>CAXAMN010000636.1:137020-149728 GCA_963970005.1 Durusdinium trenchii
CTTCAGCCTCCTTCACATTGGGCTGACGTGGCGAGCCGAAGACAGCCTGACGACTTCTTGAACGACTGGCGGAGGGTGGGCTGTTGACTCAGAATGATCTTCACGACCGGAACATCAAACATGAAAAAAACGTAACTATCCTGGCAAGAGACCCCAAACAGTGTGCGTGAGGTCTATAAGCAGAAAGTCTAGAGATCTAGACGCATTGGGGTCCAAAGAGGTGATGGTGGTGATGAAGGTGGGGATCGTGGTGATGGTGGCGGTGGTGGTGAGTGAGTGAGTGAGTGAGTGAGTGAGTGAGTGGGTGAGTGAGTGAGTGAGTGAGTGAGTGAGTGTGAGAGTGAGAGCGAGTGAGTGTGTGTGTGGGTGTGAGTGAGAGTGTGAGTGAGTGAGAGTGAGTGTGGATGAGTGCGAGTGTGAGTGAGAGTGAGTGTGAGTGAGTGTGAGTGAAGAGTGAGTGTGAGTGAAGAGTGAGTGTGGGTGTGAGCGTGCGTGAGTGAGTGAAAGTGAGAGTGAGAGTGAAACAGTGAGCATCTGAGCACAAAGTGCTGCGCCTGCGCCGGAATCTGCACTTCGAGGTTGACAAAGTACTGCGGCTGCCACGAAATCTGCGCTTCGAGGTTCACCAAGTGCTGTGCCTGCCACGAGATCTGCACATCGAGGTTCACCAAGTGCTGTGCCTGCCACTAAGTCTGCACTTCGAGGTTGACAAAGTGCTGGGCCTGCCACGAAATCTGCACTTCGAGGTTCACAAAGTGCTGTGCGTGTCACGAAATCTGCACTTCGAGGTTCGCAAAGTGCGGTGCCTGTCACGAACTCTGCACATCGAGGTTCACAAAGTGCTGTACCTGCCACGAAATCTGCGCATCGAGGTTCACAAAGTGCTGTACCTGCCACGAAATCTGCAAACGAGCCACATGTCGAAAAGCACCGACTCACTGCACCTGTCACGAAATCAGAGCTTGTCGAAGATCACCACCATGTCCAAAGTGCTGCGCCTGCCACGAAAACAGAACTTCGTCAACCACGAAAACACGAGGTTTCTCTTGCGCCTGCCACGAAAAGTCACCACCATGTGCGAAAATGCGCGCGGCACCACAACGAGAGCGCAGTCGTTAGAAGCACCCGCCGCAAACACCCAGATTCAGCGATTCTGTAAATAGCAGCGAATTAGCCGGACACGCCTGTGCGCTTCAGCGATCTAAGCATCAGCTGCTTTTCTACCGTAAGAACCCCTTAGTGTGTTCACACTGTTTGGGGAAAAACAGCGCAGGATTCATAGTGTTGTCAACTTGTTCACTCTCCTTTTACTGGGAAAAAAGATTGGTTGCGCTCTGGACGCAAATGAGGATGCATTCAGCCTCATCGCGCACGCAGAATGACGTAAAGCGACCAACTTGAGATAGGAGGGGGTGAACCAAAGGTAGCAAATGGGCTCAGGTCAACCTTTCCTTATAAAAGCACTTGCGACTATGCGATTCCCAAAGAAAAAGACCGTGCCCAAGGCGGTTCTAACTGATCTAGTTTGAATTCGAGTTCGAACCAGAGGTTGCAGGCCATACCCCAACAAATCCTAAAGACTTAAAGAAGTGAAGCCCTCACCCACAGAGACCCTATGAAGCAACCCCTGCAAGCCAAACCCAAAGAAACCCTAAAGACTGAAGTGAAGCCTTAAGCCCACAAGCCAAAGAAACCCTAAAGAAGTGAGACCCGCAAAGCCAGCGAAACCCCGGCAAGACAAGCCCAAAGAACCCTCAAAGTAATGAAGCGCCAGCACGGCAATCCCAAAGTAGTGAAACCCTACACCATTTCCAACCCAAAGAAATCCTAAAGAAGTTCACGAAGACCTAAGCCACAACTAGAGAAGAAACTCGAACACCCGGAACATCACTCACCTATGCTATAGTTCCAGCGTTGAGTTCTAGCTGCTTCAGCTCGAATTCGGGTTCGGGTTCGAATTCGAGGCTCTTATGCTTCCAGGGTTGAGCTCTAACCGTTCCAGGCTTCTTCTAAAATGACTTCAAATTCCATATCAGCTCTCCTTACTGCTCTTCTTCTGCTTCAGCTTTTTGGGTTCCTCAGGCTCTTCAGCCTCCTTCACATTGGGCTGACGTGGCGAGCCGAAGACAGCCTGACGACTTCTTGAACGACTGGCGGAGGGTGGGCTGTCGACTCAGAATGAAAAACACATGAAAACAACGCAGGATTCATAGTGTCAACTTGTTCACTCTCCTCGTAGTCTTCTAGTTGGGAAACATTTCCTTGAACACCTCCCTTGCTCCGCCAGGTCCTTGGATCCCACCAACCCCACCACCGCCCCGCTATGCTTTCAGCAAGGCCACTTCGCGGCTTTCACGTCGCGTCTCGCCCGCCTCGAGACCGAGTCTCAGACCGGCCACGGACCGCTTCTTGCTCGTGCTCGTGCCTGAGACATGTCAAGACCGCCAAAGAAGGGAAGGAGAAGATACTCGACACATCTAAACAGCATGGGAACTCAATTTCACTTTTCCACTGCGAAACCCAAAGCGAGCGCCCAAAAAGCTGTGGCTGAGTGCCCGACAAGGAGGCTTCTTCTTGGCCTTTCGGGGAGCGTACGCGCGCTGTTCGCTCGACCGCGCAGCAAGTCGAAACGCTTGGGAACACATCGCACCATCCTCATCCCCGAACAGCCGTTGCATCTCCAGATATGCATCCACATTCACCGCAAGTACTTTGGTCGGCCCAAGGGCCCAAGGCCCAGCTCCCTCCCTCCTCGTGAAGGGATCTGGATCAATCTTTTTGCAGTCGTTGACTTGGAAACGTTTCCGCCTTTTCTCCCCTCCCTTCTTCCCTACAGCCTCTTCGAGCCAAACCCGCACCAACAGTACTTGAACGGCAATGTCCGCGTCCAATGCTTCCCGCGAGAACGCCAAGAGACGATGATGCATCTTCCCAAGCATGGTGGGAGAGCAGAAGACCCAAATAGACCTAATTCACATTGGGTTCCCATGAACCTCTTTTCACACAAAGTAGGGCATCACTTTTCCTGGATGATTAGGAAATTGTGTTCAGTTCTTGTTTAATGTTGCATGAACAAATTGCACAACCTCAACAGCCACATTGCCGATTCCTCCCATCCTCATGAAGAAATTAATGCGGCACCAAAAGCCATATGATGGTGAGTGTCACAAGGATAGGATTTGCTTGAATGCTTACTTTAAAACAAAAACAGCTAACAGGTGCAGCAGGGGCATGCATGTAGACTTCTACGCTTCATGGGAAACTGTCACAAGCCCTAAACCTCAACGAAAGGGTGAGGAAGTAGTAACAAAAAGCTATTAGAAACAAGAAACTACTAGAAACAGGTGCCACGCTAGTAGTAACAGGTGCCTTACTAGTAGTAACAAAAAGCTATTAGAATTAAAGTACTTTCAGCCTCAAAAGACGGAGTGAAAGTGAAGCTGTAGCATGTCAAGGAAGTGAAGGCTAAGTCGCGCAAAAGCGTTGGTCCCGGCTTCGTTTCCCAGTCGCGGCCATGTCCTCCCCAAGCGCCTTGGCCGTCTTCTTGCGTGGCGGACTCGTATCACTTGAATCGCTGCTGAACTCCACACGCGGCAGCCTTCCGGCCGGCACTGGGGGCCGAAATGGGAAACACGTCACAGCTTGGAGCCATGTTTGAGGGCGAGGTATGCTAACTGAGTTAGGTTTTCTGTTTATTAGGGGGCCTCTGCCAAAAGGTGTGGCAGAGGACCTTTGTAGCCTGACTTTCTTGCAACATGATCATGCTCCAGCTCATCGCAAGGACAACCTCAGATCTGCCATCAAGGCCATAGGAAACCTGTGGACCTATGTATCAAAAGCAGCTGATAAATACAGTCAGCGACCCTGCGATGGCTTATAAAGCAACATCACTTGCACAAAAGAAACAATATAGAGTTTCAAAGCAATGTGTTGCTTTCCTGATACTTTGACTTTTTGGGCTTTCTTAGATGCAAGCTCCCTGTTTAAATGCCAAGTCTTCATAAACTTTCTCCAGTTGTGGAGTGACAGTAGAAAAAAAACAATAGCACCAGTAGTGATTGCACTTGCAGTATGAATTGCCAACGCCCGAAACGGGCTTGTGCCTTGCTAGGTAGTCTTCGTGACGTTCCTCAAGATGTCGCGGTAGCCTTCCATACAGCAACTTCCTTAGGAAAGCCCCAAGAAGAGCGGCTTCGCTTCCATGGAGATGGGGTGGTCCGGTGTCGCCGACGGTTCCAGGTCTGTGTGGGCTATGCCTTCAGCAGCTCATTTTTCATCCACAACTAAGGGGCACCGCATCAAAACAAAAAACATATTTGGATGATGCGAACATGAGTCCAACTACGAGTTCATGCCGTCTTGGCACTCTGCACCCCGCTGGGGGTGCCAAATCCCAAACGATGGCAGCGCCCGCCCTGCGGTGTCCAGGCTCCAACGTGTACACCGCGGACACCGTGCGACAACAACACCCTTCAGCGGCACCCTGCAGCAGCAGCACCCAAGCTCCAACGCAAACATGGACGCACCTGGCATCGCTGCTAGGAACAAGAAGCTACGTTCGGGGCTCCTGGCATCGCGACGAACGGCGCGATCGGACGCACACACACACACACACATCTGCCAGCACCCTGCGGCGGCACCAACACCGAGCCAAGAAGAAGTCATCTTTCATGTCCAAGCATCGCTCTCTCCTGTTCGAATCTAAAGGCTTCAGCGGCACATTTCTTTTCGAATTCGGCATTCCTCTTGCGGGACTCTTTTTTGGTGAGCATGACGGGACCCAGACCATCATCAGAATCATCATCGCTGCCTAGCACATGCGCATGTTTGAAAGAGGCCTGCAGCAGTTTCATGAACTTAAGTTTCCCTAAAGAATCTAGGAACCAAATGAATAGTGCGAGCGCTTCTTCAAGGAAGCTCCCCCCCTCAGCCGGGCGAGCTTCCTTGAAGAAGCGTAGGCTATCCAGCTACCTACCTTGCTACTACCTCCCCTCTACGGCTTACCAAAAACAAGAGGTTTGTCTATTGGTTCATACAGGTTTCAGTCAGTTCGAATGACCGCGCCCACCCTCAAGGGATTGTTTCCCCGCCAAATCCCCCGCCTTGTTTTCTTCTGTGTTTCTTCCTCGAGTCCTTCTTTGCTTTTCTGCGCCAGGGCAGAGTTTGGCTGGATTTCTCTGCACGGTTTGATCGGGACCCCAAGGATAGAGAAATAAGAAAACCAAGGAAATGACATAGCTTCTTGTTCCTAGTAGCGAGGCCCTTTGCTCCTAGTAGCTTCTTGTTCCTAGTAGTATGGCCAGGAGCGCCCTAGTAGCATCCTTGCTCCTAGTAGAACAAAATAGTCTTTCAGAACGACATTGCGATTGATCACTTGAGGGAATCAACTTGGGCGGGCACACTTTGACGGCGCCCTGTGACAACACAGAGTGAGCATCTAAGGCCGTGGATATCAAACAGAGTCTTTGTGTGTTAGCTGTCTTGTAGTTGAGGTTGAGCGCGCTGCTCGTAGGAGCAGCAAGAGATATGGGGTATTGCCGAAACGCTTCCTGAAAGCAATTCACCGCAAAGCATCTGCTTGATCCAAACCAACGCTGCTGAACCAACGCTGGAATTTCCTAGTTCACATGTCTGAAGATGCGCCCGCGAGTGGCGGGGGAGCCTTGCATTTGGTATGCCAAAGGTGGATGCCATGGTGCGAACCATCTATGCCAGGAGCGCCGTTCGTAGCTTCTTGTTCCTAGTAGTAAGGCCAGCAGCCCCTAGTAGCCTCCGATCGCTCCCTTCGTAGCGATGCCAGGAGCCCCTAGTGCGAACAATCTATTGAAACTTGGAGAATCGTTGTGAGGGCCAGAGCAGCAAGCTTTCATGCGACCCTTGAACCTCCAATGCGAACTTTCGCACTGGTTCCCAAAGCCTTCAAGATTTCCACGTGCATGTTGTTCACAAGGCGTTTTGCACAAACATGTGGTGTACATGGTGTCTTTGCATCTTGTGTTGAATGAGGTGATGTGTATTAAAGGCAACAGCAAAACCCTCCGACAGTCAAGGTCCCAACGTGCGTGTCTTCGTCTTCATTTTTCCTTTCGACTACAACGAAAAAGCATAAAAAACCACAGAAAAATAAACATTGATAAACATAAATGAATGAATCCCGGATGACGCCCAGATGAAACCCACGAACCGTTGCTTGACTGACATTTTTGGTTTGAGATTCTTCTGGGGCGCTCTTGTGAGACCCTCTTGTTGGAATTGTTTGCAAGAACACTTTCTTTGACATTTCTGTTTCTGGGACCTCAGGGTTAGGCTCACAGTGACTCAGTTCTTGGATGTTGTTTTCTACATGTGTGCTGTCATGCGTGCTTTTATGGATGTACTCTCATTTGTGTGCTCGCGTATACGTTCTGTCATATGTGTTTTATGATTTTTATGTGTTCACATATGCATGCTCTCATGTGCGTGTTCTAGGATATGCTCGCTCATGGGTGGCTTCGTTTGTGTACGAAGCGACTTGTCGAGAACATCAACGTCAATGAGTGCCTTGTGGGAAATCTTTTCGACCGACACCTGCAAAGCCTATTTTCAGCACCGGATTTGTCCAACAGCACGAAGAACCCAAGGTCAACTGCGTTTTGGAAAGGATCAAATGGAGAAAACTGAGCAGGAAGCATCTCGGTCATGCCCAGCATGAGGGCTGCCTCTGAGTATGGAGCTTCGTGGGAAAAAGGTCTTCTCACACAAATAGAACTAGGCGGCATTCCAAGCAAACCGAAAGGGTGCTGCGATTGATGCACTGGTGTGGTAGACGCTTGCCGGCTGCTTTGCATTTTGCTTGCCGGCGGCTTTTCGAGTGATCTGGCTTGGCCATCGATGAAACATCATAACAGGCACAGGCGGCTCATCAAAGGACAGAAAGCTTCAATAAGTAGGTTGGAGGCCATTCGCTAGTAGGTTGGAGGCTATCGCTAGTAGGTTTGAGGCCATTGCTAGTAGGTTGGAGGCCTCTAACGGTTAGTTTCCTTGGGCACTTTTGTTCAACCTACCAATGCCCGTCATGTCGTATATCGCGTGAGACTGCACCGGAAAGAGATTCTTTTGCACAAACGGACATGGGGGTGCCATGTTCCCTGACCCACCAGTCAACATTGACCAAAGCTTGAGCTCTACGTATGTATGCTATGCTGATTCTAGAACACCAAGCTCTGGGCATTCATTGGCAGTTACCAAAGGTATAAAAACTTGGTCCAATGAGGCTAGGTCTCTTTTGCTGTACAATTCAATCAAAAGGCACTCAATGTGGTTTTTCTTCCCCTCACACCCGCCAGGACTGCCCATGACTGCCGCTGTCTACCTGGGAGAACCGTTGAAGGCGAGAGGAGTGTTCATGGTAGCTTACTATTGGCCTAGTCGATGCTACTTAGGTTCTTGACAGCGAACAAGCCCTTGAGGCTTGCCGTGGCTTGGCCCACTTTTCTTGTTGTTTGAAGGGGTTGTGGTAGATTGGCGAGAAGAAGGCACTGTCTTGGGTCTTAGAGTACCGACTTCCAGCATGCAACAACTAGATGGACAAAGCGAGCCAAGTATGTAGGATTGTCTTTTCAATGCCATCGCAAGAAATCAATGGCAGTCGACAGCTTAAGCAAACACGATCAGGGGCCTCAACTCTTGAGGTGAGTGGTGGGATTTCATGTCGGACAACTATCTCTTCACAATTTACAATAAACTGGTCTTCCCTTCCCCTCGATTGATCTAAGCTGCTTGGCAGGCATCCTGAGCAAGTAGCTTTTTCGGCCATCGAACTTGCCCTTGATCTCCACCTGATACGTTGCCGGTCAACAAACTCTTTCGGTGGCCATGCCGGGGAGCTGGTCAGAAGCGATGGGCTAAAGGCCCAGTGCTCTTTCCTGTTACTTGACTCGTGATCCACGTGTCTTGGCTCAAACGTCTTGAGAAGACGAAACACGAGGGCTGGCGACAGGGGCTCCCACCTTCTCTTTAGAAACTCTTCAGAATCCTTTGGAAAACAGTAGGTTGGAGGCCATTGCTAGTTGTAGGCCATCGCCAGAACAGGCGATCTTGGAGAGCTGAACCCAGTGGTCTGATGTATCCTACTTGGACATCAAGGGTTTGCACCCACGGTCGGTGTGGCCCAGTTGGTCCAGCCCAGTCCACGCGGTTCTAGCACCGCGCCTGGTCGCTCTGTGCGGTGAAGTACTGATCCAAGGAGACATCTCCAGGGCGGCGCAGCGTCAATTTTGGAGCACCGCGCTTGCCCAAGAAGAGCAAACCTTCCTGAGATGCCCAAGTGTCAGGCTTTTCAGGACCTAACGGCTTGTTTGGTCGAAAAGCTCATTTCGCTCATTTGGCCTTTGCCCAAGCTCCACACATTCCATGATGACAGACTCACAATTTGGGGAAGGACCTATCCAGGGTCAATATTGCAACCGTGAGTCACTTAGTGGCAGGTCCATGCATTGGGATTGGCAACCCCTATGGGGGGACCTCTGTGGGGGAACCCAAGGACCTCTTAGCTCCTGAGCCCCGTGTGAATGCTCGGAGCTTCTGCATAGACTTCAACACTGAAAACATCTCGATGGATTCGGAGGCTTGGTGGAATACGATCAGTTGAATGAAGGCTCAACTCAGAGCAATGACTACTGCCATGGGCAATATCAACATATCTACATATGCATTATTTATAATGCAATCAATTGGGTTCTACTTGAGCGGATGTCTATGAACCTATCAGCCCAAGCAAGATGATAGACTTCTTGCTTCTCACGTCTCCCGCCAAACCACCCAGCGAGACCAAGCATCTGAGCCGGTGTTATATCTCTCCGTCCTTGCGACATGTCTCTGTGATGCCACGGACATGTCGGAGAGACTGGAGTACTTGGTTCGCGTTCCCCCGGCTTTCTGTCTTTTCTAGCTCTCTAAAATAGCTCTTAACCTGCAGTACTGGAACATACCTGGTTTTTGCCAATATTCCGACAAGGGCCTTATGGATAGAAATTATCTGTAGCAAGCAACACATGTCAATGTAATTACAGCTTGTACACAAGACAGTTGACAATGGGAGCATCTATAAGAACCACCATACTGCACACAAGTGCAACATATACTTACACAACAGCACACATCACAATCATCATACGGAGATCTCCCGAATTCGGTATGAACATCCTGAGTATTCACAAGACTCCAAACGCATCGAGATGAAGAATAGCAATCCGGTTACTGGTCAAACTCTGATTACCCAAGAAAACACACGACGTAACGTAGGTCAGTATTTGCTTGGAAAACAGCATGCCGGTGGACCTTCCTTTCTGGCTACGAATCCACCGGTGCATCAGGTTCTCCTTGGTTTTGGCTTCCTGTCTGGCCCCATTGGCGGTATTCTGTTCAGGTCTGGTGACCTGGTGTGCTCTTGTTTCGGCTTCTTTGGCTATGGTAAACTACCTCATAGCGATGGCCTCCAACCTAATGGCGATGGACCCTCCTTTCTTTTGAAAGCCCCCTCCCCCACGCAGCTGGGCCAAGCAACCGGCTCTCGTCTTCCACCTCCAGCTCATGGCCGGTGGCCAACTCCAGTGGAGCATCGTTGGAATTCGCCTCCTCGCCTTGCTCCAAGCGATAGGGCTTTAAGACCTCGGATTGAACGGAAGCTATTAGTAACAAGAAGCTACTAGGAACAAGTGCATCGCTTCTAGTAACAAGTGCCTTACTAGTAGTAACAAGAAGCTATTAGTATCAAGGAGCAAGTGCATCGCTACTAGTAGCAAGTGTACTTAACTACAAGCGCTGGGGTTTAGTCACCCGGGCTTGCAGAAAGTCACCCGGCCGCATGTAAACGCAGCATTAGTCAAGAGTCACCCAGCTCGCGAAAAGTCACCCGTTTTATGTTAAAACACAATGTAAGCGCTCTAAGGAAGTATGTTTGTCAAAGCTGCTATACATCAAGAATTCACTGCCCCTGTGCAGGAAAGAACTAGTTTTATGTCGAAGTTTGCAGCGTTTTGGTGACCGAACCCCAATCAGAACGCAAGATTAGCCTGCAAACATAGATGCAGCATTCCATTGAATGAGTCGGTGGTTCCAACAGTCAGCGGTCTGGCTAGATTGATACATTTTTTGTCGGAAACATGGCTACACTGGCGTGAGTGCCTCTAACCTCTAACCTGCATGTAAACGCAGCATCCAAACAATGTTGCTGACCAAACACTCTTCCAGTTATATTGCCATCTTGCATCTGACCCCATTGATCCCCATTGTAAACGCAGCATCCAGACGACTTTCTACAAGACCAGACGACTTAACACAGGTACTTGTAGGAACAAGAAGCTACTAGTAGTAATGCACTTGTTACTAGTATGACGGTAGGTGTTTTGGCGGTGGAATTTGCACTCTATTGTTGTTGCGTTTGCTGGCGCTGCTGAAAGGATTCCTTCGTTTGGGGAACTATATAGGATTTTGAAGGGGTATGTCCTGCAGTTTATGTTTCCACTTTGTCACTCTTTGTCTTCTCGGGGTGGATTTCGTTGCCTTTCTTGCTTCCAACAACCTTCCCCTGGGCCTGGCAAAGTTCAATTCTCAAAGTGTAAGCCTTCCATCTCTATCTGAGGGCGGAGCATTTACAAAACACCTACAATGTGGGTAGGTCCAGTCTTCAGTACTTCTCACCTTTGGTGAGATCATCACAACCGCTGACTGGTAAGGTCGTTGGAGGAAGTCTGAACAACCTTCTGTATTCCTTTTCCTTTTGGGCTCGAGCCAGCTCCACCATGACGTCCCGCTGGCCATCCAAGCTGCATAGTGTAAGGGCTGCAGCTGCAGCTTCGCCTCTATCAGAGAGACCAACTTCCTCAGAACTCATCTGAGAGACTTCGCTACGAACGGAGCAAGGACGCTAAAAACGGAGCAAAGGGGATCGCTACGAACGGAGCCATCGCTCTTAGGTTGGAGGCCATCGCAATTTTCATCAATCGAGGTGTGATTTTTGCCCCCGAGAAAGAGGTAGCGGGAGTTAGCTGCACTTGCAGTACTGAGAGGGCCATGTCTCATGGTAGGCTTGCGTCGACACCTTCAAAACTACCAGCAACTACCAGAAACATTTGAAGTATAACAAAGTGCCTTACTGGTAGTAACAAGTGCCTTACTAGTAGTAACAAGAAGCTACTAGGAACAAGTGCATCGCTTCTAGTAACAAGTGCCTTACTAGTAGTAACATTTGAAGTATACTTGGTCTTCTTCTCTGAGCAAGCGAGGCGCCCAACTTTTGTTTTCACGGACCTTCCAGCTGCGTAGCTCATGGTCTTTTGGAATGATGCTCTTCCGGATTTCCGGACTGTCTGGTCTTCTCCGAGCTAGCGATGGCCTCCAACCTACTAGAGTTAATGAGGGTCATAAATGATGTCATAAGGCTCCTAGGATCGCCCAGCTTCCCGTCGCTGCCCGGTGACTTCACCTTCCAACCGACCGAACGGCAGATTGACACATCCAGGATTCTCTGCCGTCTCTGTGGGGCTCACCTTCTCATGGATCAAACGCCTGAGAGTGCGCAACATCAAATTCTGCGAAAGAAATCGACGAAAGGGATCAGATTCTGCGGAGAGATGGGCAGTATGGGTGATGAACCAGGATGGAATGTTGAGTTGGGCGGTGGGCAATACAAATCACGTTCTCTCTCTCTCTCTCTTTCTTCTATCGTGCATGTACACCTGGACGTTTCACTTTTCGACAAGACCACTCGCTACCTTCTGCCCCAGGCACGGATCAGTGTCCTGCAGTCTTCTGCACATCGACACAGTATGCGCTTCTCCTACAAGTGGTCAGTGGTCAGGTTGGTCCGTTCCAAGGTGCAACGCCCACAGCCCATTGGATGCCTGACACTTGACAGGGTCCCACTATATCCAAAGTTGTGTTCAAGATCTTTCTGAGGAACTAAAGCCACGTTCACATTAAGTAGGGAAACTAATTCCAAAGGTAAATCACTGACAGGGTACCACAAAGCTGTTTTGGAGTTCAGTTTCCACCAAAATCCAGAAAACAAATGAATGGTGCGAGGGCTTCTTCAAGGAAGCGCCGGCCTAGCTTCCTTGACGAAGCCCGGGCTTTCCTGCATCCCCGCTACTGGTCCCTTCCTAGCCTTCCTAGGTCTACCTCCTTACGGCCTACACCGCCACTGAAACAAACACCGCTCTGCCCTCCGCCCTACTAGCGATGGCCTCCACCCTACGGGATAGCCTCCACCCTACTGGCGATAGCCTCCACCCTACTAGCGATGGCCTCTGACCTAATAGCGATGGCCTCCGCCCTACTAGCGATGGCCTCCGACCTAACAGCGATGGCCTCCACCCTACTAGCGATAGCCTCCACCCTACTAGCGATGGCCTCCGACCTAATAGCGATGGCCTTCACCCTACCAGCGATAGCCTCCACCCTACTAGCGATGGCCTCCAACCTACTAGCGATGGCCTCCGACCTAATAGCGATGGCCTCCACTCTACTAGCGATGGCCTCCTACCTACTAGCGATGGTCTCCAACCTAATAGCGATGGCCTCCAGCCTACTAGTGATGTAATATCGATGGCGTCCACTGTCCACCCTAATAGCTATGGCCTCCAGCCTACTAGCGCTGGCCACCAACATACTAGCGATGGTCTCCACCCTAATAGCTATGGCCTCCACCCTACTAGCGCTGGCCACCAA
>CAXAMN010000636.1:159048-178004 GCA_963970005.1 Durusdinium trenchii
TTAGGTTGGAGGCCATTGCTATTAGGTTAGAGGCGATCGCTATTAGGTTGGAGGCCATTGCTAGTAGGTTGGAGACCATCACAAGTGTAGTGTTGCCATCATCCGAAGAACCCGCCAAGCATGAAGACCCCAAATGTCATGGGCATCACGTTGAGCGGGCATCATCACAACAATGACTATTTGCCAAACAATAGGGTGCCCACCACCTACTACATCGGGCTACTGGCTACTGGCGCCAGTTGGTGCTACGCATCGTGCTTGGCACTACTGAGACCATACATGACCTTTGGCCTCTCCTCAAACCAAGCTTTGCCAAGGAAACTGCAGATCTTTCATTTACACTTTGGGTCGTTGGACAACGTGTTCAGCTGGAAAGATGACATGGACACCTGCGGTTATTGGAGATGGAATTTCATTAAGGAGGTGCCTACTAGCGATGGCCTCCACTGGGGAGACGTTGTGCAGTTCACCAAGAACTCATCAAGAGTGGCTCCTCGAAGCCGTAAACGTTGGGCCGTTCCACGTTGCTCAACCTTGGAGCAAGAGACGGTTTCCACAGCCAAAGAGACAGCATGAGGCAGCCTGAAGGAGGCAGTTGAGATATGGCTCATATAAGAAATCAAACTCCAATTGCATTGGAATTCTCAGGGCCTGCAACATTGCAAGCCCAACCAAATTCCTCTGCACAGGTACCAAGCTGCCCCTTAGGTTGGAGGCCATCGCTCTTAGGTTGGAGGCCATCGCTCTTAGGTTGGATGCCATTGCTAGTAGGTTGGAGGCCATCGCTAGTAGAAGCAAAAGGAAAAAGATAAGGAAGGAAGGTCTCATATAGTTTGCTATTGGGTTTCTCAGCCGAGAGGCGGATCGACGCACACGCGGATGTCGTCCCCCACAGGGATTGGCTTGCCATGCCTCGGTCGCCGATCCGGAAGGGTCGCCGATCGCGGTCGACCGTGGATGAAATCTCCACTTCTCTGTTGGTCAAGAACCAGGGGGGCTCAGGGGGCTTCTCCACATTTTCTCAATCTTATCACAAACTAGAAGCAGCCACCAGCCATTTCTGACTCCCTGCAGCTTCCCTGGAACATGATGTTCACGCGAACTGTCCACTTGTTCTTGTTAGGGAAAAACCCAGAAGCTACGGACGGGGGCATCGGATACGAACGGAGCGATCGGACGCTAGGAAGGAGGCTCCTATTCACCCCCAACATTCGCCTGGGCCGATCCAACTTTTCTACCCTTCAGCCGCCCCCAATCGTTCGGCTCACGAGCCACGTGAGGAAGTGCTCGGCCACCACCGTGGCCTGCGAGGACCGATGGGTGATGTCAGGGTCGACCTTCCGCCATATGGGTCGACCAATAGGGGTCCAACAGGCTTCGCGATCGTGAACCGCATGGTCGCTGGTGAGATCCAGATGTCGGGCCTGGATCCGCGTCTCCATGTCCTCCTGCGATCAATTTGTGCAAGACTTGAGAGCAAAAGATACCCACGATGCTCCTGTACACTGCACTATTGGGTTGGGGATGCGAACCTATAAAACTGTAGGTAGCGGACCAACAGGTTCAGTCATGGCTTGAGCTAACCTAGAGTTTGCCAACCTATGAGTTTGGAACTCCAACACAGCTCAACTATTGGGTAGGAGGTGCCAGTGATGCGGCCTATACAACTGTAGGTTGCCAACCTACAGTCATGGCATGAGCTAACCTAGAGTTTGGCAACCTATGATTTTGGAACTCCAACCCGGCTCAACTATTGGGTTGGGGGCGCCAGTGAAACCAACAACAGATTCAATAATGGCATGAGCTGACCTACACGTTGAACCATGGCTGGAGCTAACATAGAGCGACCAGGCTTTTCACCAACTCTGCATCACCCTTTGCGGTTCGCGCTCCTGGGAGCTGAGCAATGGGCTAATCGCTGCCAATGCGCAGGTGCCAAAGACCTTCTCTAACCTCATTGCTCTTAGGCCATCGCTACTGGGGTGGAGGCAATTTCTTTTAGGTTGGAGGCCATCGCTGGTAGGAGGGAGGCCATCGCTATGAAAAGAAACGACGAGTCGAAGACGTGTCGGTGATTTCTTGGCGAAACGGGTTCGTCGCCTCTCGACTCCTTCGCGTTGGTTGAACCACCTACGGCACATGTAGACCAGGACCCCCAGTCCGGGGTGGTTCATGGACACCCCTTATTCACCTCTTTTCGCTATTAATGGACACCCGGAATCCGTGGTGCCGGGAACTGTCCGACTGGTGTTGGGCTTATGATCCCGGCCTCCGTTCGGTCGATCTTCTTCGGAAGACCGAAGACCAAACCGATGCGATGGGTTTGGTGCGGAAGTCCGGTTTCATGGGAAACGAGCAGATATAGAGATGAACAAACCAACGTCCTATAACCTATACGACCAATATGTACGTCCAGGTTAAACGAACTTCATCCAAATTCGTGTTTCAAGGAGACATTCTGCTATTGGGACATTGCCAGTGCAAGCTCGGATATAGTTCCGATGTCAAATCAGCCTGCTCCATGGCTATGGTGGCAAAATGGAATCAACAAACTCCAATCGAATGGCCAAAGTACATCGGATTCAATGTTACTTCTGCGCCGGCTGGGGGCAAACAACTCTTCTCCAACCCACCAAGGCACCCCCCAAACATACAACTTTCAACAATGGATAGGACGGTCCAGAAGCATCAAGTCAAGCAGCTTGCTGCAAAAACGGTGTCTTTACTGAGATCTTCTGAGTTTCCAGATCAACAGATCTGTTTCTCAAGAACAACAGATCTGTTTCTTTCCAGATCCCCCCTTTTTGACACCTCTTCCAGCCCCACCCCCAGCATTCCCGAGGTCTTCTTCGCGCACGTTTCGTGCTGGGTGCCCCCAGCAGCCAGATGGACTTCAGTACGTGGCGCGCGAAGGCGAACCGAAAGGCCTCGGCAGTGGTTTTCTTCCTACGAGCGATGGCCTCCAACCTACTAGCGTCCTTGCTCCTAGTAACGATGCCAGGAGCCCCTAGCAGCTTCTTGTTCCTAGCAGTAAGGCCAGGAGCCCCTAGTAGCTTCTTGCTACTAGTAGCGATGCCCTTCAACCTAAGGCCTCCATCCTAAAAGCAATGGCCTCCAACTTCCTAGCTCCTTGCTCCGTTCGTAGCGTCCGATCGCTCCGTTCGTAGCGATGGCCAGGAGCCCCGTTCGTAGCTTCTTGTTTCTGGTAGCAATGGCCTCTAACCTACTTGGATGCAGTTCATGCGGGGCCTTTTTCTCTGCTGTTCTGTTTGGTGAAGGGTCGCCACACACAAAAAGGGAGTGCACGCACACTTGAGAAGGTTGCTCCATGGAGCGTGATTTCAGGTAGCTTCGCGGTGTGCATTAGCCCTTTAAAGTTACTGCAGATTAGACCTTGACTGAAAAGAAAGTGCTGGGTCGGTCGAACAGAATTGTTGAAACATCGAATAAATGACGATTAAAAATTGAATTGTGCAGGTACGCTGGGATGATCAGTCCCAGTATCACCAAGGCTTAGAGAGCGTCTTCGTTGGTGGTAGACTCTCTGCCTTGCTACCACCCCCTGCTTCTGTACAGAAACGCTTGTAGGATAGATAAAAAACCTAGGGTAGTGTCCTTGGAAACAGGAGTGGACACACACACTGAGCCGTATCGGCGCAACTAGATCGGATCAGGTAAGGTCAGGATAATAAATAGTGGAAGTGCTTGACATTGAAAGGTTCAATACTGTAAAATACATATCACAGCAGTCTGCGAAAGTGCCGGCACATAGTCTTTTTCCTCTTGGCCGCAGCGCCGCGGCGCAGTGTGCTGGTGAATGGCCTTTGGCCATATATAGCTGCATCAACTTCTGTGCGGTCGTGTGGGCGAGATGTTTGGGGTAAGTGTATTTTTGTAGTGTGTGGTGGCGTGATTGTAAGCCTGAAAGGCGTAGTCGGTGACTCCCTGCTGACTGCGGATCACGAATCTGCCAGGAATGGGTGGGGAGTTGGAGGGTGACGGTTCTGTTGAGAGGGTCAATCAAGAAACCGAGTAGATGGTCGTCGTCCACTGGCTCTATTTCAACTGGTTGTTCGTAAAATTCAGGATGGGCCAATGTAGTGATGGGGAGTGCTGATCTGTATTGTTCGTTGAGCAAGATGTATCGGTTGTCGACGTAGCGAGTGTTGAGCAAGTGAAGGCTTGGTTGTTGTAAGAAGGTGTGGTATGTGGTTTGCCAAGTGTGTTCGATGAGCGTGATTGCCACATTGCAAAGTGCTGGTGAGAGCTGACTGCCAATGCCGGCTCCTTGAATTTGTTTGTAGAAGGTGTTGCAAGCTTGGAAAATGCATGAGTGAAGAGCTTGTTGAACGATAAGAGGAATGTGTTGTGTGTCAAGTGTGCGGTGTTGTGGGTGGTGGATGTAGTGTCGACCGATGTGGGAGTGTTGAATGGGGTTGCCGGTAGACTGGACATCGATGGTGATGGTAGTGGTGTTGTGTTGTGCTTTCCAGCGGTTGCACAGGCTGATGACTGCGTCGACAAGGCGTTGTTGAGGTACGCTGTTGAAGAAGCCAACAAGGTCGTCGTTGATCGGTGTGAGGTGGATGTCTTCGGGTGTGGTCTGGAAATGGTTGTGGAGGTGTTGCCAAAGATTGGGTATAGATAATTGGCCTGGATGTTGGGGTAGAAGATGAAGGAGCATAATATCTAGTGCTTTGGAGGTGGCTCGTAATAATGTGCCTGCGATGGATCTGAAGTAGCTGATGACTGTTCTACCCTTTCGCCAGGATTTCTTTTGTTTGAGGAAAACTACTCCATGTGGTGTGTAGAATTTTGTGCGGAAGCCCCAGGGGTATGCTTTGCGAATGCTGGCTGGGAAGGATTGTGTGAGAAATTGGTGGAGTTGTTGGGTGGTGAGATCTGGTAGTGGGAGAAAAAGTTGTGGTGTATTCCATGTGGTGAGACATCCGTGGAAGTAGTGCTGTGGGCAAAAGAGTCGTAGGTTTTGTAGTTCATGGTCAGCATGATGGAGTACCAGCTTGTCTGTAAGAAACTGTTGAAGCTGTGTAACGTTGCGGGAGGTAAAGCGGGGCGTGTATAGAAGATTGTCAATGTGCTGTTTCCATTGTTGGTGTAGAAAAGGTAGGCTGTGTTGATGGAGGGCAGTGGGTAGACCATGGTGCCTTAGCCAGTGAGTGAGTTGTTGTTCAAAGTGTTGGAAATATTGCGTCTTTGTGGGAAAGAAAGTGCTGTTCATGTTGGCTTGTATGAATAGCTCAAGATGGCTGGGGAGCTGTAGGTCTTCAAGTGTAAGTACGTAGTGACCATCGTAGAGCGGCGGTGTGTGGTTGGGACGAAGCAAGGTGTGCATGTGGTGGCAGCTGCATGGCATGTCAGCGGCTGTGGGATGTGTGGAGAAGAGTTCTTCCCAACGTTTGTGGTTGTAGAGCCGGGAACGCAAAGTCTTGTGTGCTGCTTCGCGTAGTTTGGTAGTAGGGGGGTGGAAAGGAATGACGTGATGCATGTGGTGTTGGATCAGTGTGCGAAGCCATTTTTCCGTGGAAGACGAGAAGGTATTGTGAGAGAGGAAAGGAATGGTAAAGGGTTTGTTGGCTTTGGGTGGAGTGAGATTGCGAAAGCTGAGTGCTGAGTGGAGAAGGTGAAGAACGCGTGATCGATCTGGTTCCTCTAGGCTGGCGGCCATTCGACGGAAAGCGTAAATTTCAAGATCAGTGTATTTGCCGCTGCGGATGGCTGTTGATGTTTGAAAAGATGAAAGTGTATGCTTGCTGAGCTCGCGTAAAACTGTAAGGGCGTGTAGGCGTTGACTTGTGTGAAGGTGGGGTTGCCTGATGGTGTGTTGTCGTCGTCGGAGCCGTTGGAAGAGACGTTTGTGAGTGGACATCCGTGTGAAAGTGGTGCGATGTTTTGAAAATTGCCAACCTGAGGCTTTGAGTTTGAGGTGTCTTTGGATATAGGGCCAATTGAGTGTAGGTTGCCATTCTTGGATCCGCAGGTGTTCGTAGGTCCATGCTTGATCATAGGTGTCGTGATGGGAAAGGTAAATAGTGCTGTAGTGGTGGAGGTTGTTCTTGGAGTGCCAGTAGCGTAGAGAAAGTTCAGCTGAAATGGGGTGGTTATTGTGTAGTTGTTTGAGTTTTGCGTGTCGATTGTATTCTCGCTTGGGGATGGTGATGCTGGTAGAGCCGATGTATGTATGTCCATGTTGGTGATATTGGTGTCTTGTGTGATGTTGGTTGAAAAAGAGCTTGGCATAAACCGCATTGGGATGGGTGAACATTTGGTAGTGATAAGTGTGTGGTGTAACTTGTAGTTGGTTGAAACGGGAGCGCCATTGTATAGAGTGATGTGTTTGCGAGGGGAAGGCAAAGAGGCATGTGAGGTGAATAAGACTGACAGAAAAAATAGCGTGTGACTTGTCAATGTAGGGTGTGAAATGGACAAAGTGTGATAGGGCTGTGTGTAATGTTGTTAAAGATTGTAGGGTGTGATGTGTTGGTTGATGCAGCGCTTGTTGTACGAGTCAGGCTGCCAAGGCCGAACCTGCGGCGACCAGTTGCTGTAGTGAACGTGGGGGAAGCTTGAGGACCCGAGCTAGCGGGATGCCGTAGCGGGTAGCTGCTTCTTGGAGTTGTTCTTTTGTGATATGTTCATCTCGTAGAATCTGCTGGATGTTGGTGACTTGTGTCTGAGTGGCTGGTGGTAATGTCTTGAGCCATTTCTGAATGCCAGCTGCTGCATAGTTGGCTGGTGAGTTGTCATGGAGTGTTTGTGTGGTGGGATTGAGAATGGTCGTGGTTGTGATGGCGGTAGGGGCTGGAAGTGGGAGATGCGGTGTGTGGGTGGCGGATGATGGGGTATGGTGTGATCCTGGCTTGGTTGGTGTGAGCGCAATGCCATGATTCTTCAGCTTGTCGCGAGCGCGCTGGAGTTCGCTCTCTTGTTGTTGTAAGCGATCTGTCTGTTGCTGGAGCTTTCGGAGTGCTGTGCCTTCGCCGGCTGGTGGTGTAAGGCCTCGTAGAAAGTCAATGATGCGAGAAATAAGTGGTTGCATGAATTGTTTGGCTTCTGTGGTTTTGTTTGGAATGGACTGATCTGCTTGTTGGTGCAAATATTCAGCGATGTTGTCGATGTCCAGGTTGTGGGCCCTCATCTCTGGCAGCAATTGTGAAGTGAAGACCGCCTCCGCGATAGATCTGGTGGTGGCGATGCCTGTGCAGCGTCCTTGGGACAGGATGCGTAGGCTGTGGTCCTGGAGGCCAAAACGGCTGAGCTGCCATGGGAAAATGTCGAGGACTTGTTGTCCTGCGAGGTTGTATTTCCTGGACCACTGCGTCGGCTGAATTGTCCGAAACAATGTGTGACCATGCACGGTATTGGTATCCAAATGTGTGTCGCTGGGAGTCCATGTGTCAGGTAGGTTGGGGATGTTGGGGGGTACCACTCCAAGCTGTGGAGGCGTTGGGTGGAGAGATGCTGCGGGTGGGGGCAGGGGTTCAGGTGGAAACGTTGCTGGTGGTGCTGGAGAGGTAGTGGGTGGATCAACTGGAATGTTGGCGTGATGTTGATGATGCTGGTGATAGGGGTGTTGGTAGTGATGACGAACTGCATTGGTGAGAGGTCCATAGCCGGCAGTGGGTGTCGTGGTGCCATAGTATTGTTGCCACCATTGTTGATGCGCGTCCATGATGGGAAATACTGTAGTTCTGTACAAGAAGGAGCAATAAGCACGAGGGTAGTCGAAACTGATGGTTTGAACCACAATGGCTGAGAAGTTAAAGAATTGAGACTAGAGAGAAGTCAAAATTGTGACTTGGAAAGTCGATCGAAGCTCTAGTGGCAGGCGTCAGAAAATCTCGAAGAGCAAAATAAGTATGAACATAGACTCAATACTGTAAATATTTTCTCATAGCTGGAAGGGTCAATACGCTGGAGGCATTGGGTCAGAAACCATGTACATAGAATCAAAGACCTTGAATTAGGTCTGGCTCTCGCTCAGGGTGGCGCTCCAGCATCATCCCACCAGGGTCCCGGAGGTCCCGTGCCCGCTTCTGGATGATTGGGTCGTATGTTGGTGGGTGTCGGCAGGCAATAGATGGTAGGTGTGCTGTTGGATGGTGATGTGAGTGGTGCGGAGATCGGCCCGATGGCTGTCAGTGTGGCTTGTCCTTGTAGGGGAATGCGGATGTTGTAAACTTGGGTAGAGTCGCATTGCTGTGGGATAGTGTGTTGTGATGGTGGGGTAGGAAAGAGGTTGACTGGTCGTGGGGGTGAAATACAGCTGTTTGCTGAGCGCATACAGGTGTAAGAAGGTTTGGGTGCAAGGGCTGCATGTGGGAAGTCAGGTGTCGCAGTTTGCTGAGATGCGACCTGCTGTGAAGGTTCAAGTGTTATGGAGTGGGTCAAAGGTGGTGGTGTGGTGCGAGGTGGTGCCATGGTTTGTGGGGGTGTATATGGAAAGATAAGATCGCTTTGGTGAATGCTTGTGGTTGGATCATCTGTGAGTTCGGTGTGGTCGTATGTCTTGCTTTTGTTTTTGCCTTGGCCCTTGCCCTTGCCTTTCAGTTGATTGGGCGGGAAACGGCCGATCGCTTCAATGTGATCTAAAGCAGCTGTGAGGTCGTCAGTTGCGTGATTCACCAAGGCTCGGACTCGTAGTATGCGATCCAGCAATGCCGGAGGGAGATGTGGGTAAATGTTCTCGTCAAAGTACATTGTCTGTTGCAATGAATGGAGCTGCTCTCTGGTGTGGTAGATGGTGGTGCGGCAGCTGTGTTGGGACGTGTATATGCCATAAATGTGTGCCGCTGGTGTGTCGTGAGTCCAGCTCCAAAATGCCGCTTCCATGGTGCCAAGCAGAAGGTCAAGGAGGTGTCGATGAAATCAGTTGGAATCAAAAGGCTGAGGTAACAAGTGACGGCAAAAAGAGGTCATGATGAGAATCAGGTAAGTAGATCGTGTGGTAGAAGAAGAATCAACCAAAAACCAGTCCTGTCTAGTAATAATAGTCGCAACCAAGCAGTAAAACAATAAAGCATGTGGCTGTTACGGCATCATCGGAGGCCGCTGTAAAATCATGTGTGGAAAAGCCGAATCTGTACAAGATTGTGTCTGTAAATAAATACTTGTTGCATCTGTAGAGCAAGCGTGAGGTTGTGGTGCTGAAATGCAAATGCAAATGTAAATGGTAACTCTGCATCTTTTGAATTCTGTTCAAGGTTGCAGGGTGAAACGCAATGGGTGAAACTTCCGAGTACTATTGGTCGGAGTCTAGCGATGTGTTGGGATGTATCTTGAAGTAAAGAAAGTTTGTTTGGTGGTGAGAAATGGTGCTTCCTGCTGTAGAGTGTGAATTGACGTTGGTTGTAGAGACATAATCCAATAAAGATATAAATAGGACTGAATTGTGATGTCGCTGGTAGCTCTCATGGCGCCGGATCTTGGTCAACTTGGCGAGGAAGAAGTTGCTGTGGAGGTGGATATGATGGTGGTTTTGGTCGTAAGGGTGTTGTCTGGGGTGGTGGTGGTTGTGATGGTTTTGTGGAAGGTGATGTTTTTGGAAGAATTCGTAGTGGCGCTGGAATCGGTGGTGTTTTCGGTGGTGGTGGCGGTAGTTGGGATGGTGTTGGATGTAGTGGAAAAGGAGCAGGAGCAGGTGTTGCTGCTGTGACGTTTGATGTGGTTTTGTCTGAAGGTGAATGCTGTAGAGCGAAGACGCTGTCGCTGGTGTCTTCTGTAGGTGTAAGAGGAGGTGGTTCTGTGCGGGGCGAATCTGGTCGTGGTGTCGGAGAAGCACGTGAAGAGTGTCGAGAAGTGTGGTGTTCGGTCTGGTGGCTGGGTGAGTGAGTTCGAGTCGGTGCCGGTGAGAGTTGACGTCTTGTCCTGCAGGAGGAGCGATGGTGGGCGGATCTTGTGGATCTCTCGCGACGGTTTCTCCGTGACCGGGTGGTACGCGAGCGTCTTGTCCGAGAGCGTCTGGAGCGAGAAGTAGAATGTTGTGATCGCTAGGGTTGTTTGCGATGTTTGGTATGCTTGGTGAGATGCTGGGGTTGTTGTGGAGAACGTGTGCTGTGGGAGTGAGGGCTGTTATGTTTGGCAATGCGAGGTGGTGATGTGCGGTCTGAATGACGTCGCGGGGCCGCAACTTGTCGCTTTTGTCTTGTATGTCTTGAGTGTGATCTGGAGCGTTGAGGTGGTTTATGGGTGTGTTTGGCACTGTGTGAGTGTGATGCTGCTGAGGAAGTGTGCTGCTGCCGTACTGGGAGTGGCTGTTCCGATAGTTTGTGATGTTGTGGTTGATGTGGTCGTTCATGTAATCGTATCGGGGGTCGCTTGGTAGTAAGTGAGGGTGGGGCTGTCTTGGGTTGCCTGGGGGATGGAGGTGTGTTTGATCGTTCGAAAGTGGAAGTAGAAGTCGTGTGGGTCTTGTCCAAAGTGGTGGCCAAGCGTAAAACTTGGTGTTGAAGAGTGGTTGGTATGTGTTGTAATCTGAGACATTGGTGGTAAAAAGTCTGTTGATGCTCCACGGTTGCTTTGAGCGAGGGCAACAATGTTTGGAGCTGTTGGATTCTTCCTGGTAGACGTGGGTCTGGGGTGCTGGTGTCGGATTCTGCTGAGTGTAGCTGTCGAATAGTGTCATGTAGTCGATTAAGTTGAAGGACCATCAGCCGATTGATCTGAATGTTTGTATCTCGCAGTTGTGAAATGATCTGGGCGTCCAAGGCCACGAGGTCTGTCCCAACAGGATCTGAATCCATCGCGATGTCGTCGTCGAGAGAAAAACTGTACAAGAATGGAAGGCTGAGCTAAGTTGAACTAGCCGAGCTGCAAGTACATCAAAATGCATCAAATTGGAGACATAAAAGCGGTCAAAATCACCCAAAAGAAAAACAAGGAAACGAAAAAATCATCCTGTTCAACAATAGGGAGACCATTCAATAGTGATTCGCATGGATGCAATGAAACGATGAATTAGACGGAATAAACTGGTCTGTACACAGTATTGGCGATGCTTCAGTGGTCGAGAGTTTGTCGTGTGTGGCAAGTGTTCAAGCAAAAAGTGCACTGCTGGCGACCAATCTTGTTTTTTGCTGCGCGTGTGGAAGAAAGCTGTAATGGTGTGTTGTGGGTTGGAGTCTATTGCTCGCAACTGCTAGAACGACAAAAAGCAATAAGCCAATATGTAAATATGTACGAATTGACAATAAAATACCGTACAAAGGCATCAATAGTTCGGGATGTTCTTCAGCACCAAGAAGTCGTGGAAAGCACTGTCTGGACGATCTTAGACTGCTGTTGTGTATTCTATGTCTCTTTGTCGGTCAGATCCGGAGGTTCTGTAGTCATCGTACTGGCATCTTTTGTGGCTGGAGGAGTTGCCTCTGCTTGTTGAGATGCCTTGTGTGGTGATGATGCTTCTGCTTCTGGACTGTCTGGCTGTTGAGGTGTATAAAGAATTCGCAATACTTGCCATCGACCTTTGCAGTCAAAAGGTGTTTTGTTGAGTGCTTTTGCTATGTATTTCCAACTGGGGCGAGATCGTTTGTTGAGTTTGAAGGCTGCAAGTTTCTCATCTTCACTGGGTTCCCATCCTCCATTGTCAGGATAGTGTGGTGAATCCGTGAGGAGGTGTGCTGGCTTGGATGGTGGTACTGGTGATGCGGGTGGCAAAGGTGGCGGATTCGGTGGAACTGGTGATGTTTGTGGATGTGAATTGGGCGAACTGGTAAGAGAAATCGTTGTGATTGGTGGTGTACGCTGTTTCGGGAGGTCTGTATTGTTCTTGTGTTGGTGAGTCGCTTTGGACTTGTGGCGGTGTGGTGAAAACTGATGTGGTGAAGTGGGCGTATGTGAAGGAGAAGGTTCTGGTTTGCATTCCATGAATGGTTTGCCTTTGGCGGGAGGCGGACTGCGGCTGCGTGAGAAAGACGGCTGTGGTTGCAGTGGAGGAGGAGTGTGTCTGGCTGGTCTTGGGGGGGAAGGTGGAGTGGTAGTGAGTGGGTGATGTGCTTGTTGTGGTAGTTGTGGTGTAAATGGTGGAAGGTTTTGAAAAGTAGTAGCAATGGAGGTGGCTGCTTGAAGGTGTGCTAAGAGAAGCCGATGGGCAAATGCCGTGTCCAAAGGGGAAGTCATCGTCGTTGTAGTCGTCGAGAGGCAAATATAGCTCGGCTGGTCGTCAGGGATCGAGCTCGATATTCAAGATAATACAGAATGGCTGCGGGGCAGGTTGCAAATCACAGGAAATCTTGCGAATCTCTTCGAAATGCTTGTGACTCTCTTCAAAAAGGTTGATAACAACCAGGAAAGTTGACATGCTGCAAGTCTGGAAAATTGGAAAAATCACCGTAAAAAAGATCATGTTGTCGGCATCAATCTGTACAAGAATGATATATCGGAAGAAAAGGAAGTTGACAACGATGTGTGAGAAAATCAGAGTCAATATCAATATCAAGCGGGCTGGCTGAGATTGTTTGAGGCTAGGTCGTCATCCAAGATACGGGGTGAAAAATGAACCTCGTGAGCTGGATAGATTGAATTAAATGAAACTGAGCGGTGGCTTTGCATCGCTTTTCCAAGCTATCCCTTCGATTCTGGAATGTTTGGGATGGGCCACCCAGCATTTGCCTGGGGTGTATTTTACAATCCCCTCTCCTCTGAGCAGCAAGTCATTCGCTGCGGATTCGCCACCATGGGTGACTTTCTGGCCGTGTCCATAGGCTTTGATCGTCAGAATGAGACCGCTGCGGTTCTTGGCCATGTTGGAAGCATTGAAGAGAACGCGTGCAGCTTCAGCAGCATCATGAGGCTCGTAGTTCGACAATTCGAACGCCTGACAAAAATATCCCACATTGTGAGCATCATGTAGAATAGATCGCACGATTTCTCCTGCTTCAAGTATTGAAATGATGTTGCCCTCCTCGCTCACGTGTGCCGCAAAAATGTGTTTGATAGGTGGTATGTTCAGCGCCTCTCTCCGTGTAGGAGGAAGAATGGGGGCGTCGCCCCTGCTCGCTAATGTGGGGATTGTGAGTAGTAGGAAGGAAAAATGTTCTTCTTTGTTGGTGTCATCGCACCATTTTTTGTGGGTGAGAAGTTGTAGGTCGGTAAAGTGGGTGCTGTTGAGATGAGCTGCACTGAGCACTTTGGCTACGTAGGAGAGCATGGGTTCATTGTTGACATCAAGTGCTTGTGCGTAGCGGTTGAGCCATTGGAAGACCTCCAATTGTGCTGGATCTGTGGGTGGTTGGAATGTGGGAGGAGGTAAGTTGTGAGGTCGACGTTGGACTGGAATTGCAGGTATTGGTGCTGGTGGTGGTGGTGGAGGTGTCTGTTGTGTGGAGTGTTTGGGAGTGAAATGTGGGTTGGGCTTGAGTGTAATGCTGGAAGCACGGCGAGGTGGCTCTGGAGTGTGTTTCTCAGTAGCAGCTGGCGTGATGTTTTGGATGGAAGTGTGAGCTTTGTCTTGGGTGATTGCTGGTGATTGTGATGTTGGTCTGTCTGCAGGTTTGGATTGAGCTTGAGAACTAGCCACGGATTGTGTGGCGGAGCTTCGACGTCTTGGTAGTGGAGAGCGTGTGGTACGTAGTGACCGAGTGCGGCTCCTGGATCTGGATGTAGCTTGTGATGGTGCAATGGAAGGTACGGCTGGAAAGGCTGAGTAGCGGTGGTGTTCAGGTGTGCGTGGTGGTGAGCGATCTGGGTCGCGCCAAATGCCTCTTGTAGTGCTGAGTGTGGGTGCGATGGATGGTGTTGGCTTGGAAGTGCGTGGTATGTGGTGTGGTGGCTGTGGGGGTGTGTTGATGGTTGCTGAAGCAGGTTGAGAAGTCGCTGGTGAGGTGGTTGAGGTGTAAGGTGGTGGTGGTGGAGTTGGTGTGGTCAACTGCTGTGAAGTGATTGTTGTTGGATCAGGTGGTGGTGCTTGTAGTACATCAGGTGCTTGTAGTGGTGGTGGTTGAAAAGATGTTGTGGCAGGGGTTTGATTTGTCGTGTGTGGTGATGGATGTAGTTGATGTGGAAGATGTGGTTGATGTAGTTGATGAGGAGGTGGTTGAGATTGAGATTGGGACTGAAGTGGCAATGTAAGATGTGTGTGAGCTGGGGATTGTGGTGATTGAGTTGTGAGATGTGGATGTTGTTGTGCCAGTTGGGTAGTGTCAAAGGGAGCCGTAGGTTGCACTGGAAAATGTGCCTGAAGTTGATGTGATTGAATGAATTGAGCATGAGGTGGAGGTGTAAGGGGCATTGGGTAGTGGTGTGAGGTTGGGTGTTGCGGTGGAGTCGGTGGCAGTGTTGAAAAAGGTTGTGGTGAAGCCTGTGGTGGATATTGAATCCAATGAGGTTGTGTAGGTTGTGGTTGTGGATGGATGTGTGGCGGCAAAGAATAGGGCCAGGGATACGTCATGGCTGCTCGGCAGGTCAAAGACAGTGAAAATATGTAGGGATGTATCAAAAATAAATAAATACATAAATACAGGTCCATGGAGTCGTGAAGTGTATTGAATAATCGCAATTAAAATTCTGGAAAATGGAATTAAAACTTGGAAAGTTAAAAAGATTTGAAAGGTTAAAAAGATTGGAAAGGTATGAATGGATTTCCCGGGTGAAACTCTTTCAGTTAACTCTGCAGTGGGATTCAGGAAAGATTTCAGTGAACTCTGCAGTAATCTTCACGTGTGCTGGGTGAGACGATCCAAGCTGATTTCGAGCAAGTCAAATTCAGTCTAAGGGACTTCAGAGAAAATTCAGGAAACTTACTCCCTCGGTGAGGAGTGAACAGGTTCTTGCAGTAACGGCGCCCCGTAGGGATCACACAGCTCACCACAGTGGGAAGAAGCTGCGAAGACACACTTGAGAAGGTTGCTCCATGGAGCGTGATTTCAGGTAGCTTCGCGGTGTGCATTAGCCCTTTAAAGTTACTGCAGATTAGACCTTGACTGAAAAGAAAGTGCTGGGTCGGTCGAACAGAATTGTTGAAACATCGAATAAATGACGATTAAAAATTGAATTGTGCAGGTACGCTGGGATGATCAGTCCCAGTATCACCAAGGCTTAGAGAGCGTCTTCGTTGGTGGTAGACTCTCTGCCTTGCTACCACCCCCTGCTTCTGTACAGAAACGCTTGTAGGATAGATTAAAAACCTAGGGTAGTGTCCTTGGAAACAGGAGTGGACACACACACATTTGGTGCAGAAGGATTCGTGGTTGTTCATGAGGTTTGTTGATCTTATAAAGATATTCTTGGATAGAAGGGGGCACGTTGGCAAGTTGGACACTTGTTGTTGTGGTGACTGCAGGTGCACACTGGTCGCTGAGTTCAGCAGTGTTCAGACCGGTGATCCCACACCTGCCGCCAACACGTGTTCTGCGCAGTCCTTCCAAACAAGCATCTGTCGCATCTGTTCAACAAACCATCAAAAAAAACCACCCCACTCTGCCCGCACCATCCAACAGGTCTCCTCTGGTGGCTTTTGGCGACTTAAAGGTGGCAGGTGGTGATCTGTGAAGTCGGGTGCTGGTGCTACTAGCGATGGCCTCCAACCCAATGGCTTTCCAACCCCATCGACCCCTCCCCCTCCTCCCCTCCCCGGACACTCGGGTTGGCCAGACCGGCAACTCAGCGGCGGAGCGGCAGAGCTGCACACAGGTCTCGTGCCTCGGTGCTTCTCTTCGGTCTCACGTCACGTCGGTCGGGCACGGACCTCCATGTGGTTGCGCGTCGCCACCGCGTCGCCACCGTCGCGTCTGTTGAAAGAACGATCCATTTTCCCCGAGATTTTCCCTGTGTTGGTTGTTTTTTTTGTTTTTTCCCAAAAGAAGCTTTGGACTTCGCAAACACCTATCACTTGGGGTCATATATCACGGTAGGCGGTCGCAAAGTCATGCAGCCCAGTTCACAAGTAGGTGGTTTCTGACTCGCTGTGGATGATCCTCGGGCTCGTGGTGGGGAGCCGCGGCTTGGGTGGAAGGAGTTTCGGTACAAAAGAGGCCCTTGTTACTAGTAGCTTCCGGTCACTAGTAGCGATGGCCTCCAACCTACTTCACCTCATAGCGTCCTAGTTTCTGGGGAAGGACCTAAGGATGTGGAAGATCTTGAAATCTAAATTAAGATGATGTTGATATGGAACACCTTTACGAACATCTTCGAACACAACACTGTGGGACTGTGGAGATTGCAGAGCTACAGCCAAGACTCACTGAACAAAATCCTGGGATATGATGTGATCCTTCCTGCATAGTACGTTCTCATAAAATCACCCGTGTCTTCGGATGACCTCAACTCAGCTCACCTTCGGAGTGTGCTTTGCCTTCCGCCACCCCGCCTGCCGATCGCTTCCAAGGAGTGCTCCAACACGTCTTTCTTCCCTGCGCGCAGAGAGAGAGAGAGAGAGAGAGAGAGCGAGCGCGCGAGCCGCGAAGAGGGCCCAAACTTCTGGATTGTGGGTGGTGGTCTTGTCCCCAAGAACCAAACACCTTCCGGCCGCCTGGGCAGCTGACCAGGGCTTCCTTGAGCACGTGCTCCACTTTTCGTTCTGGGAGAAGTTCATCACTTAGGAGCACGGACGCTACTAGGGGCTCCTGGCTTTACTACTAGCAGCAAGAAGCTACTAGTAACAAGGACATCGCTACCAGCCACCAGTAACAAGGACGCTACTAGGAACATCACCTTCGTTTGGGTCAGCAAATGTGCTTCGGTTCGACGGGCGAACCGTGGGGGTTCACCGCTTTCACACCCAATTTGGCGGCCGCCAAGCCCGGTCGAAACGTAGCGTGTTTGGGTTCGGGTTCCCTTCGAACTCCGATGCACCGAGAGCGGAAGACGCATGAGAGCCATGGGCCAAGACAACGCTTCCGAAGATCTGAAACACACCGAGGTCCTTCCTCCCTGTGCATCTCTAGGCCAAGCTATTCATGGATGAAGGCTATGACAGTCAACGTCATACCCATCTTATGTGCTCTTTGGCATGGATGAAAAAACCTCCTGTACCTGCCCGTGTCATACCCCCGCACATCCACGAAACAATCAAACACCGATCCAAAATACTTTGCTTGCGGGGTTGCATTAGCTGCTGACAGTGGCCGCACCCCCACGTCCTCCCAAGATGAACCCAGTCGACAATTCATACGTTTGTGGTCATGTCAGGTCCTAGGGTGGCCAGAGTCCCGGAAATAGCCACTAAAAGAACCTGAAGCGAAGCTAATAGCCAATGGTTCTTTGCCTCTTTGCCGAACCTCTCATATGCTCGTTCGCTGCGTGGTTCGGCCTCGCGTCTCCAGAGAGATCACATTCAAGGCGCACACCGCCTGACGGAGCGGCCGTTGGACGTCCGATGGAGCCCATTCCGACCGGTCGTCGTTCCGTTGGACCGAGGTCCCTCCTGCGCGAAGGAATGACAGAAACTCTCACACACCACAATGAGCTGTTGGGGAACTTCGTGGTGTCGGTTTTTTCTGGTTTTCGCCGTTTTCTGTCTGCCTCGAGCTCAGGGTTTCCCGAGATAGATAGAATCGACTCTATACTGGACTCTTCCGAAACACCCGATGAGCGCCCCGACGGCTTCTCGCACTTTGGCGTCGTGGTGGGACAAGAATTGGGTGATCTCAGCGCCGCGGTCGGTTTCAGCGGCGCAGGCGGTCCGGGGGGTTTCGGAGAGAGGCCTTCAACGCAGGTCCGATGCAACGCAACGGTGCCGAACGCATCAAAGATGGAGTGTGAACATGTTGTAGATCGCAGGCCTTCATTTTTTGCAGTCTGAAATAGACTCCAGGCACTCGAAGAACGAGTAAATTAGTTGCGTCCCTGCTCTTTTTACAAAGAGATGACACTGGCCGACAGGACCAGATCGACCGTGATGTTCGGGCTCCCGGCACATGCAGCTCCATTGGCCTTGGCATGAGATGGGACTGAGGACTTTCTCACCTCAAAAACAGAGGGCATCGTGAAAAAAAACACGCTCGCTTCGAGCCAACCACGCTCGCGAGGGGAGGTACGCCACCACGCCGCGTGATGTGACACGTCCTCATCGGTCCCCAACAAAAACGCCACATCATGGCTGCTCCCCGACTCGCTCCATCGTCGGCCCAACGAACACGGTTTCGCATTTTCTTCGGATGACCATCACATGAACCGTTCGCATTCACGAAATTCCTGGCTCATCCGGGAAGCCATTCGACCTCTGATTGACAGAACTCAAAGTCACATGGATTATTTGAATGGCTTCCCATTCTCTGTGTCTCAACAAATCTTTCCAACTACTGTGCCTAGCAGTGTCCAGTTGCGATGCAAAAAAAGAGTTGATCCCACTCGCTTCCAGGCCATAGCCAAGTTCAGTTTGGATGTGATGACGCAAAGCAGTTTGCATTTCAAGACCAAGACAGTGTCGTTCTTCACGAAAGAATGAACGACCCGAAGCTCATCCAATCACCCGTGGAGCTTATGGTCGACCCATCTACCCAAGAAAATCACACCACCATTGGCATGCACCTGCTAAAGGAAGGACACCTCTTCCCAACCAGGACACCACATCATGTTTCAATAAATACGCCTTTGGCACCAACACGATGTCTCGCCATGTCTTGCCATGTCTCGCCACTCGCCTGGATGGCTTCCACTCGGCCCTGCGTGGAGTTCCCACAGTGCCAAAGCAGACGCAACGCCTGGGCGGAGCCGAACTGAGCCGAACTCAGGAGGGTCCAACTATCCGAACTGTTACCTACTCCAACCTACTAGCAATGGCCTCCACCCTAGTAGCGATGGCCATGTATTGAGTCATAGTAAAAAGCGTTAAAGGGACATCTTTTTTTAATCTATACGTACAATGGTGTGGGATGATCTGATTCGGATGTTGCAGGCGCCGGCTCGTGGCATTCACCCTTCTTCCCGCAATCGGACCTGAAACCCTGGGGTTTGGGAGCCCCTAGTAGCTTCTTGCTCCTAGTAGTAAGGCCAGGAGCCCC
>CAXAMN010000636.1:178014-195788 GCA_963970005.1 Durusdinium trenchii
AGGAGCCCCTAGTAGCTTCTTGCTCCTAGTAGTAAGGCCAGGAGCCCTAGTAGCTTCTTGCTCCTAGTAGTAAGGCCAGGAGCCCCTAGTAGCTTCTTGTTACTAGTTCCTTAAACAATGCTTTTGCTTGGCTAAGAATTGCCCGTCTTTCAAACTCTCCAGTTTCTCCACAGTCTTTGGGTCGGAAGTTGGATCGCTTTGCAGCGCTCAAAGGGGGCCGCATGAGGATGACCCGTCGTTTCCACCCAAAACTGCTCCTGAATTCACTTTTGGCTCACAGCCAGTGAAAAAAGGAATTGATCTTCTGGATCTGCGAGAAACCAACGAAGGAGGAGGTTGGGGAGGTTGGGAGAGCTCATGTTTGACTCATTGAAACTCAGCCAGGGGTGTGCCAAAGCCAGAGCTGATCTTCTTACGCATCGGTGTGCCAAATATACCTGCTTTACACGGAAACAAGGAACCATGGAGGAAAACGAGTGGGCTCCTGAGTATTTCAACCCAACCATATTGCTTTGTGCAATTTGGCTTTTGATAGGTTATAAAGGAGACTCATGGGGGTGCCCCTAACCAGTTCCCTGCAAAACACAGGAACATCCAGTGCTTCCCACACATTTTGAACACTTGAAGTAGCTTTGGCCCGGCTGAATGATACACACCGACCAAACCACAGACTTCTCTTCGAATCAGTTACCCACTTCGCCACCAGGACAAATTCATCCCCATCTCAAACAGCTACAAGTCACGAGCAGGTACCCACTTCCCAACAGCAAAACGCAGCAGGCCACGATCAAATCTAATCGCCCAACGGTTGCAAATCTACAATAGATAAAAAGAAATAAAGAAAGACACCTAATAGCCATCGCCTCCAACCTACTGGCGATGGCCTCCCAGCAGTCACTGCTCTCTCACAGATCTCCACAGACGCCTGTCGCCCAGGATGACGCGCCAGGCGCGTGGCGGCGCGTGACGGCGCCTGTCGCACGATCTTCGTGGACAGCTCCGCATCAATCCCAGGCCTCAGCAGTGCATGTTGCGACATCGAACGAAGTCGAATGGGATGGGCTGGAGCAATCACCCCCGCTTTCCCGAAGTTCTTCATGTAACATGAACAACTCTATCCACTTCTCCATGAAGTCGGTGCTTTTTCTATATGTTCGCTATGAGGTTGGAGGCCATCGCAAGTAGGTTGGAGGCCATCACTTCTAGTAACAAGAAGCTATAGTATAACAAACATATATTTCTGTGTTTGCTGTTGGACAGTGCAAGTCTTATCTTCCAGCTGTTTGTCCGGACTTAAACATGGTACGCCGCCTGAGTCCTTTTCGGCCCACTCTCTCCACACCTCGTGGACGCCGCGAGCGGCGAAAAGCTCCGCTCCGCTCCGGTGTCGCAGCTCGTTTTGTCTCGCTCGGTGTCTGCTTTCGCAGCCGCGGTGTTCCACCCATCGCCCCAGCAGATCCACAGTGAAGCTCAGTGAAGCTCAGCTCTTCCAGGAAGTCTTGCACTCGGGAATTCCAAGATGTCTTCCAAATGCCTACCTTCGTTTCTGTCCCCATGATTCAAACAACATCTGGCGGACTCTGTCTCAAAGTGTTAGATGCCCTGAAGGGTGTAGTAGCCGACCAAGCTCAACGTTCCGATCCGCACAAACCCCCAAACCTAATAGCGATGGCCTCCAAACCTAGTAGTAATCGCCTCCAACCTAGAAGCGATGGCCTCCAACCTACTAGTGATGGCCTCCGAACCTATATATCTTTAAAGGGTTCAAACTGGGAAAAATTCGACCACTTCCCAAAACTGGATCACTCTTACGTCACTCGTTTCAGGGGCTGGAGCGAAATCGGGTGTTCGGATGACCGAAGCGACCGAAGCAGATCCATTTCACTCCGCTCCGATCACATCGTCGACGCCTCCTCCATGTGGAGTCAGCATGACCGGTGAAACGGGAGTTCGCATTTCGCGCTCGACGGCATCGGGGCCGAGCGACGTCGTGCGTCGAGAAGGACGCCAACACGCGCGTGTGGTTGAGTCTTGAGAGGGATTTGCGATGGATCCCGTTCCTAGGACGAGCGACCTTTTGAAGGAACACAGTTCGTTGTGGGCCCTGACCCACCTGGCCTGCCGCAATGGCACCTTCCCAAGGGAGAGCGAGGACGGGACACCCGAAGAGGCAAGGTCCGATCGTCGGAACCGACGACCCTTTGAACCGATCTCGGAAGAGAAGCGACGATGTGGGACGGATCCCGTAGAAGCCGAAAGAAAGACCTGCGCCTGGGGGGCCGCAAATTTTGTGTTTTCATCCAGATTCTGGGCGTTTTCTTTTTGGGCCCGGGTCGATTTGGGGGTGAACGCTGGGCTTGAAAAGGTGACACATGTCGCCAGAGAGGTCCCTTTTTTGGGGGTTTCAAACGCACATTCAAGAGAAACCAACTTCTCAGAAAAGAAAGCAACTAGGTTGGAGGCCATCGCAAGTAGGTTTGGAAGCTAGGTTGGAGGACAGCTCCTTTGAGAAAGGTCAGGTCGACCGGAGTGGGAGGCTCGAGACCTTACTTGGCTCTGGAAACCGAGTCCCCACTAGAAACAACTGCGTGTTTCCCCTGTCCCAACCGCTTTGTATGTAGATCTCAATTGCCACTCCTTGGAACAAGGATGATATCTGGAGGGTGAAATCGCCCTTCCCTGAACGGCTCACACGCGGCTACTGAGGTTGCTGATGCAAGCGAGATGCCTTAGCTGTTTTTGCAGTCATCTATGATGGTCGAAAGATATGCTCCCGTAGCTCGTGGGTCTGCAAAACTTAACAAATGAGTGCGCATTTGCAAGCTGTTTAGCCCTTTCTTGCCAGGTATCCTGAAATCAGCGAATGCAACTGTCAAGGATTCCAGTCGGAACCAACCCGAAGAAACCCCATCGGCTCGACATCCTGAAGTATATGGCCTCCAACCTAAAAGCGATGGCCTCCAACCTACTAGCGATGGCCTCCCAACCACCTACCTGCCTTGAATCGAGGAACATCTGAGGCTCTGTGAGATCGATGGCCCCTTGAAGATCGTGGAAGGGTTTTTTCAGCGTCACACGCGGTTTAGCCTCCAAAGCCACGGAACCGTTCTAGTGGATGTTCAGCTTCTGGGGGGCGGGCCTCTCCCCTCCACCATCCCCAAGAGGTGCCTCAGTCGCATCCTCCATTTGGTGCGTGACTCGGTTGGGCTGGACGCCCCCAATTCTTCTGAATGGGACTCCTGTGACTCCTGGGGGAATCTCTCTCGACTCAACAGTTGCAAGCAAGCTGCTTTGTCCTCACTTGCGCTGATACCATAAGATAAAGTGAGGATAGGCCTGGAAGTGATCATAGACGACCTGAGCGGGTTTGCATCGCCTCATGAACACAACCTCTGTGTGAACTGCGGTCACGCTCCGCATGGGCTGGTGGGTCTATGTGGGTCTGATCCTGCGAGATATGTGGAACCGCAATGGCCTCCAACCTACTAGCGATGGCCTCCTACTAGCAATGGCCTCCAACCTACTAGCAGCGAAGTGTCCAAATAAATCGTTTCAATAGTTCGCTGTTTCCATCCGCTGAACTGGGTGCTCGGACCGGAGCTACCGGTGGAAAGCACTGGAGGGAGCGGGTCTTTGTTTCCTCAGCCCTGTGCAGTTCATTGCGCCCGTTCTTCGAGTAAAGCACCAAGAATCACGTGCCTGGATCAGTTTTGTGTTGCGCCCTCGCTTTTCCCAGCAGCCCCCGGTCACCGCTCGCCGCTGGCACGGTGGCTGAGATTCCGGCCATCTCCCGATAGGTGTTGGAGACCTGGCGGTGTTTCTTTAGAGGAGGTCTCAGGTGGTGCGCGAAGTCCGGTGAAACACCTGTGGACAGGCTGAACTGCAAATGTGAAAGGACAATTCAAAACAAACTCACAAATCCTTGTGCCATTGACTTCGGAACAATGCTTCGAAGTTCTCCGGACATTCTTACGTGTTTTTCGGAGCGTGCCGACAGCAAATTGCATCCAGCTCTTTGCTGCTAAAGTACTAAAGGTTTAAGCAGGTGGGCAGGGGATCTAAGGACAGGCAAACCAACCTGAATGTGGTTCAAAACAGTACTGGATACTGGCTTTTCGTGTCTCTATTGGTCCACAGGTCAAAATGGGGCAATCTGTGCGTGTGTTGGAGGGCAACCAGGTTTGCGAGAGTTGACCTTGCCAGTGCAGGGTGGTGGAATGGCTAAGTAAGACCTGACTGGAGATCTAATGGCTTGACATCAACACGTGAAAAAGCATCCCAAGGCCTTGCGGGTCAACAAAATGGAATGGCCTTGCTACTGGACCCCCCTGGAGGCCGACTTCGGACCTCCTCACTTCGCTCCGAAAGCGCGCGTGGCGCGGCACCGCTCGTCCGCGCCTTGATCCGATCGCCTCAGGTCGGACCCGAAAGCCGTCCAGTCCACTCCCGAGTGATCCGTGATCTGGGACCCATAGGACCCGGAACACCTGGGCGTACCTAATAGTCGAACTAGGACTCGCTGAAAAAGGCATGGGTTTTTTTGTGAACGCTTCAGGAAAGGCCAGTTGGTCGAAGCCAGCTTGAAGTGCAATGATTTTTACTGTGGGGTGGTAAGCTGGACCCATCCTGTCCGGTCTGTGGAAGCTGTGCGCACAATTCCTGGACCTTCCCTTCCCTTCCCAAAACATTCCACGAGAGGTTAAGTGACCTTATCGGACCTTACTGGGGTACCTATGGGATAGGCGAACTAGGGTCCTTCAACCTCTGTTGGTTGCTTTCAGGCAGTTTCGACCGCTTGGTTTTGTCAGGTTTTGTTCAAATCCTTCTGAAAGGTATCAAACGTGGGTGGCACCTCTACTGCACCCCGTCAAAATACGCTTGGTGGCAGCCCAGTTTCATCCAAACAAGTGAAACTCGTCCACCTAATAGCAAAGGCCTCCAACCTACTAGCCATGGCCTCCACCTGCTCCAGCATGAAAGCCCTGCCGGGTGGCCAATCACCGAATGGTATGAGCCGCTCATGCAGCTGTGCTCCAAGGCCCGTCGGCCTTGCCCGATCGGTACGCAGCTCCGACTGGTCGGACGTGGCGACCCAGGTTCTGTGGCCGATGACATGGACCAAGCCACGAGAAAGGAATCGATTTTGGCTTGCTTAAGCACCCAAATACGATCTGGCCCATACGATCTGGCATCACACCTTTTCTGACAGAAACCATGGAATTGGATGATGCCCACAGGTGCCATCTTGCCCCTCTTGTCACTTCCGACTCAGTCCTCTACCAGCAAGTCTGCGCCAGCCATCCAAACTTGAGCATGTGAAGAAATGCTGTGCCCTTTGCCCTTTGGCTTCATCCGTTTCGCCGGTTTCGGCCCCCACCGTCCGTCCCAAGGGTCCGGTCTAAGCGTCCGAAGCGTCCGACGCGTCCCCCGGACACCGAGCCCCGCCTGGATCGTCGAAGGGCTTCGGGGCGTCGATGTAGTTGGGACGTCCCAGGATGACCTCGGCGCGCTGCGAGGGCTTCGCTTCGCTGCGAGGGGGTGGTGAGGGGTCCGAGGTTCGGCTTGCGGGGGGGTCGAAGGGTGTGGGCTTTTGGGGACGAAGCGTGGAAGGTCTTTGAAGTCGAAAGAAACAGTGCACCAGGGGGTCTGTGCGAATTCTTGGATCAAAACCTCCACCGCTGCGCGATTCTGGGGGATGGTGCGCTCGCAAGATGCCCATCCTCTCGTCCTGAGGATGAGTTGACAGGGCCATTCCACTTGATGTCGTGTTGATGGACACCATCCACCACCTCATGAACAGGTGAAGGGCATCGCTACTAGGGGCTCCTGGCATCGCTACTAGGGGCAAGGACGCTACGTTCGGGGCTCCTGGCCTTGCTACTAGGAACAAGAAGCTACTAGTATAGCTCCTGGCTTTTCTACTAGTATCAAGAAGCTACTAGTATAGCTCCTGGCTTTTCTACTAGTATCAAGAAGCTAGGTTGGAGGGTGGCTTTCCAAAGATTCCTCCTCCCTTTCGGTGGACGTCCCAACTACCCGCAGACCCCGTCTGCAGTGACCTCTCCGGTCCAGAGAGGTCGGCTCGATCGGGCTTCTTTTCATGTCAACCCCTAGCGATCAGAACTATCAGAACCCATCAACGACCAGATTGCTATGGACTGGAAGTCTCCATTTTTTGGAGCAAACAGTTCTTGAGGATGGTCAGCCGTACTTTTGCAAGCTCTCGCCTTTCGGGTCCTGCGCAGGTCTCGTGCATCTGTTTCCTGCCCCGTGTTCCGCCCCGTTTCTCTGTGCATCTCAAGTGGCTCTCACGATGATGATGGGATACCTGAGGCAAAGGATTTCCACTTCGGTGGTGAGTTGAGCATCACTTGCGTTCGCCTTTTGCCGCTCCGGCGTGGCGTGTCTTTTCCGCACGTGTGTAGAACCACGTCCACCGCACGGCCTTTCCCGCGCCGCGGCGGCGCGGCGCGGGGGGGGTTGACCCACACGGGGAGCGTCGTTCCCCCCAGACATCCGTCTGCGCCTCGTGAGTTCACGAAGACTGAGAGTCTCAAGGGCCCGTGGGTTCCACGATCGACATGAATGGAAGGCGACAAACAGGACCTTCAGTTCGTGACCCTTTCGGAGTCGATCGCTTGTGACCTCTTGAGGGACGAGCGACTGTGACCTCAGCCACTAGGATCTCAAGTTAGGTTACGTACTGAAGGTCCTGGTTGTTGCTTTCTTCCTTGAACCACACACGTTCTTTCGATGAATCAGCTGGAACCTCAGACGTTTCAGCTTAAAAACCTAGAGCCGACTCTCCTGGATGAGTTCATCTATCCTACTGTTGATTGGAACCATGTTGTTTAAAACCTTTTTGAGATGCTTTGGTAAGGGGCGCTGAGGTTCAAATGACAAGATCTTCATCACCCACCGAACGAAGGCTGCTCCCAAACATTACAGGTGGGGAGGATCAAAAACTGGGAGCATCTTTCTTCGTCAGTCTTCTGTGGAAGTGGAGCACTACTAGTAGCGATGCCCTTTGCTCCTAGTAGCGTTCTTGCTCCTAGTAGCGATGCCAGGAGCCCCTAGTAGAACCACTCCACGAGTTTCGACCCAGTCCATTCGATCGTCGCGTGTCGCCAAGTCCCGGAAGACGTGGAAGACGTGGAAGATCGACGTCGGTGGACGAAACGGTCACGTCCAAAGCGTCCACGACCGAAGAAGTTTAAGCACCGAAAAAGGCAGTAACAAGACGCTACTAGGGGCTCCTGGCATCGCTACTAAGAACAAGGGCCTTACTACTAGTAGCAAGAAGCTATTAGAAACAAGAATTAAAAGTAATTAGACTTAAATTACATTAAGCACCGAAAAAGGAAGCACAAAGAAGCGGATCTTTGGGGAAGCAGCCCCCCCAAGAGCCGCCGCAACGCGCAACGGCCCGCGTCCAGTGCTGATGGGCAGCTCATCGTGTTCATTGGGTTGGCAGTACTCATCCTGAGTGGCATTGATTGTTAGCTCATGAGCTCTAAAAATTTGGCTGGAGGCCATCGCTATTAGGTTGGAGGCCATCGCTAGTAGGGTGGAGGCCGTTGCTATTAGGTTGGAGAGCGGGCTTAAAGAAAAACAACAATTATAACGTTGAACTACGAACCTCCGACATCCGCGTTGTGGAGCCGTCGGATGAGATGAAGCAAAACCACTCGGATGCGTTCCAGAACAGAAATCCCTGGTGGCAATGACCACTGCCATATGCTCGTCATATGTATTGTCAGTCAACACGTGTACACGCCCTGAGAACACAGCACAGCCCGTAAAAAAGTTCACCAACACTCCCAAAACAGTTCTTTGCTCACTAGGAACAAGTGCATCGCTACTAGTAACAAGTGCCTTACTGGTAGTAACAAGAAGCTATTAGAAACAATTTTAGCCATGAACTTCACACTCCAACAATTCAGACAAGACAAACCCCTGGTCCTGCGACCGCCGTTTTGGTTCGCCCCTGCCAACGGCGGAACCACCTTTCTCGGAACACCGTCTCTTTTGATCTTCAGACTTGATCCGATTTCAGTTCTTGCAATTTTCTCCATGAGCTGCACTGCACGGGGAAGAATCTTCTTTTCTCCGTCTGAGTCTCAACTCCAGTCGTGGTATCTCATGCATATGTACCAGGCAAGCCGCAAACAAGCAAAAAGAAATCTTTTTGAAAAAAAGATTTCTTTTTGTTTTCGCGGTTGTGAAGGAAGAGGGAAAGAAAAGAAAACCCGGACTAAGAAAAGAAAACCCGGACTCGGACGAGAATCCTGACATGAGTGGATGCGCTGCCATTTTTGTTCAAGCGTGGGCAATGCAGCGCGTGCATGCTTCCGTCATCCTGGCTTGTTTCGCGGGGGAGTGCGCAAGTGCAGCGTTTGACGCAGCCGTCTTGATGCAGCTTGAAGCAGCTATATGTTTGCGCAGCTATGTTTCATGCAGCCGTGCACTATGCAGCCACGCTTGCTCCAGTCTAGGTGCTGCTCTCTTGCCCCTCATGGTTCCAGCAGATGAAGGGGTCTTTGCTGCCTTCGAAGGCCTGCGGGAGGAGTGGGACAACCACCGTCGTTTGCGGGAGCGCGTGCGAAGTCTCGGCCGGCTGGTGGTTGACAAGCCGAAAGAAGGAGAGGCGGAAGAGGCAGGGCAGGTTGTGGCCAAGACGGTGGAGAACATGAAGTACAATGCCCCGGCCTTGAAGCCGATGATGGAGAAGATGCGCGGCCAATTTCATGTCGTTCCTCAAATTGAATCTTTGCAGGCTGAGTTGCAAGCGCTCTACATCTCGGCTGGCCTCAACCCGTCTGGAAAAGTGATCAGTGACCAAGCATGGTCATTGCGGTACTTGTGCAGCCTCTTGAAAAAGTACCTGTACAACAAGACGCCTCCTCGAGTGACTTGTCTCAATGCCCCACTCCTCTGCCCAGTACAATTGTTTGCTTCGATCAGTCCGAGGATGCTTGCACTGGTGAACTCTTGAGAGCATGGGGTGTTGACATGGAGCACTGGACGAAGGCCTGGAAGGCTTGCTTGTCTTTTGTTCTCGCCGCTTGCGCGTGGCCCTGTGCAGTTGGAAACCAAGAAGTCTTCGCCCAGAGCCCGCGACGCAGAGGACTGATTGTGTGTGTGCGTGTGTGGCGTGATGTTCGGCTTGTATTTTCGAAGCTTCTGGCCACCTGTTTGCAATTTTCCCTATTTGCCGTTTCTAACATGTTTGCAGCCTTTTTCTGGCGCCATGTCCGCAGCCATTTCTTGATTGCTCTTGTTCTGTAGCTCTTTTTTCCGGCCGTAGCCTTTTCGCAGCCTTTTCCAGAGCTCTTTGCTACAGCCTCCCGCAGCATCCCGTAGCCTTTTAAATTCTGCCGTCCTTTCACGCTTTCAACCCGTAGCTTCAAAAGCGCGCTGTACGTGTTTTTTCTGCTGCCTTTTCCTTCAGCTTGTTTTGGCAGGCTTGCCCGCAGCCATTTTTGCATGCCCGCAGCAAATCTGCAGGGCGCCCTTTTGCAACCGTGCGTTGCCCTTTTCACTTGTCCGCAGCCATTTGTACACGCCCGCAGCAAATGCCAGTCCTGGGTGTGTGTGCCAGTCCTGGCTGTTCTTCCAGGACTGACTGGGTGTGTGTGTGTGCCAGTCCTGGCTTCCGTCCATGGACTGGGTGTGTGTGTGTGTGTGTGCCAGTCCTGGGTGTGTGTGCCAGTCCTGGCTATTCTTCCAGGACTGGGTGTGTGTGTGTGTGCCAGTCCTGGCTGTTCTTCCAGGACTGGGTGTGTGTGCCAGGTTGTTCTTCCAGGACTGGTGTGTGTGTGTGTGTGTGCCAGTCCTGGCTTCCATCCATTGGGTGTGTGTGCCACTCAGACCAGCTCTGGCACCTTTTTGCACCCGTACATTGCCCCTTTTGCTTGTCCGCAGCCATTTGTGCATGCCCGCAGACCATTTGCAGCTCTGGCGCCCTTTTCATGCTCGCAGCTTTTTATTTCCCTTTTCATGGTTGCGCAGCCATTTAACTCGCAGGGTTTCGACAACCATTTCTGCAGCTTAATCGCATCGATATTCCGATGTAACCCGGACAGCCGGCGTGTTTAACCCGGAGCCATTTCTGTCGCAGTTTCTTGCTGCAGCCTTTTAGTCTGGACCTTTGCACTGCAAATTGTTTGATTTCTTTGTGATTGCTTGCTTGCATTTCCCTGTTGAGGAGATGCAGGACGAGAAGGGCGAGAAACCCCCTGCTCCTGCTGCTGCCAGCTGCCCTTCTGCAGAAGCACCTCAGCCCTCCCCACCTGCATCAGAGGATGGTCCGAACGAGCTGAGCATGGTGCGGTTGGCGCTGCGGCGGCAGCACCTCCAAGAAATGCACCTGAGCTGCAGTGGAACTGTATGTTGCAGTTCCCAAAAAGGCGCCCTGTTAGCCCTTGAGGTTGGCTTTGAAGAGAAAAGAGCAGGAAGAGGAGAAGCTGAAGCAGGCTGAGGCTGCTGCTGCTGCTGCAGCGCTTGAGAACCAGGGTGGAACTGGCACACCAGTGGACGCTGCCGAGACTTTAGAGATTGAGGCACGGCTGCATGTGGAACATTGGTCTGTGCGTGTTTGTGCATTTTGCAGCTTTTGTCTAGCAGGAGGAGCCGGCAGGCGTGGACACCGCCTTGCAGCAAGACATGAAGTCAGGCTTAGCAGCTGTGGCACAGGCTTTGACTGGGGCGGACATGGATGAAGGCGATGTGCGGCGGCAGCAGCTGTTGATGAGAGCAGCTGAGAAGCAAAAGGTGGAGGAAAAGAGAGAAGAGAATAAACAGAAGAAGGCTGAAGCAAAGGGTGAGCCCAAAAGGAAAGGTCGTCCACGCAAAGTTGTAGAGCCGCCAAGTGCTGCTGATGCTCCTGCTGAACATGCTGAACCATCGGTGCCAAACCGTGGTGCAGCGAAGAAGAGTGGCGAGCGCAAAGCACAGAGGCCAAAACCTGAAGCTGCCGACGTTGGCGAAGGTGCCCCTGCGGACCCTGTGCCTGCAAAGCGGCAGCGCCGAGCCAAAGCCGACACCTCGGCGGAAGGGGAGGTGGATGAAGCTTGGAAATTGGAGATGCAGGGCTTGCTAGTGGGTTGGAAGGAGAAGGAGTATGACCGCGATACAGAAGACATGCACAAAAATGTCTACGGCAACCTCATCGCAATCACGCCGTATTGGACTCGACCTGCTGTTGGTGTCAAGATCAGGGTCGAGAAGAAGAGTGGGTGGCACCAGGTGGTTTATTGGTCGTTCATTCCCCACATTGTCCTCGGCCTCTGCATGGCTAGGAAATTTGCGACCAAGCTGCACGAGCATGGCGTGGAGTGGTGGGAGACGGAGGATGGCAAGCGCTTCGAGCGCAAACTGCGCCTGAGTGCTGCTGCTGCTGTGGACGCCTACCTTGGCCGGTAGCCGCTAGCCGTTTGAGTCCGTAGCCAGTTCTGCTTGACCTGAGTGGCATGCCTGGCGCTGCCAGTCTGCTGACATTTGGCTTGGAACGGGAGAAAACTCTTGCGCATGGTGTGCGTGCTCGTTCGACTTGTGCATTGAATGCCAGGCGCATGGCGTTGCTTTGGATGCGCCCGCTGCTGCGGCCTTAAAGCGGCCAAGGCGGGACAAGTGCAACTGTTTTATGCGATGCGGTGTGAGAGGGTGCGCTCGGCAAGCTTGCACTGATCCATTGATCGAGTTCCACGGTATAGCGGTTTGGCTCGAAGTGCGCAGACGCAGAGATGCCTAACGGGGGCCACAATCCCTACGCAGACCTTGAGCCATGGGAGCTTGCTGCCATACAAGCCGCTGAGCGCGTGTGGCGCGACATGGGTTCCCCAAAGGGCCCTGGCAAAGGGCATCCAAAAGGGGCGGCTGAGATGAGTGGCAAGGGGGCGCTCGAGATGAGTGGCAAAGGGCCAGCAGCTGAGATGAGTGGCAAAGGGCCAGCAGCTGAGATGAGTGGCAAAGGACAGCGTGCTGGGCAAACTACCGACGGAGAAGGCAAAGCAGCTGCGCCCAGGCCGAAGAGCGCAGCCACCATGCCTCCACCACAACCACCGCGACCCAAGGCGATGCCCTTGCCACGAGGCCAATGGGTCTATGCATGGCTGTGGATGCCAGCACCTGGCTCGGTGGGAGCTGTACTCCCACCACCGCCGCCGGGAGTAGTGCTGGCGCCTGGTCCTGCTCCTCCTGCTCCTGGTGCTGACTCTACTTCTGAAGAGGCAGGGCTGCAATGAATTAAGTTTATAGTTCATTCAACTTCACCTGCGCCGCTCGGCAGGAGGCGGAAGCAGAACCAGAAGATGGACCTGAAGCTCGGAGTGCCTTGCCTTTATGAGTTTTGGTATTTTCAACACTTTGTGAGCTTAGTTGTGACCGTTGTTCATCTGCCACGAGCTTGCGCCATGTAAGGCGTAACACCACGGGAAGCATCGGTGTCGGGTTCCACTCGGTCAGCCCCTGCAGCCCTTGCACCTGATCCTCGCCGAGGAGCTGACCACCAGCGGGAAGACCGGCGGCCACGGACTGACTCTGAGCGCCCTGAAAAGCACCGGCGCCATAGGACCAACAGCCGTTCCCGAAAGAAAAGCGCCCGTTAGGTCTAAAAAGACCTGACTGCCTCTTGAGGACAATGACCTGCAGCAACGCTGCGCACGCAGCCTGGAAAAAAATGGCGCCAGCCCACATGCGTGCATGTCAACAGGACACTTGCCGAAGCCTTTGGATGCAGTTTTGTCTTTGCTCCTGTGCATGTTTTTGACACTTTCGTATACAGTGTGCATGTTTCTTGGCAGGCCCCATGGTGAAGCGAAAATTTGGCGAGCTGCGCGCAGCTGCCCTGCCGCCCGACATCCAGCGCTTGCCTCCTCCTGCAGCTGTTCCCGCTGCGCGGAGATGCCGTACTTTGGACATGTTTGACGCCATGCTCGCTCAATGACAAGACATGCATGCCTTGTGCACCTTGAATGTCCATGGCTTCTCGCTAGCCTTTCTCAGGCCCGAATTATAATAAGTCCACCTCAGTTGCTGAAAGTGCAGCCATGCCCACTTGCGCTGTACCGACAGAAGCTGATTTGGACATGGTGGTGCTGCGCTTGCTATCTGTCAATTGCCCCAAGGCCCGGTTGCCAGTGACATAGCGGACATGGATCAGACCTGTCATTTCGCAGGCGTTTGTTTTCATCGTCATCCTGACTTTCTTCAACAGCAACATGCCCATGGTCACAACGCCCTTCCGGGTGGTCGAACTATTTGCTGGTGATGGCAAGCTCGGCAAAACTGCCCACTATGCTCACATGAGCACAGCCCAGCTGGACATTTGCATGGGGCGCAACTCTTGGAGGAGAACCCGAAAAGCTTTCGACCTGCTCACCCCGGAAGGCATTGCGTCCACTGATTGCATGTGGCGCCGGGCTTTTTTTTTCTCCGCAGCCGTGTTTGCATGTTTGGGTCCGTTCCACCTCTTTCCCAACCTTTTCTGCAGCCGTTTAAAACTTCGCTCTAAGGCTGGCAGTGTGGACATTGATGAATGCTGACCCGGGACACTTCATGTGCTGGATTGCACTTGTGTGCTCCAGCTTCTCCGCTGTGAACGTCCACACAAGCAGACGCACTCCAACTACACCATGGGGCGATGTGAGCAAAGCCTACGTTCGGGCACCTTGGCATGGTTCTTCTGATGTTTTTCGCTGTTTCTGCATGCTCCAGCTGAAGTGACTTTAGGCTGGCAATGCCCTGGCCAGCATCTCCATTCTTTTGGCGACGCTGCGCTCTGCCCTAGGAGGTTGCTTTGCCATAGAACAACCTCGCAGCTCGAGGCTTGTGACATATCCTCGCTGGGAGCGCTTCCTGCATCTTTTCGATGCGCGGCTTTGGTGGGTGGCTTGGTGGGCTCGGCATTATGGCGCCCTCACTCCGAGCCTCAGCAGCAATTCTTATACATATTCCTTGTGATTTCTTCTTGTGTGCAGAGCCACCATTGCGCAGGAAGCGCCATATTTGCTGGAGCAACACTTCGCAGATCGGACGCCTCGACAGAGGAAAGCTCAGCAAGGCAATGCGAGAATCTTGCATTGTCAAGACCACGAAGAAGGTGAACAAGAACGGAAAGATTACTTTCAGTGGCAACAAATTTCTGAAGCAAACCCAGCCAGTAACTTAGTGCGCTTGTTAATCTGTTGCGTATACAGTTTATGAGTATTTTCTGTCGAACTGTTGCACATCGAGCTTGCAGGACCCCATTGCATTTGGACTTCGCGTTGTGCGGTGCTTGCCCCACTTTCTTCGGTGCGTTGCCGCTCCTCCACAACCGAAGGTCGAGATGGAGGTCCCGCAGCTGTTTGCGCTGACAGATGTGGCCGACACTTGGCCCGAAGCCGGTCTGCTGGATGCCTGCATGTATTTGAGGGGGTCAAAGCACCTGTTGGAAAACTTGCTTTCCAACTGAAATCTGGCAGGAATCTCCGGGTTTCTAAAGGCATTGGTTTTTCGAAATTGGGCACCCGGAGAAAAGAAAGGAAAACCCGGAGGTAAGAAAAGAACACCTTCGAAAAGAAAGCTTTTATTTTCTCCTGGTTTGGCCGACGCAACCCGGAGAAAATGCCGAGGCGGACTCAGGACGAGAATAGGCGGAGATACGACGAGAAAAGGCGGAGATAGGAAGAGAATCTCGGAAGAGAAAGCCCGGAGATAGGAAATGTATTTTGAAAAGTTGTCTTTTGTGCGATGAAAGAAACATGGCGCGCCGAAAGCCATTTTGCTGTCTCAAGTTCTTTACATGGCTGGGAAGTGGCCTAGCCGAGCCTGGAGCTGTAGCGAAATTCTTCGAGGAGCAGCTCAAGTGGTCGACGGTATGGCGCTTCCTTCTGCTGACGTGGAAGCTTTGAAGCTGGGCCTTCGAACGGAAACTGCCGGCTTGGATACGCAGCAGCTCGAAGCCATGCTTGAGGCATATGCATTTTTGCAGATAAAAGCCTTTCAAAATGACATATACCTTACACCCTAGACTCCTCGACCCTGAACCGTGGTTGGTTCAGGAGACCGACAAGATGATCTCAGAACACCAGATGCGCGGCGAAGTGGACAGCATTGCCCCGCCCTCAGTTTTCGCAGAGTCTGTCCAGCATGGCCACAACAACACAACAAGACTTATGTCAGGACCGCTGGCTTCATGTTAAGCTGGAAGAGCAAGAGGCCATGCTGTTGGAAGATGTGCTCTAGAGAGTGCAGCGCCCAGAATTTGAAACGCTTGGACATGCACGTGGTCACCCTGCAGGCCGGCACACTGCAGAACCAGCCCCTGCCCACACCAGCCCGCAGTTGCGCAATGCCACCGCCAACCGCCTTCGCGAAGATTGCTCATCGGCCACATGTTGGTGCAAGCGCCGCTTGGTCCATTCCAACTTTTTCATTTACTAGGGAACAGAAGCATGTGTCACCGAGGATGGTGTCATCATGCTGGACAGCGACTCGGAGACAGAGCCTGCTCCGACAGCAGCACCTGCTGGTAAAGATTTGGCGGCTTGACTATTTCAAATTTACCTGTAAATTGATCTTAGAATGCTTTGAGAATTCGGTTCCTGGACTGCTTCAACTCTGAGGTCGCTTCGGACACTGAGGCGAAGGCTCCTGGCGGTGCATTTGGCACGCTTGCTCCAGCCGGGGTCAAGCTGGACAAGACTGTGGCTCTGACTGGAGTCAAGCCAGAGACGACTGCAGCTTCTGCCTTCCCAACTGGTGTTGCTACAAGCGGTTTGCCGACTGAGAGCTTGCCGCGCTCAGGGACGAACTGTTCTGGTGAAACGTTGCCTGGCCGAAGTGCTGCAGGTGCAACCCTGCCGGCAGGAGACGCTCCAGGCGAGACAAAGGAGATGGCAGCTACAACTCCAGAAGTGCACAATGGAGAGGCCGGACTCCCAGCTGAGGTCGCCTCAAAACTTCAGGCATTTGAGGATCTGAAGAACAAGTATGATGCGTTGCTTCAGGGGAGACTCCCTGCAACCGCCCCGCCTTCAGTGCCAGACCCTTCAACTGCAGCCATGTCACCAGCAGTGCAGAACCCTGTGTTCACGCCGGAGCCCGCCCAGCGCAAGTCGGAATCGCGCAGCGCGGATCCTCCAGCAAAGGCTTTGAACAAGGACCTGGAAGAGACCCTTCATGAGGCTTTCGATCTGGACCGCAAGGAGACATGCATGTGCACACTTCGCCAAACATCGCCAAAAATCATCGGATCATGGTGCGTACGTCAAATACTTTTGTTGCAGGAGCTCAGCGACCATGCTCTCTACATGCGCTTGAAGCGTCTTTGCACCCCAACCGGGGCAGGGAAGATGAATGTGCCTAAAGAGGTCTTTGACCAGTGGCAGCAGGGCAACCGTGAAGAGCTGCAGCTCGCTTTGGTGAAAGCGTTGAAAACGCACGGCTATAAGGATGACGGTGCCACTCGCAAGTTGGTTCGGGCCGGGGTTGTGAAAAGATGTGCACGTGTTTATTGTCTTCTTTAAGCATTGATGCTGTCTTGTCTCAGCCTGGTGCAGGGGGAGTTTTGCACCCAAATGTTCAAGCTCAAGGAGATGAAGACTCAGAAGGACGAAGAATTGGAAGGTGGCTGGTACACGGAAGAACGCATGGAGCGCGACCTGGGCTACTCCAAGTGGCTAAGCTTGAAGTTAACTCTTGTAAGCGGCAGCGGCACTGGTTGAATGGCTCGGGACTGTGCCCTAAGGTCTTTGATCCAGAAGGTGAAAAACTATTGCTACCGCTTCAAGAGTGTGCTGGTGAGGCCAGAAATGAAAACTAGGTAAATCAGATCTATAGAGTCAATTCAGTGCATGGCCGCAGGAAGTTTCGCTATGACGAGAGCATTGAAGAGTTTTTTGTCCAGACTGCAGACACTGTGAAAGTCAAGAAGTCGCAGCTGGAAGGCTACAAAGAAGTGGGCATGGGGGACTCTGAGGCGTTGATACATCACACAGCGCGCCGCGAACAACTGTTGAAGACATGTAAATCTGCTTGCAGTCCTTCAGTCCTTGTAATTCTGTTGTGCAGGGTATGCCTGAGCTCGAGCGTGGGGCCTTGGTGGAGCTGCCCAAGGAGACGGCTCCTGGATCCCAACCTGTCAACTCTGTCGGAGACTTGAAGCAGCAGCTGGACAAGTTCACAGAATCCCTGCACCAGAAGGCTGCCCAGGTGACCGCGTGGATCCTGAACCTGAATACCTCACCTTTGGATCGGGCGAAGAAGCTCGCAGCCTAGTTGTGACCATGTCTTTCACTTTGTTTCACACGCTGCCATATGATTGCTCAAGGTTTGTGCAAGAGTGCCAGACACTCGTCGACACCTTGGAAGGGTGCTTTGGGGACCTGGCAGAGTGCGCACACTTCTTGGAGGTGGAGAATGTGAGCGATGACAAGAGCAAGTGGCCTGGCCCATTCTTGAAACATTGGTGCATGAGCAAAAGCACAGTTTAAGTGTGACAGCTCGTCTTGCAGGTTCATCACCAAATTTCAGGCCGCCAAAGAGAAAGCCCGGAAACCGTGCCTTGGTCTTTTAATGATGCGGGTGATCACCGTGCAACCCTTTCAAAGCTTTCACTGGGTTCAAATCCTTTTCCGTCCGCTTCTTGCGGCAGCCTTTTCCGCAGATGTTGGTTCATGCCCGTAGCTGTTTTTTCCAAAAGACACGTGAGCCGCAGATCCGCGCTGCTTGTTCCGCATAATCACGTCGATATTGACGTTCCGAGCTTGTTCCGCAGCCTTTTCCGCAGC
>CAXAMN010000636.1:200509-217729 GCA_963970005.1 Durusdinium trenchii
AGTTTGCAAACGTACGGCTTTGCAACTCGAACCGAGCTGAACTATTGGGTAGGGGGTGCCAGTGATGCAGTCCTATAAAACTGTAGGTTGTCAACCTACAGGTTCAATCATTGCTTAAGTAAACCTGGAGTTAGCAAACGTACGGCTTTGCAACTCCAACCCAGCTGAACTATTGGGTAGGGGGTGCCAGTGATGCTGTAAAACGGTAGGTTGTCAACCCACGGTTTAGTGTAACCCAGCTGAACTATTGAGTAGTATTGGGTAGGGGGTGCCAGTGATGCTGCCCGTTGGCAACTGTCGCTCGCCGACCGTTGCATCATATCGCCGAGCGACGATGAGATCCGCCACCTGTGGCTTTACGCCGTGGAAGAAGAGGAACTCGTTGCAACCTCCGCAGGTAGGAGCAAGAACGCTACGAACGGAGCGGTCAGGGCAGGGCATCGCTACGAACGGAGCGATCGGACGCAGTAGGTTGGAGGCCATCGCTCTTAGGTTGGAGGCCATTCCTCCGTGGGGTCGCGGACGTTCACAGTAGGGTGAGAACTTTGGCCGCAAAAACCATCTCCTCCTTGGGAAAGTTGACGAAAGAAGCCGATGGATCCTGGAGAGACCCAAGTAATCACGGTGAAGGCCCAAACAAGCATGATTCTTCAATACTATCCAAGGGTTTGTGGGTTGGTTGGCTGAGTCTTGACACACACACACACACACACCCACACACCCACACACACATGGACATTCTACAGAATAGTTTCGTATTCAATATCTGACTGGTGCTTAGTAGGGAATAAGGGAATGAGGCCCCAATAGAGATTCTATTGGATCCATTCCCTCATTCCCTGCGAGAGGCACCAGTCAGATATGTTTGATTGGATGCTCGGAAAGCTGATTTACTTCAACCCAACCCATCAAGCAGTTCTTTTTCGCGCACGTAGACGACGTGCGCAGCCTTCGAAAAGAAAAGGCCAGGAAGCTAAGGGAGTTGTATATAAAGTACAAAGATATGTATAAGCACTGACCATAATTTGACCATAGTACATAATACTTCTGCTTGAACACATTGATCAGGTTCCTACATAATACTTCTACTCCCCTTTTGCAAGGCTTTTGCTTGAAAGGGCTATTTTCATGGCGAAGGGTCCTACCGTAGCGTGCTTGTCCTCCTTTTCACCCCTCGCGATTCGGGTTGATACTTCTGCAAGATCAAACAGATTCTGCCTGTCACACTTCGACGACGCGGATCAAAGCAAAACAAGCTTGTGATTCTGGCTTGGTACTTTGAAAGCTAGTTCACCAAAAGGGCACACTGATTTTGTGGTGATGTGGGCACCTGTGCAGGGGTTTAGGCCGTCTTTCTTTATCACAAAGACTCCTTGAATCTCCTGAAATGCTCCTTGGAAGAATGCCCATTGCAGGTCTTCGGAATGCATTTCCCAAACTACAGGCCCCAAACTACAAGCATCCCAAACTACACAACCCCACACACCCTCCCAAGTTCCATCAACTACTACTGGTTTCCTCCTCTGCCAGGGTGGCAAACCCCGTCCAAGGCACGAGAATCCAAGGGCGACAATCGACAGGCGTTGGCGATTTCATGGCCCAAGGCTTCCTCGGAGCGCGAGGAAAGCGATCCACACCACGGATTGGGGTTTCCCAGGAGGCCATCCCTAGCAGGTGGGAGGTGGGAGGCCATTGCTAGTAGCTTGGAGGCCATCCCTAGTAGCTGGCCCTCAGCGGAGGAGATGATTCGCCGGTGTGGAGCGGGTTTTTGGTCCGGTCCGCAAAAGACGAGTTGAACCATGTGGAAGCGATGAGAAAATTGCACCACCGAGTTCAGGTAGTTTATAGACATCCCCTGACCAACAGACGTTCTCCAACCTTTCCCACGTTTTGGGGTCCGGCCGCGGCGAGACGGCCGCGGCGAGACGGCCGTGGCGAGACGAGGCAAGTTTCGAACGATGTCCACGTCCGGGATGATTCGAGGGGGGACGCTTCACTCATCGAGGTGGAACGCCATCCACGTCCACCATTCGACCTCTCGTCCGGCGAGTCTCCGTCATGACGCGACCGCTCCACTCCTGCCACTGCTCTTGTGACAAGGGTGCATACCTGGGCGAGGGAAGTGGTAGCATGGTAGGGTCTGAACTGCTTATTCAGTGATGGTAGGGAAACCGGAGAAAAAAAGAAGATGAGTCGGACAGTCGCCTGTACTCTCTAAGATCAGGGCTTCAAGCCAACCTGGTTTGACTATCACTCATTCTGGAACATATCATATCCTCTATCCAAAAATCATGGACTTGGACAATGGCCCTACACAGGAAATATATGGAGATATCGTTTCTCTGGGCTCCTGATCCTTAGCTACCATGCAGAGGCTGAACGGGAAAAGACACGTCATATCCAAGCTTCCTTAGCCAAGAAAGCTGTCAGGAAGTTCAACGAAACCGTTTGTTGGAAAATCATGTTTTGAGTTCAATAAATGAGCTAAGACACGACTCAACGGATGTGGGTTGTTCAGTTTCTTCACCCCATGTCATTCGCAAAGGGTCACCCCATTTGACCCCGTGTTGCTGCAGATGGTCTTCTCGCAGACCGAACCGTGCGCTCCGCTCCCCCGGTCAAACCATCGGTCGGACCGACCCTCCCACCAAGCTGAAGCGGTGACCCGACCGGGTGGGGTCTCCCCCGTCAGCAGTCGTGCGCGTCGGACGTCCGAGCCACGGATCGCGGTCCGGAGGATTGCAATCCTTCACGATCTCCTCTCTCCGGCGGTGGTAGTTCTCCCAGGACGCCTGGTTTGTTGATATAGAAACACGAGCGAGCGGACAAAAACGCATGGGCTTGCCCGAAGGTGAAGACTCTTTGGATCAAAGGAAAAGGATGAGCAAATGAGGACTTCTGAATCTGAACAACACGTGCTTCCAGGAACTCAATGACTCACCTGCTGGCCTTCTGTGTCTGGCCCAGAGACTAAATATGATCAACACTAACACATTCTTAGAGTATGTATGAGATCGTATGAACACATGCTAAAGGCCAGGTCTTCCCCCCGGATACCCCCCCATTCTGCTTTGTCACTCTCGCCGGGAGTCGTGTTCGCCGACGACTCCTCGAGATCTCTGGTTTTTGTCGTTTCGTTCCTGAGGGATCGTCGTTTTGCTGATGCATGGTTGCAAAGGCAGAGTCAACAGCGTAGCCTACTTCCGAAGTTGATTTTGCAAACCGTTTCAGTTGATTTTTCATGTTGCACCACACTCTCGAACTCTTGAAACATGTTTCTTCTCGACATTTCCGCTTGGCAACCAATTCCACCGGTCTCTTCCCTCTGACCTCGTATACCTCTCTTGCCTCGGTCGACCGAAGCTCGCTGGCGCCTGATTCTGAACTTCGGTCACCCGCGTCACCTCGAAGCTGTCCGCGATCTTCTCTCCATCGCCCCGCGTCTTCCGGTCGCGCGTCCAGCGCTTCCTGAGCGAAACAGGGTGATGTCTCGTTGAGATGCCGGAAGGAACAAGTGGTTTCCGGACAACTTGCAACAGAGCTGAGTCCTGAACACATCAAAGGAAACAAAAACAGAGCGCACAAAAACATATCGCGCAGGCAAATCTGTGCAACACACATGCCAAGGCTTGTATTGTTTTTGATAACGGTTTTCGAAGCCCAAACAGACCTAGACCCAACGCGCAACGAAGGCTTTGGATAGGATTTCTTTTTTGTTGAGCGTGCGTAGTAAGGTCGCGCAAGTTGTCAAGCCAAAGCTCAACGCAAACCATGCCTTTTCCATTTCTACCATGAGATCCGTTCCCCATCTCACGTTTCCAGCCGCCACCTTCTCGAAACACGGCAGCACCAAGGAGCTGATGGGTAGAGGTCATCAACGCTTGGAAAAGCTGCAAAGCTCGATCACTGTTCACCGGCGCCTTCCTGCAACAACGGTTTGGCACGGTGCTAGGGTGTCTGGTCGGGGAAGGTGGTGTCCAAGTACCTAGCCGCAGGGAGTGGTAGAAGAAGTTGCCCAACACTCGATGCTTGAGGCCTGTTGCTCAGCTAGGAGCAGCGCTGGAAGTATTGTTTGGGCAAGATGCAGTTCAACCCACCAAAGAACACTGAAAACTCGCCGCGCACAGCCACTAGGGGACCTGATCATGTGGGAACCCAAGCCCGCGAGGTGGGCCGCGCGGGCTTGGCCGCGCAAGTGAATCAAACACATGATGTATCGTAGGTGAATCAAACGCCAAGAGAAAGTGTAAACCAGCAAGCCCACAACTCGCAGGTTCTTGAACGAATATTCTTGAAACAGCGATAGCTGGGCTGGGCTCAGGTTCCCGTAGCTGGTGCTGTCGCAACAATGCTGTTCCCGGAAACCAACTGAGGCGCCGCTGGCTCATCGCCCTCATGATCCTACAAAAAGGCAACAAAAAAGCTTTCCCGCACTGAAGACGTTCTTTATTTCTTTCAAAAAGGGGGCCACCACAATGGAAGTGAACATGAACCCCCACCCCACCTCAAGCGAACCAACGACTGACGCGATCCGCAGGGCCGCCCCCGGCGCTTTCAACACAAGGATGTCGCTGATCATGGATATCACCATCCCATGTGGCGCCGAAAAACCACACGTGTTTTTCGCCACAAAGCACCTCGGGTGACAATTTCAAGAGACACTCTCTGCCCCTGGCGGTCCTGAACATCTTCTCGGTCCCCAGAAGGTCTTCCAAATTCCAGCCTCGCCGTCATAGTCGCGCAAGTCGCGCCAAAAAGACGGCACGGCCCCCGTCTCATTCCGAACCGGCTTTTTCTTCTCGTTGGTACCAACAGAGGCTAAGTGACCGTAAACAGGCCCTACTGGGGTACCTATAGGACAGTCGAACTAGGTTTCTTCAACCTCTGCTGGTACTGTATAGCCACGGCGACCAGGTCCTTTCTACCTGCGCCGCGCCGTCCGGAACGACCTTTTGCCGGAAGACGGTGAGAGAACGACACGCCGGAACACACGCCGGTGCCGGGTCTGCGTGCCATACGAAACGAACGTGTCAGAACGTGCGATACGAATTGATGCCAGATTAAAGGTCGGACTTGGTTGCAGAATAGATGCCAGAATACATGACAGAACGGATGTCGGAATACAATGTCAGAACTGAATTCGGAATATATGCAACAATATATGCACAAAAGAACAGAACACATGCCAAACTTGATGCGAGAGAAGTACATGCCAAGAGATATGTCAGAATACATACATGGCAGATCATGTCAGACTTCACGGCAGGACAAATGTCAAAACAGATGTCAGAACACAAGCCTTTATCCTAGATGATCTTGATGCCAGAACCATATGTCAATACACATGTCAGGCAGCGTTGGTCAGGGTGTGTCAATACATGTGCCCTGCTTCTTCCAAGTCGACTCTTATGGTGGGGATCACTCGAGGTTTTCTGTGTTTTTTTTCTGCAATCCTTCAGACCAGGTATTTGCTTGAAGGGCTTGAACACGACCGGCGCGGCCCGTGTTGAACGCGTGGCTGGGAACCACAGCCTTGGCTGTGGCTTGGATGGGCCGATGGACAGGCCGAGGTTCGCAGCAAGTGTCCGAGGTCTACAGCAGCAGCCGGGTCGAACGGACGAGTCTTCGGTAGACCCATTACCCCCGGTTCACTGACCCATAAGCCCCGGTTCCACGCTGCTTCCCCTGGGACGGTCCCAAGGTCTCACTCAAACCTCACGGCAACACTTCCAGTATAGCTGAAAAAACGTCTGAAACGAACCAATCCCCTCCACCTGTGAAAACCCAGTGTCCAATCTGGTTCACCCGGGTTGCGTCCCGGCCTGGCGGCAGATGCGCCTTCTCTTTCAAGATGTCCAGCGCCTTGCGGAACTCCTGGACGAACGACCGTCGCGTTCGTACGTCGTGCACGATCCGGTGGCACGGTCGAGGGTCGAACCAACAGGAAGAGGAGAAGACAGGTTTTGATGCTGTTTTCAAACCATCGCAGAGAGGTTTTTGGTTTGAGAAACAGGTGTAACTTCACAAAGAGTTTCTTCACGAAAAGGAGCACGTGTCCTTATGTATACTCACAACGGACAAATTCTGCTAGATACCGATCATACAGCTCTGAAGGGCCCTGGAGCTGCCACCGTTCATCACCCGCGGTGCCTCGCCTCTGTACGGAACAACCCCTTGATCCGGTCGCCGGTCGCTCGACGGGCGTTGCGGAACGATCGGCCACGACAGGCGCTCGATGTTCCAAACACGCGACGGCCGTCGGCAGGGGCTGAAAGGTTCCCCAACTTCACCAACTTCGCGTTCCGGCGGAGTGCCAAAAGCATTCACCAGTAGCTCCTGGCATCGCTATTAGTAGCATGAAGCTACTAGTAACGCTAGTAACATCTAGTAACAAAGGGCCACACCGCGCCCAATCCGCGCTCGCTCGCCCCTCTGCACCGACCCACCCCGCTCTGCACTCTGTGCCTCGCTCAACTCCTCGTGGCTCTTGAGATCTGGCACAGTCTTAGCAGAGATGACCTGACGGACCGTCGGTGCAACGGACCCCCGGTGCAACCGGCGATTTGGGTGTTTCCTTTGGGAGTTCGACACCGGCCCGGCAGCGTGAAAATGCATCCATTTGTACCATCTGTTGCCTTGTGCTGTGGCCTTGTTCTTCTATCCCCCAATGCCCTCCAGTTCGTGGGGGGTCGCCGTTCTTCTTCTATCCTCCCCAACGGGCGCTGAAGCTCTCTGCGGCTGAACGGCGGGATCTTTCCTCCCCGCCGGCCCCGGCCTTTCTTGGGGGGGTTGATTGGAGGATGACTCCCACCCACCCCAAAGCTGAATCAAAGCTGGACAAGGGGCATCTTCGACCTACCTAATCCCATCTGATCCTGCAGACGAAAGAGATAATGAAACAATAGGTGAATCTTGGGTGACACAGGCGTCCCACCTGTTGCGCAATAGCTGGTGTCGACCTACAGGTTGAATCATGGCTTGAGCTGACCTAGAGTTTGCCAAACTATGGCTTTGGAACTCTAACCCAGCTCAACCATTGGGTAGGGGTGCCAGTGATGCAAACATACCAAACTGTAGGTTGCCAGCCTACAGCTTGAATCATGGCTTGAGCTGACCTAGAGTTTGCCACCCTATGGCTTTGGAACTCTAACCCAGCTCAACCATTGGGTAGGGGTGCCAGTGATGCAAACATACAATCATGTAGGTTGCCAACCTACGGTTGAGCTTGCAAACCTATAGTGTTGTAACTCCAACCCAGCTCAACCATTGGGTGGGGTGCCAGTGATGCAAACATACGAAACTGTAGGTTGCCACCTACAGGTCGAATCATGGCTTGAGCTGACCTAGAGTTTGGAACTCTAACCCAGCTCAGCCCATTGGGCAGGGGTGCCAGTGATGCAAACACACAAAACTGTAGGTTGCCAACCTACAGCTTGAATCATGGCTTGAGCTGACCTAGAGTTTGCCAAACTATGGCTTTGGAACTCTAACCCAGCTCAACCATTGGGTAGGGGTGCCAGTGATGCAAACATACCAAACTGTAGGTTGCCAGCCTACAGCTTGAATCATGGCTTGAGCTGACCTAGAGTTTGCCACCCTATGGCTTTGGAACTCTAACCCAGCTCAACCATTGGGTAGGGGTGCCAGTGATGCAAACATACAAAACTGTAGGTTGCCAACCTACAGCTTGAATCATGGCTTGAGCTGACCTAGAGTTTGCCAACCTATGGCTTAACCTAGCTCAACCATTGCAGTTGGGTATGGGGGTGATGCAGACCTTCTAATCATGGCTTGAGCTAATCTAGGGCAACCCCCGACTCATCCTCGGTGGCTTTTTAATCAGACATGGCGCCGCTTTCTTCAGCTCTTCAATGTCAGCGGCCTCGATGGCCTTCGTCGAGGCAAAGAACCAGAGGCAGGAGCAGAAGGCAGGAGCAAAAGCAGGCCGCACAAGACTTGCTCGATCCATTTGAGAAGCCTTCGAAGGGCTCCACTCGACTCCAAGCCATGGAAGTTTTGCACAGGTTGGATCGGAGTGTTGGTTCGTCTCACTGGAGTTTTGGTGCCCCTCATAGGTCGTGGAATTTGGTGAGCCTCTGGTGGAAGTCCTCTTCCAAGGCCCTAATTCCCCAGAAGTGACCAGAGACCACGTAACAAAAACTCAAGATTCTGACACTCCAGGAAGCTTCCAAGGTGGAGTTTCCTTCGAAAAAAAAGGCACCGGCGCCCTAAGCAGTCGGTCACCCACTTGTCCGTCTCCCTACACCTTTTTTCGCGCGGAGGGTATCCAGAGCATCGAAAAACCTGCAAAATTCTCTTCAAAGCGATGGCCTCCAACCTACTAGCGGTTTCCCTCCACTTCTCTTCACCAAAATAGCAATTTTAGACCACTGCCGCACAAAATGGCCACGGACGTCTTGCCATCAACGGACCGGTAGAGAGTTATTTTTCGCATCACGTGTGTGGTGGCCACGCCATTGTGCCTTGCGAGAAGATTCCTTCGCCTTTCGTGTGGGCGAAATGCTTTTCGCAACTGCTTCTTCCAAAATCCCCTAACCCATCTCCATCCCCCCAAAACCATGAAAAGCTCTGCATTTCCCACCTGTTTTCCTTCTCCACTCGCAACACCACGGCTTACTGGTGTTGAAGACCACAAAAAGCAAGCTTGCCGTTCCAGCCTGTCGCAGTTGGTCGAAGGCCTCCTTCTGGTTGGCGTTCATGCAGTAGGGCGGTAAGTCAACACCTCGAGGAACCAAGAACCAGGCTGGGTGAGCGGCTTTCTATCTGGTGATTTCAACACGTCTTTGGAGATCTTTCTCGGGGGTTGCATGGTCTTTGGCCAAATGGTCCGTTTGAGTCCGCAACAGGGAGCGGCCGAACCTCCGAAAGGACGGGGGCGGGCCAACTCGACCTGGTGGGTTTCGGAGATCCCGATAATGGTGTGCCGGTCCCCCCATGGGATTCACCCCATTTTTCTGCCGAAAAAACCCCACGACCATTCGAACCATCCCCCCATTTATGGCCTCGCCCGGTGGCCACAGGGCGGGTCGCCGCGACCCCGGTGCGCGTCGAAAAGCTGATCCGACGTCCGAAGATCAAGCCACGGTGGGAAGCTGGGCTAGAAGCGAAGACATGGATCAATGCAACTTCCACATGGATGGTGGAAAGACATGGATGGTGTGGCGAAGGCATGGATGAAGAACCAGGATTGAGTATATACTGTAATGATGTCTTTTTTTTACGTGAGAAACATTCATTACTCAATCCAGGAAAGGATAGGGCGAAATCCTGAAAAGGATCGAAGACATGCTGCTGCTGATATGTTTCCTGGACCTTTCCCGAAAGCGAGAAGGAGTTCTTCTTCCAAGGCGCCGGTATGCTCGCAATAGGCCACCAACCACTCTGTGATCATCGCCTCAGGCCGTGAGGCAACTAGAAATTTCACGAATTATCACTGGTGTCCAACTTCGTTCACAATCCTATCCTTCTGCTGTGGCATCACTTTTGCTGTCAGAGCTTTTCCCTGACCAAAAACAACCCCGCACAGTGCAGATCTTCTGAGAAACCAAGCTAGCTCGGCCAACGGGGCAGAACTACCAACAGAGGTAGCCGTCCGTGACCAGGACCACAGGACCCGGAAAACCTGGGGTACCTATAGGATATTATAGGATGGTCTTTAGGGGTTCTTCAACCTCTGCTGGTACATAGCTCCAGGCTTATGGAAGACATCCTTCAATTCTCTGGGCTGCCCTCGACATTCAAGGCCCTGAGCCCGGACCTTTCGATGAAAAGAACACCTCCGCTTTGGAAGTGGATGGAATTGCATCTGTCTGCCTTGATGATCAAAAATAACGACACGAGTTGGTGGATCAAACAAGAACGCACATCCTTTGGCATCTTCTGATTGCATAGCCAACGACACGCGTGTCGCTTGGACATCCGAAACGAACCCGCGGACGCAGCGGAACGAAAGGCGGGGTTCCGACGGGTTCCGGGGATCTGAAGACTGAACTCGTGTGTCTTCGATTCCTACAGAGGTAGGTAGCCAGTGACCGGGACCATAGGACCTGGAAAATTTGGGGTACCTATAGGATAGTCGAACTGGGGTTCTGACCCACCTCTGCTGGTTTTTCTCTTTTCCGAAGGCCGTCTGCTTTTTTTTTCGAGGTGGAAACTTGTGGGGCGCGGTCCAGCAGCCCGGGATAGCCCAGGCTTCCCGGCGACCAGTCTGGTCTTGGAAAAGCACCGAACTCAGGTTCAAACACTTAGCCCCCCCAGACTAATCCCTAGAAGTCCAGTTTGACGATCTTTTGACCGACTGAAGTAAAGGAAATTCCGACCTTCTGGTCACCTAGTCAGACCCTTTTTATAGTCGACTGGACTCTCAGGGCTAACATGGACCTGTGGAACACCATTTTCTGAATACACCCCAGTGGTGTGTTGGGGTTCCATGTGGATCGGAACGGCACGGGTATCGGTTGAAAGGTTCTGGTTTTGATGTGAAACGACCACTGCCATGAAAATCCCAACACCGTGAAAAACTGAGATGGAACGGACAGATACAAAACTGTGACATGGGAGGGATGGTAATTCTCCCAGGAATCCATTTCCGAGACACGATGTCCACACGAACCCTCGAAAACCTGACTAAACGGGTCCAAGTCCCCACACCTCCTCGGGCGATCCCGAGAGCTTTTGGCCTCTCAGGGATCCCCCCCTTTTCCCCCACGGGGATCGATCTCCATCTCAGCCCAAGTGGCCCGGTGCTCTTCATAGTTCGGCTTCAAAGCGCCAAAGAGATCCTCGTCAAAGGAGGGCCTGGCCAGAGGTTCGAAGGAAGTCACGCAAAACCCCAACAACTCTGAGGAAAGAGTTGCCATGCACTCAACCTCCCCCTGACAGTGGATACAAGACAACTTTGTCACAGAGTCACAGCCCACAAAACCAGCAGAGGTTGAAGAACCCTAGTTCGACTATCCTATAGGTACCCCAGTAAGGTCCTATGAGGTCACTTAACCTCTGTAGGAAGCTCTGCAATATACATCGCGAAGGCGTTTTTGGGCAGTTCAATACCGTCCTGAGTCCTGGATCAACTGTGCAGAAGCAAGGAGTACGACTCCCACCAACTTTCGACAGGTTGCATAAAGAAGGAAGGGCCCGCGCTTGGAGATGTGGAAATCAATGTGGAAGGAAGGCAGGAAGGCGGTGGGTAGTCATGAGCCACCACTACCCACTACCTGGCACCCTCTTCCATTGATGACCCCTTTGAGGAGCTCTGAAGGGAGATTTTCCCGATGGTTTGGAGCCACCGATCCTGCGGCGGAGCGAGAGACACACGCGACCGGGTGCCGCGCCCGAGGATCTTTTGGAAGAGACCCACTTGGTTCACCCTCTCAGGCGTGATGCTCTTGGACCTCAGTGGTGCCGACGCTATTTTTTGTGGGGGGGGTCGGCGCGGCGGCGCGCGCCGCGGCGACCCCGGCGGCCGCGTTTTGGGGCGGAATTGGACTCCAAACTCGGAGGGTGTCCAACGAGACGGGGAAAGAAGGTGTATTTCTTGGACAACAAGAAGCTACTAGTAGCTCCTGGCATCGCTACTAGTAACAAGAAGCTACCAGGGGCTCCTGGCCTTACTTCTAGGAGCAAAGGGCATCGCTACTAGTAACAAGAAGCTACTAGTCTTAGGCAGATCGGGTTTGGGGTTTGTTCTGGCAGAGGCTTGGAGTCTCGCCTCGCCTTTGTGGTACCCGACCTGTCTTGGTGTTCCGAAGTTGGAGCGCTCCAAAACCGGCGAAGTAGAGGTTCCAACACAAAAAAGTCAAACGCATGGAGGCGCAATACATCTTAGGTGAGTAACCAAGCAGGAGCCGGTAGAAAAGGAGTAAGCAGGGTCCTGAAAGGCTCCTTCAGGAGTCGTTCCCAACCTGCTTTAGCCCGAATGACCGGTATGACCAGGTATGGATGGGTTTCCTCTGTCCCAGTCGCAGAAAACACCTCGCGTCATGGAACTCCCCAAACACCAACTGCCACTTCACCACTTCCTAGGTCAAGGATCAAGAAATGGCAATATTAGAAACAAGCACCAGCAGTCACAAAGGGGTGCTTAATGGCTCACTTAGGGACTAAACACCACCCCTTTGTGACTGTTGGCATTTGGTGTTTGCTTGGTACCCTGTTATCCAGGTGCAAATCAATCGTTCCATCCACCATCCACTGACCACACGTCGCCCTAAGTCCTGACGACGCGCCGTGATGACCGAGGTACATGATTGCCGTGTGGCACTTCTTCACCAAGGGCCCCTGTAAGGACTTCACCACCGCCGTGCCGTCCACATCAGGGAAGTCCTGTCCACACCGTTGACACACCGTACACACCCGCTGCGATGGCCTCCAACCGACTAGCGATGGCCTCAACACACCACACACCACACCCGGAAAAGTGTTTTCCTCATGTGTGTGTGTGCAACTCTTCGTACCGGGCCGATGTTTCTTTTTTTCGTACACATGCTATTGGTTCCGTTCGTCGCCAGGAGCGCCCCGTTCGTCGCGACGGTCGCGACGCCCGGCATCGCCGCTGGGCGTCTTGACCGATGGTCGAACCTTGCAAGAAGACATGGTCTTGACCGCTTCGGCGGTTCCAACCGCGCCATTCCTTGGAAGAACTCCGTGCCCACTCCGGGAAGAGATTGAGCCATTGATTGGAAGTCTAGGGCTCTCCGCATCTTTCGAGGTGGGGAGTTTTCGGGTGGACCGAAACACGTGGACCCAACACGACACCTATAACGTTCAACCGTTCATTCCCACTTTTTCCCATATTCACCAACAGAGGCTGAAGGACCCTAGTTCGCCTATCCCATTAAATACCCCAGGTGACAGGTCGTTCAGGTCACTCAACCTCTCTTGGCAGTTCACATTCTCCTGAACCGAACCCTCTCCACCGACCGATCGACGGCCGCTTGACCGACCCGAAAAACCCGCCACCGATCGGATCGCCGGTTCGGACCGTTCGGGCCGTTCGGGCCGTCCCTGGCGGATTGCACCAGCTCCACACTGGTCTGCAGCGGCTGCTGCGAGTGCAAGGCGCTGTTCAGCCGTTGCTTCAGCCATTGGCTCACCTGGGTTTGAAGCGTTCCGATGACCTGAAAAAGGATCCGGTCCATTTGGGGTGCCTATAGAAGAGTCATGAATCGTCATAGTACTAATAAGGTTCTTCCACCTCTGTGTGGGGTGGTTTTTCGGCCGTTTTCGTTTCATATGCGGCGGTTTGCCACCTCTACAGCAAACCAACTAGTAGAGAGTTGACTCCGTCCGAAGCCACTGATGTGTCAGTTCAGTGATCCTTTTTCTTCGCTGTTTGGTGAAAGAAGAGACCGACACATCAGTCAAGGGTCCCAACAGAGGTTGAAGAACCCTATAGACTATCCCATAGGTACCCCAATAGGGTCCTACCGGAGATTCCGACGACACGAAAGCGAACTCGGTCTGGACCTCCTTCCACACGGGTCCGAATCGGGGCAGGCTTCCACCGAAGGCTTCCATGGGGGTAGGGTTCGTGAACGGGGAAGAATGTCCCTAAAACCCACTCACTTCCAATGTGCGCAGTTGCTGTACCCACCCACCATTCTCGCTATAGAACACATGCATCTCATGACTCAAAGACGAATGAACACCTGGCGCTGTTCCTGTGAGGAAGTCTTCACCTTCGTGGACTTGATCTCCTTGAAAAACGCAGCGTGCACCGTTTGTGTTGACCCGCAAGCCTCCCAAGGGTTGCCTGGAGAATTCGGGTAGTAGAGACCTGAAAGTTCATGCAGTATCATGCAGTGGAAATGCACATGTTGTGTCAACTGTATTACACTCCCTAGACATGTGGAGCTCAACCTAGCTTGTTGGCATATTTTGCACCAAAACCTTAAGCTCATTGGACATGTGTGTAGGCACACTTGTGTAGGCACACTTGACTTTGCTGTGACGAAGGCACTCAGGTACTCAGACCCACCGGTGACCTCCCTTTCGTGCTTCTCATTCATCAAAAGCACAAGGATGCGAGCGCAAAGCGAGCGCAAAAGCACAAGGAGCGGATGGGATGGCCCCCGAGATCGAAAGACCATGTTAGTTCCTCTACCAACCCGGGGGTGAACTCCTCCAACTCCAGGGAGGGGATCTCCAACGCCTAACGTCCCCGGTCTCCTCACGGTGTGACGAGTCTAGGGACGGGCCCCCAAAGCTTGGAAGTCATCACTGACCTTGAAACATTCAACTCGGATGAGATGCCCGCGGATGAGCTCAGTTCCGAACTACCAAGTAACTATATACATCACTATGGTCATTCCCACAGTCATTAGTCAGCGATGTCTGTACTTCGGAAGAATAGAGAGGGGTCGGTGCCAGGTACCATCCATCCATCCATCCATCCATCCATCCATCCGTACACGAGCGGGGGTGTCTCCCCCTCTATTGATCCATCAACCACTGGTGAAAGGCCATCGAAGCCTGAGTCCACATCTCACCCTCTCGTACCCCGCCTTGCGCGCCCTACGGACCCCGCCTTGGGCGCAAAGTCCTTCTTCCATTCGCCCAATTGCCTCGGCATACCCCAACCCGTCGGCCAACTTTCCGGCAAACGCCTGGTGGGTGGTTGGGTTATTGACAGGTTGAGGTTTGGGAGGGCTTTGGTAAGGCATCAAGACCTTTCGCCCTGGGGGGAAGCAAGCGGAAGCAACCATGAAGCCACCCCGTCCACCTGGCCTCCCACAGTGGGATTGACACGGTCCATCGATTGAGAACATCACTGGGGAATCTTCCACTTCACTCCTGCAGCCCTCGGCAACACCACGGCCGGCCAACACCACGACCAGCTCTGACCAGCTCTGACCGTCACGGCCAGCCCCCCCCGCCCCTCGCCCGCACGAAGCCGTTGCCAAGGCACATGGCGCGCGCGGCGAAGAGGATCGCCTTGATGGTTCCAAAGCCTTGAGGATCGCGCGGCGAAGCCGCTCAGCCCGATCTTATGGATGAGAAAGACATGGGAAAACAATGGAAGGGTCGTCTTTTGCACACAGCCTTTCCACGGTCTTTTCTGTAAGAGGTCTAGACCTCTTCAAGAGTTGGAACAAAACGTTGAGTGTATGTTTTGACCTTCCACGAAAACATTTTGCACGTCTTGAGTCTTCCAAAGCGCGCTCTGACTTGAACAATTGCTGAAGAGAAAAGAGTACGAAAAAGTTACGAAAGGCTCATGATGGTCATTCTCCCAATGAAAAGTGGGCCCAATCTACTGATCTTTGGGGGTAGAGTTCTGCGTCCCACAGCAGCAATCAGCTGCCAGGAAACTCATGTTGTTCCGTAAAGCTTCGCTGAGGCCCTCCTGCATGGAAGGCGCAGCAAAACGGCCAAAGAAGTATTTTGTGATTTTTGAGTGGCACCGAGGTGAATCAAACACGGTGAAAGACACATGAGCTCCTGTTCTCCTAGAAGTGAATCGTTTGAAGGATGAATGATAGGACCGGCCCTGCCATCCTGTTGTTCTCCTCGAAACATATTCATAATGACGTCCTGTTTGTAACTGTTCTAGATCAACAGGAACATCAACAGGACCTCAAGTGACTCACGATCCTTATGCCGTAGTTAACAGTTAACTGAAGGATTTCGATGCCAGATTTTTACAGGGACCTGCCCGTGAACTCTCGATCAGGGTCTATGATTTGAAGGAGTCGCTTTCACAAGTTGTGGAGCCCTCCATCGTCTCACAAACTTAAAGCCATAGGGAGGCCATTGCCTTTGGGTTGGAGGCCATTGCTATGGGGTTGGAGGCCATCCCTACTAGGTTGGAGGCCATTGCTATTTCCTCATCTCAGGTGTGGATGGACTTGTCCTTTCTTCCTCCCTTGCCGGAACCCACGCGTCTCGCCGCGGCGGCACGCGGCCGCTGTGATGGAGGCGCCCCACCGGCCCACCGGGTGGAGTGCGAAGTACCACGATATTCGTGGCCAACATCGAGGGACTTGGCGCACTTCCCAACCAACCACAACTGAGCAGCGAACATCCATCCACCCCATCCACCTGATCCGGCCCATCCATCTGAGTCATCCAGTCCACTTTTCTGTCCTACAATGTTCAAATCGTATTCCCCTATGACTCAACACATATCCGCCGGGGGAGCGTGCCAGAGAACACTGCCCCAGTTGGAGAAAGCGACGTGGCAGTCACTCGTCAGAAAGCAACGAGAGAGCAGCTCCGAGACCAAATTTGGGGTGGAATTAGATTGTGAAAAGCTGTGGCGAAGGAGATTGTCGGGAGCTCCGAGCACAGGTCCGAGGACGAATTTTGAATCGTTGGTGGTGTGGACATCGGCGGAGTCCGGGGTACGGACTGCTGCACTTCACCTTGCGCGAGCGCATGAATTCCAAGGCTGCTTCCACAGTACGCGCAACCGGCGTCTTCGTTTGGTTCGTGTTTCATGGTTGTCTTCGTGTCCTCGACTCCACACGGAGCGCAGCAGACTCGCACAGCGCGTGCAAACGAATCTCGCAGCCGGGCCGCATATACAGGTTGCGAATTTATTTCTGTTTTTTGTTTTGTTTTTTATATATTTTTTTGTTTTTCGTGTTTCGTGGCAGGTGCAGTACTTTGTGGACCTTGCAAAGCACATTTCGTGGCAGGTGCAGGACTTTGTGGGCCTTGGAGTGCAGAGTTTGTGGCAGGCGCAGGACTTTTTGTGGGCCTTGAAGTGCAGATTTCGTGGCAGGTGTAGTACTTTGTGGCCTTGGAGTGCAGATTTTGTGGCAGGCGCAGGACTTTGTGGACCTTGAAGTGCAGATTTCGTGGCAGATGCAGGACTTTGTGGGTGTGGAAGTGTAGAGTTGGTGGCAGGTGCAGGACTTTGTGGGCCTTGGAGTGCAGATTTCGTGGCAGGCGCAAGACTTTGTGGACCTTGAAGTGCAGATTTCGTGGCAGGTGCAGTACTTTGTGGATGTTGAACTGCAGAAAGATGGAAAGATAGAAAGATAAATTGATCGATAGATAGATTAGATTAGATTAGATTAGATTAGATAAGATAGATGGATAGAAGATAGAAAGAAAGAAAGAAAGAAAGATAGATAGATAGATAGATAGAGGAGCCATATTTGCTTGGTTAGAAAATTTTGCACCGGGGAGTTCACCTTAAAATATTGATTTCGTGGCAGGCGCGGGTGTCGGGGATGAAGTGCAGATTTCGTG
>CAXAMN010000636.1:220015-246290 GCA_963970005.1 Durusdinium trenchii
GTTTTACAGTGGATCCTGCGTGTGACGTGCAAAAAACACTATGTTTTACAGGGTTTTGTGTGGGGTGGTAGATCAAAAAGTTTTGTGGTGGGAAATTGGGCACGAAATGCAAAGACAGGAGGTTTTCCAAGGGTGGTGTCGGTAATGCGCGCCGCGCGGACATGCGTAATCGGCATCTTTTGGATGATGGGCCCGTGTCAACATAAACTGCGCAAAATGAACCCGAAGATGATCCAACACAGATCCCCAAGATGACCCAACATAAGGCCCAAGATGGGCTCAACATAGGCCCAAGAGGCCCGCTGCTAGTGCGGAGCTTTGCAATCCATTGAAGCTTCATCGTCTGTCCCCTCGTGGGTGAAGCATTGTATTGATGTCCTGGGCAATCTGTGATCGCTGAAGGCTGTCTCATTCGTGCTCCCACTAAGTGCCAAAGAGAGGACCCTGCCAGCTGCTTCATCAGATTCGCCAGAGAGTCGTTCCGGACTTCCACGGTATCACTTCTCCTTTGCTGTTCGGAGCTGCCATGGCAAAGAACCTGATGCAATTGCTTGGCTCCTGGAAGGCCTGTTGCAGAAGACCAAGGTGCGATTCCATCGTGGTCCATGCAATGGGGGTGGTTTGAGCAATCATCAATCTCTTTTGTTGGGAGTTCCAGAAGAGGAATGGAAAGCTGTGATCCTCCATGATCGCCATGCTCTGAATGGCAGCTTTCTTCGTTGTCTCGTCCTGGATCTGTGTCTTGAGCTTTTGAAAGCGATTCACCAGCTGCTGAAGGACCACTTGGATGAGGTGGCAACGCAAGGGCATCATAACCTGATTTTGTGGAAGGTCTCGCCATTGTCCGGCTGATCTCATCATCAATGGGACGACTCCGGAGTTCCCCCGTTGGAAGAAGAGGACATACGAGTCTTGCATAGATACCGAGTTCAGCTGATCCTCGTGTCGAATCAGGAGTTGGCCCAGCAATCAACACAGCTTGTTGATCTGTGGATGGTCGTCGTCCTTGGTTGAAGCTGACGAGCTGGTTCCCTTCGGTGTGGAGATCTGATTTGGTCTCCGTCGAGCAGGCTGATGAGACGGAGTGTCCCTTCGTTTCCGTTTGTCCTGAGGTTGCTCCAACTCCTGCTCGTCCTGTGACGCGAGCATATTTAAGAATGCCCGGCCCACTTGGCTCACCCGATCTCCGTCTTGGATATGCATCACTTCGTCCATCATTTGGATCAGGTCGAAGCCAGGTCAAAGCGCACCCGACGTTCAGCACAGTGGCACGCCTGTGAGTCAACTGCGCCCACACACTGTCGTCCAAGAGCGTGTAGTCCTTGCTGGTTGTACCGCACCATTGGCAGGGCAAAGGAGTGTCCAGGGCAGGGCATTGAGCCAACAGGAACCGCAGCAGATGATGCAGCAAGTATCCATTGTGTCCACTCTGTGCTCGATGTGAATGAAGCAAGTGGTCAAAGAGCATGGATGGATGCTCGAAATGCCGTGAGCAGAGCAGGCAAGAGGTACTGAGCACCACGCCATCGTTGAGGAAGAAGGTCCACGGATTGTCATCAGGGCGACCCAAGGTCCCAAGCCTGGAGCCTGAGCGTGGAGCATTCGATGGAGTTGAATCAACTTCTGAACTGAACCGTCAGCAAAGGGCCCAAGGGAGCATGAGCTTGCGATGATGTGGATCAATCAGGTGTTGTGGCAGGGCACCGACGTGATCGGGGCTGTGGAACACGACATGGATTGCAAACACAGGGAGGACGTGCTTCATCAATTGTGAGGTCAGCTGCCCGAAAGAACCCACCATGGTGGCACTGTGGAAGTCACAATGTTGACACTGCGGCCAATGATCACTTTCCCAAACACTTCCTGCAAAGCAAGAGGTCGAAGGTTTTTGGCGTGAGTCGGAGGTTTACCGGCTTGGGGAGGAAATAGAGGAAACCATCCTTCCAAGCCCTGGGAATATAGGGATCAGGCCTGTTCCACCATTCTTGAAGCAATTGCATGAGTTGGGTGGCAAAGTGGCACATGTGCTGGGTGCATTGGCTTTCAGTGGCGCCAACTGTCAAAGTGCTCTCTCAAGTTCTTCAGTCGTGAATGGAACCCCAGGACCTGCCACGGTGGCGAGCGGGGGAAGAGCATGATCGTTCCAGGTTTCTTGGACAAAACATTTGATGGAAACAAACTCTTCAAGGGGACCCAGGATCTTGCCTGAAGCATCACGAATCTGAATCCTGGTGAAGTTTCTTGACCAACTGATGGAGTCTGCTTAGGTCATGTCTGTCTGCAGCCTGCCTGGCCTCAGTCAAGATCTGATCGATTCGAGTCTGTTTGGCCTGCGTCGTGGCCATTTGTTGGGCTCGGTGCACTTTGTGGTGCTTGGTGATCAACAACCAGGACACAAAAACCGATCGAAAGGTAGCGGCCTGAGGGTTTTTGAGTGTGCGAAAGAGTGCCCACTTCTGGGCAGCTAAGCTGCGGACCTGACCGGACTGGATGAGTCGATCAGCGGAGGTTGAGAAAGTGTCTATGAGACTGAGTTCAGTGTCCGGTGAATGTCCCGGAAGTTTCCATCCTTTGGCCAACGGGCCTCTGCAAGCTGTTGCGATGTGCAAGTCACGAAGTCGTGCCATGCTTCTCGACTCTTCCCCTATTACGATGTGCAAAATTTACAGTGCTCAGGGCCATGCTGGACCATGGTTTCCAGGACAATGTGAGAGAGCAAACCCTGAACGACGGTGCCCAATAAGGGACAACTCGGAATCGGGGCGCATTCTCTCGCCTCAAAGTCCACCTGTTTGAGTCTGGTGCATACAAAGTCGATGCGGGATCCAGAACCTTTACTGCCTAGGAAAGTGGCCGGGAGGCCAGGGTTCATGGTGTTGACAGCACACAATCCATGTTGCTGCAAAATGTCTTGGAGCAAGACTTGGTCGATCTGACTTGGTCCGCTGGTCAACTGTCCATCGATGCCAACGAAGGTGGTGTGGCCTACGTGCGGGTGGCAAGACTAGTGTTGAAGTCTCCAGTCAGGATGAGGTTGTTGCGTGTGGGCAAAGAGTGCAAACACTGATCGAGGGACTTAAACACCTGTGCACGCATTTGATTACCTTGAGATGTAGCCTGATAAGTCTTCTGGTAAAAATTAAGAATATCAAGAGGCCTATCAACATGAATGCGAATATGTAACAATCGACCGTCCCATGGACTGACCCATGAGAGTTGATGAAGACTACAAAAGGTCTTCCGTATGGCGACCAACACACCAGTTGATTGACGTGGAGTGCCCACCTACCGCCACGAAATACCAAGTGTCATCTGCCCATTCCCTCGAGCCCTGCCATCTAGTCTCTTGCAAGGCAAGGATCTGGAAGGGTTGATATCGGGCCCATTCGAGGATCTCAGCGAATTGAGAGCTGCTCAAACCTCGAGTCGGTGCGGGGCTGACGTGGAGGGCATGGGAGGACATTCTTGGTGGCAGTTGGAGTGGGTCTCACAGTCGTGCCCAGGGCTTTGGCATCAAACAGTTTCCCACGGTACCAAGTGTACCCATCTTGTTGGGCACGTTTGACTGCTCTGCGAAAACTGCACTTATGGCCATCTGTGGGGCGTGGGGCGATGAGATTTCGTAGCACTATAAGGGATCAAATGAAGTTCATGGGGATGTGCTACTCTCGTGACATCCATGGCAATGTCACAACCCTCGCTTTTTATGTCTAGTTCATGTTGTGCGAAAGCAGCTGGGGTTCTAGACATACCGCGGATTTGGGACCGCGGTTCAGACGCGGACCGAAATGGACTATAGCAGGTGAGTGGCACGAGGAATCCAAGGTACAAGACCAGCCGAAAGTGCCAGCTCATCTGATCCTCCAGCTCCAGCGGTTGCAACCAGTTCCAAAAAAAGGACCGCTGCTCAGCGCTGGCCGCACAGATCGCTCGCCATGGTGATACGCAAGCGTGGCCGGCGGGTCAGGTCCATTCTATTCGGACCTTGTCTGAATAAAGCTTCATTGATCAACTCTTTGACTAATCTATTGTTTAAGCTTCCAATGCATGACACCTGAAGTTCAGCTACATGCATGTTTCACTTTCAGCACTCGCGCTGGATCATGTCCTTAGCAGTGAAACACACCGGTCTGCCCTCTCACATCATACTGATCATCGGTTCTCTTCCTCCTGCTCTTGCTGCGTTTTCGCTTGCAGCTCAGTCTCAGGGATCTCCTCCCCGTCAATGTTCTCATCACCTTCTGGTTTTGCGCCAGGCACTCGATCGCTGACCTTGTTCACAGGAACTCCACTAGGTAAACCTGTGATGGGATCTTGAGGCAAGGGCTGGGAGCACTGGGCCAACTTGTGGCTCACCGGGAGAACCTGCTGTGGCTGGTACTGTGAATTTGTTGTCAGCCATCACATTCTCCATCCTCCTGTGCACGCTGGTTGATGCTTTGGCCGAAGCTCGACTGCCGATGTCAATCACAGGCGGTGCTTCTAAGAATGATGGTAACACAAGCACAGAAGCACGCCCCAGCGGTGCCAGGTAGGACACTGGGAGCAACAACAACAACAACAACAACAACAACAACCACAACCACAACCACAACGGCAACGGCAACGGCAACAACAGCAACAACAGCAACACTAACGCGACCCTAACCCACAACATCCACCACAACCACAACACCGACCCGCATCACCCTTCTCTTTCTTTCCCTTCCCCATCCCCTTTGGTTGGGCCCCTGGCCGGCCGTCGGGCGTAAGCCCTTAAATTATGCATTCTCCAAACCCTCCTGGAACAGCTTTTTGAGCTCCCCTCGGAAGCGCCGCTGAAAATCCTCGTCACCTGGCGAAAGCGCGAAAGCGATGGCCAGCCAGGTGTCCAAGGGATCAAAGACACTGAGGGAAACAGTCTCTTAAATCAGCAAAAACACACATATATTGTATATGACGTAATTATATCATATGTCAAATACCTAGGAGCAGTGGAATAATGGTCATTTTCATTCCATCTAATTCACAAGGATTAGAGAACTGATACCCATGTGCAGCACTCAGTTTCCCTTGGACCCTTGGAAAATGGTTCGCCCTGTCGGTCTTCTGCAAGGATTTTCATCATTTCATCATTTTTGGGTATCCAAAGAACTCCGACCCATAAAACCGTTCTGACCCGAGTTCACTATGACCACTTAAGTAGGTGATATGGCTCTGTCCGGGAACCGCGGGCAGGTGGCCGCACGGGCGCCCCGGCGGAACCAAAGGAAAGACCAGATGGTTCGACTTGAAGCTTCCGTGAAACCTGTTTCAGGAGGGGCGTCTTGGCAAAGCCCGTTTGGAGCTCATCGCAGCCTTCGGTTGGAATGCCTTCCGGAGGCAGTCTGTTTGCTTCGCCCACACCGAGGGGGGGCGGTTCTTCACCGAGGCGCTGTACTCGTTCAGCAAGGTGCCGGCCAACATGAAGGCATGCCGCCGCTTGATCTCCAAGCTCTCCTTAGTGGGTCACTCGATGGTCGAAACAAGCGGCGGTCGACACGATGGTCCGTCTGGGAGCCACCAAACAACATGCAACATGTTCAACCTACCTCAGTGATTTACGTTGTAATTAAAGACAGTAGGCCCGTAAACACGCGTTTTCTTTTTCTTTTTTTGGTAAGCTGAGTTGCACACCGGACAGGTCTATAAAAAACGCAACAAACATACACAAACAAAGCAAACTCAGAAAATGTTGGACTGCTCAAAGTTCCTTGTCATGCTGAGGATGCCTCATCACCCTCCCTCACTTTTTTTCCCCCTCACCCGTCAGCCCGTCTGAGATGTGAAACCGGTGAAGGTTCGAATGTCAAGTCAGTCCCATGGGACTCCATTTGCTTTCCTCAACGCCAGAAGGCACCTGATTCTTGTCTTGAGAACTTCCAGTCCTCTGCATGTCCCCGTCCTCTCATCGAGGAGCACTGCGATACTTCACCATCGTTAACCGCAATTGGATCATGATCTTCTCATAGAACCGCTTCCCCGAAGGAACCAGCAGCCTGCACCGCTTCCCACAGCATGGGGTGGGGTTCCCGATGGGTAGTGTTTCTTTGGCTTTGGGGGACTGAAAGAGTAGTGGCTGAGTAGTGTCAGCATGTGTCAGCCAAATCCCAAGGGAGTCCAAGGGAGATTTAAGGTTGATGGTCATGAGGCTGCCTAGAGGCATAGGCATCTTGGGCCAAGCACGGGGCCCCCTGCCATCCACCCTTGCAAGAAGAAACATGACCTGATCAGACTCATGTAGACTCTTGATTAAACCCTCCATTTGAATTGGACATCCTCTTCAAACGAGGGGGGTTTATGGTCCTCAAGAGTCTACATTATCTGATACTTCACCAGGTCTTCTGCATTCCGGACATTTTTTTCGTAGCCAACAGCAGTTGGAACCGCCCTCATGCCCAGCCATCCCCTCTGCCATCTTCCGGTGCTTCTCCTTGCGTCCAATCCAGTCGCGTGGATTTTGGCTAAGTCCTAAAAAGAAGCACTGCAAGGTGCAAGGCGTTGGGATACATCTTTCTTTCCAAACTTTTCAACCAAAAACAACACATTTCCCCACCCCGCCAAAAGAGAGGGTTTTTCTTTTGGTTGTTGCTCTTTTAAACCATCTCCTCTCCTCTCCTTCCCGCGGGAACGGAGAAAACGTCGACGAAAGCCCCCAACCGAGTCGACTCGCTGTCGACGAAGAGCGGCCTGATGTGGCTCCAAGGACTCTGTCCGTCGGTGAGGGCCTTCCCATACGCACGGATCTGGAAGGCCTCCGCGTGGGCGACGCACGGTCCGCGCGCAGTCGAGCGCGGGCTAGCGCCGAACGACGGCGACGGCCGGGGCCGGGCGGAGACGAGAGGAGAGGAGTCGATGGGTTCTTTTTTCTCGGTCGTTTGGTTGATGGGGAGGGTGAGGAATGGGCCTCGATTTTGGACATGAAAAGGCGACGTCGGTGCACTGGGAGACCTTTTTCGAGTTTCATCTTTGAAGAGTAAACAGAGCAAAACAGATCATACATTTTCACTAGCTTGATTGTCGTTTCTGCCTCACACGCACAAACTTGCGTTCAGGAACACATCGTTACAACACACACTTTGAGAAACTGGGAAACGATTCTGTAAACCCTCGGCTTCATTCGTGCTCAAAGCATGCCCCGAAGAGTCTGAACACCGAACTGACCCAATGACCTGACCTCTTGTTGGAAGCCTCCTTCACATCCCCACAACCCTGTGTTGACCCGGTTCGATTAGAACAAAATCCAAGAGATAAGCACTGCTCTGCACCCCGTCTCCATCAAGTCATCAACTCTCAAAACATCCCAGCAAAGGTGGGTCAGAACCCTAGTTCGACTACCCTATATAGGTACCCCAGGTTTTCCGGGTCCTGTGGTCCCGGTCACTGGCTACCTCTGTTGGTCTCACCCTCCTTCAGCCCATGCGTGTCTGGGACCGCCTCCTTGACGGCCTTGAGCACCGTTTGCATCCGCATGTCTCGCCCGCCGGCCGACACGCCCAAGGAGGCCGCGTTCTTCTCACCCAGCACGGCCTGAGGCTGACGATTTTCTTTGGAACCTCATTTTCTGGTATGGTGGCTCCGTGGCAGAATTCGTGGTAAGCGCGGCACTTTGCGCACTGGAAGTGCAGATTTGTGGCAAGCGCAGCACTTCGTGAACCTCGAAGTGCACAGTTCGTGGCAAACGCAGCACTTCGCGAACCTCGAAGTGCAAATTTTGTGGCAGGCGCGCTTCGTGAACCTTGAAGTGCAGTTTTCGTGGCAGGCGCAGCACTTCGTGAGCCTCGACGTGCAGATTTCGTGGCGGGCACAGCACTTCGCGAACCTCGAAGTGCAGATTTCCTGGCAAGCGCAGGTGATTACCCTTGACAATCATCTCTACACTTCATATGATGACGATGACGATGACGATGACGATGATGATGATGATAATAAGCCATCAAAGAAGATGATCCTGAATGTGATGTCTAAGACGATGGTACAAATGATAGATGGACAGTTGAAGTTGGTAGCCGTTCTTCAAGGAGAACCCTTCCCAGCTGCTTTCTGAGAAGATCGATCCAGCAGCAGGCACCGACATTTTTAATCTTTACATTACCGAGGATACGCCCCGCGCAGCGCTGTCAAGGGCTCAAGAGGGGAGACAAGAAGGGAGACAAAAGGAAACAGAAGGGAGACAAGGCGGACATAGTCACCAGCAAGAAGGGAGACAAGACCGGAGAAAAAGCGAGACAGAAGGGAGACAAGGCAAACGCAGGATCTGATGGGTGACTGTCCATGGCGAGACTTTTTGAGTGGTGCGGATCATGACTGAACTTGACCTCAGAGTCCAGCGACACACTTTCGTCGTGGACTCGCTCTGAGAGGAAGTGCATAGCACACTGGTTCGACCACCACATATATCCAGTACACCGTGGGGAGTGAACCCGTTGCCCATCTTCCTAGATGACGCTCTGGTTGAGCATGCCTATTTTATGATTGATTCCAGCAAAGGACGGATCCTTTCATTGGGCCAATCAGGCATCGGGTCCTGCAAATGCCTGTGAAGGCACATGGTATCGCAGTCCCATACATATTCACGGGTCCTCGCTGCTCGAGGAGGGAGAAGAAGGAGGCTGTGGTCGTGGTGGTGGCAGTGGTGGTGATGTTCGTGTTGGGAGGTTGCGATACTGATGGAGTGGGACAGGAGGTGCTTCGGTGGCGGAGGGGCCTGGTTGCTGGTTGTTGTAGAAGAAGGGGATGTGCAGGATGCCTGGGATAGTGCCGCGATGTAGGGATGTGTATGGACCGGTTCAGGTCGGTCCGGCGTAGGCGAGCGGCTGTAGTCGGATTCTTCCTCTATGCCAACCATATGAACGTCGGGTTGGTCTTGGTACAAAAGGCTGCGGGCGATAGGCAAGGTGTTAGAGAGAGAAAAACCCGAAAAGGAAGGGAAAAGCACAGTGGCAGAAAAAACCAAAGTCAAATGGGATTCATGAAAGTGCTTGTGTCTCATGCTCCCACCGCTTGTTGGTGTACGCTGCCTGCCCTGCTGGCCATCTGAGCCATCTCGCTTGGGACTACCTCGAATCTTTGAGCCACAGTCCATGAGGCTCCTGAGGCGATTGCTTCCAACGACTTCAGCCGTTGTACGGCCATGTCCACCGCCAAGGCGCACTGGCCGGTGAGGAGGCTGTCGATGATCGAGGACAGGGTGAGCGCTTCTCCCCCCCATGACAGGGGACATACGCTCGCGAAGCACTTGCCGGTAGATTCTCAAAGCGATCGCATTCACCGACACTTCGCCCTCTGTCAGCCGCAGCTCTGTCCATCGCAGCCCGTCTCTCTGCCCACTGCCCCCATGGGAAACCGGTAAAATCATGTGGCCAAAGCACCCACAGCGAACTGGAGATAGTTGGAGACAAACGGAAGACAAGTGTAAAAATTTTGCGGCCAAAACACCCACAGCAAACTGGAGACAGTGGGCAAAGCACCCACAAACGAGTGGAGACAGTGGGAGACAAGCGTAAAATCATGCGGCCAAAGCACCCGCAAGGGACGGGAGACAGTGGGAGACAAATGGGTGCGGCCGCAGCAACCACAGTGTGGCAGGAACGCAAGCCCGGAGGCAAATGCCCCTCACAGATAAACCTGTTTGAGGAACAAAGGACACAGAAGGGAGACAAGGCGGACACAGTGACCAACAAGAAGGGAGAAAAGGAGACAGAAGGGAGACAAGGCCACAGTGACCAACAAGAAGGGAGACAAGACCGGAGACAACAAGAAGGGAGACAAGACCAGAGACAAAGGGAGACAGAATGGAGCCAAGGCGGACACAACGACCAACAAGAAGAGACACGCTGTCCCGCAGCAAAGCGGACACTCTTAGAAAGCATTGAGAACCCCCAACAGTAACCTGTTTGGGGAAATATATTGCAAGAGGTGCTGCATATCACGTCATGTACCGTAAACTGCTGTTAGTCTTCTGCAGCACACAAAAAGGTTAGCGCAAAGTCACCCAGCATCGACCCCAAACAGCAGATCCATTCCTGGCGCCAAATCTCCGCCCAGCATCCAGACATGCCATGGGAGACAAGGGGAGACAATGAGAGACAAAGCAAAGTGATCCCAGCCCAGCATCCAGACACGCCATGGGAGACAAGGGGAGACAAAGGGAGACAAAGCAAAATCATCTCAGCCCAGCATCCAGACACACCATGGGAGACAAGGGGAGACAAGAGGAGACAAAGCAACATCATCTCAGCCCAGCATCCAGACACGCCATGGGAGACAAGGGGAGACAAAGGTAGACAAAGCAAAATCATCTCAGCCCAGCATCCAGACACGCAATGGGAGACAAGGAGAGACAAGAGGAGGCAAAGGGCGGGAATCATCTTGGCCCAGCATCGTTTCTATACAAGAATTGAGAACCCCTCAGAGCAAAGCTATTTGGGGAAAAACACCTAGAGACGTTTAGGAGGCTCCAAGCCCCTTCATTTTCTCCCCCACACCCAGTCACAGTCATTGGGATCAGTCGTTCATCGGTCGTCGGTGGGATTCCAAGAGGGATTCTACCAACTAAGAGCATCTACCAATGACCTCATATAGGACCCTACAAGTGCACCCAACTGGCAAATAGTCCTTTTTGAGGTTCTTCAGCATCTATAAATCCGCACAGCCCCCCACAGCTTCCAAGAAAGGGCACTTCCAACTTCTCCATCTGCTCGTTCCTTGTGCTCAAAAGGGCGACTGTGCGGTGGCACGTGCCGCGGTTGGAAAGACATGGGAACACATGAGTCAATGACTCACAGAATCTACGCCCTAGGCTTCCAACAACCCTTTAATTTAAGAGGCGGGTCATCCCGAATCAACTAAGGATTTTACACTACAAGAACCAGGTCAACCATTTGTTTTAATGGTCTTTCACGGAAGTCTACGGAGTGTGGCTCCTCGTGAAGAAGTTGGACGGGTAAAGCTTCAAGTCGAGTCCCCGGAAGGTTGACCATTGAGCCGGTAGAGTAGAGTAGTCATTTCGATTCTAAACTGACATAAACTGACTTACCAGCAGATTGACAACATCCAGACGCTCCAAACAGGCCGACTGGTACCTCAAAACCATAGGGATTTGAGGGTCCGGACCCTCCATATGAGGGTCCGGACCCTGCTTCACCCTTCTCTACTCCTGGACAGCCACCGTCTCTTTAGAGGATTGAGGGAAGACGCGACGCCGTGCAGAGAACGATCATCCGTCCCAGCGAATGGGACATGTGGAAGGCATGGTCCCGGAAAAGATCATCCTCTCAAAAACACATTGGAAAGGCCTTCAGTCCAATCAGTCGGAGTGCACACTCCACCAGGTGGGGCAAATGGGCTGTCAACGGGTCACAGTCGTGTTAGTGAGCGACAAATAGCGTGGTTCGAAGAAGGGTATGTCATGGTATGTCATATAGTCAACATAGTCCGGATACACCGGAGAAGCCATTTGACTGACATGGAAAAACGACCATCCCGTCCAAAACTGACCGGTACTACTACCCCAGGACCGCTTCATTCACCAAGACGCCCTACTTGTCGAGGGGACCCCTGGTGCTAAGGATTCCGATCGGGTGCTTCGGATTTGGGTCCAGAGTCTGAGTAAGGCAATACAACATGGATCTGCGAGTTAAATCGCATACAAAATCGTCCAGTCGAAAGGTCACTGGACAGTCGAACTGGAACTTCAGTGGACTTCCGTCGATCCGTTTTGGTCTCCTTTCTTCGGCCTCACCACACATGGCACACCAGCTGCGAAGACGAGAACCAAGTGGCGCCCCGCAGAAGAGGGACAATTCCACGAAGCTGGTGATGGAGACACGTAAGGCCTGGCCGACAGGTCGAGGTCCGCGAAGCCGCGGCAGCCGCTCGCGCCGTGGCAGATGGTGTTCGCCCCAAAACCACTAGGGATCCAAGTACCTCCCTTAGAAGGTGTTTGGATGGTGTTTGGGGAGGGTTTGGAGGGTCCAAGTATCTGAGCTTCGGTACGACTGGATCCCTAGGGAACTCAGTCTGTGAGGGTCCTGGTCGGCCTAAGACTCAGTCGTTCCGCGCGAATCAATCGAGTGGTCCGGGCTGGTTCGACATCTCCCCCGCTAGCAACAATGGCCTCCAACCTACTAGCAATGGCCTCCAACCTAATAGCGTCGCCCAGACGCTCCAAACAGCTCTTGGTCCCTCAAAACCCCAACAATTTGAGGGTCCGGACCCCTACTTAGGAGGCTCCGGCCCCTACTTAGGAGGGTCCATGAGCGGGTTGTAAAGGACAATCGTCTTCCACAAAGTTCCATCGTCGCCATCAGGTTCGGGTCTCGGCATCCTGGGTGTAACTGATCTCGAAGCTGAACGACTCGGGAAACGATCCGGCCGAAAGACATAAATTTGTGGAGTTTATCCAGGATCCTGGACCGTTCACTATAATCACTATAGATAATGTAGGATGCCTTCCTGATCATCCCACTTCTCAGCTAGCCACACTTTTCGTTGAAGAAACACCTCCCACCATCACCTCGTACTCCATTTTTCCCTCCACAAAAATACCCTTCAAGGAACGCAACGCCAAAACGTCCCTCCCTGCACAGAAACCCCAAAAAACCCGCGCCGACCTCGCGACTTCTCGGTCCGACCTCGCGAAAGACGACGCCGATCGCCCAAGACGCCACGCGAAAAACGACGCCGCGCCGCCTCGATACAGTTCTTGGATCGGCTCTGGAGCTGTTGAACTTGCGACTCCTGCGCACGCACTGCGGTATCATCAGCGGGCGAAGCCGGCGGACGCTTTAAGCGACGCTGGCCGTGGCCACTGCGGTCGAGGTGTGCAGGAAAACAGGGTCATGAAGAGGGAAGAGAAGAACAAGGCCCATGGGAACATTGGAACTCCTCCGTCTTTTGGTTTGAATGTTCACTTGCAGGGCGGAGTCCTGCGGAGTCTAAGTCGTTTTCACCCAACACTACAGTAAAAACTCTCCGGCCAAGTTGGGATAGAAATCCTCATGATGACACACACACACCATCTTTTTTTCTGTTTTTCAGCGCTAGGTCCAACAGGCCCAACTTCCTGTGGTAACAAGGCTCACGTAACGCGTCGATCGTCAGGACCCGTTACCCGTTCGTTCGCCAGGGTTTGGAGCCGTTACCTGTTCGCCAGGGCGACCTCAAACAGCTTAGCAGTTGGAAGGTCGATGAGCCGGCGGTTTAGATGGATAAACCACACTGAAAACGCCCTCGAACGCGAACCTTGAAAACACACGAAAAGCGGACATGTGTGCAAACTTGCAAAGTTTCAAGCCACAGCACCATGACACACACACACACACACAAAAGTTCCCTATAGGCAAACTATGGCAAACTCATTGGATGGAACTACCATCAAATGAAAGCCCTGGGATTCCAACAGCCATTGTTTCAATGGTCTTTGCCAAACAACCACTGTTTCCTGGGGAAAAATCGAAAGCGAGTGCATCACCTGCATGTGAACCCGAGAACTGCATGCACCCCCCCCAATACTGCCCCGTCCGTAAGCGCTCTTGTGAACCTTTGGTTGCCCCGAAAGATGTCGTGATGAGATCTGTTTTGGGAGACCATTTCACGTCGAGACATATTGATGAACATGTGGAATCTAGAGCCACAGAAGGAACTCTTAGCTCAATTTCCCCCAAATCCTTTGCAACTCTCCACATGAAAGACCACTTGCATTGCCAAGAGCAACCGCTTCGGGTGGTCAACCGCTTTGGGTGGTCTGATCATGTCCCCTCTCCTCGATGTCCATGGCGTGCATCTGACCGGAGACTTCTTCCAGCTTTCCACACACATCACCCACGATGCTCAACACCTCGGGATCGATCCATGCTGAATGAGACGAAGAGGACGAGTCCTGGGTCCAAATCCGAAGGGTTATTACTGCCAGTAGCAGGCCAAAGGCTTGCAGTGATCTTTACTCACTTCCACCCAAATTTGTTCCTCAATGTGTGTGGGGGGGTGCTGGCCGCGAACACCCAACGGTTCTCGCAAGAAGCTCGCTCGCCCCCCGTGACCGGACAGGTTTCGAGGCCTTGCGCCAGCCTTGCACCCCAAGGACTCTCATCTTGGACCAACAAGTGGATCATGAGACCTATAGTGATGGGTGAACAACCTCAACAGGCTCGAACGATGGATCCTATCACCCGAAACCCACGATGATTCCGAGCCCCGGCCACATATGGCCACCCAACTTCCGAGCCGTGCTGGTGTCTCCGTCCCATCTCCTTCCTGACGAGAGGCATTCTCAAAGAACGGCAGGCAACTCTGCTGGGCCTTCGCGGACCGACCGCGGCCATTCACACCCCCACGGGTACGGCGACCTGAGGAGTGGTTGACTATGACCCCATCCCATCACCTTCGTGGGGGCTTCATGATCTGAAGCAACCCAAGGTCGCAGCTGTGTTGTAGATCAAAGAACCATGGGCAGGAGACCGGTTCACAACTCCAACGACCCTAACAACCCTACGCCGTAAAGGAAGGACCCTTGAGAGGATTTGTCAACACGAAGTCATCCCTGGTCGGCGGTGATAGGTGGGAACGTCTGCCTCAGAGTCACACGAATGAGTGATATTAAACGATACAAAAAATTAAAGGCCACACCGAACCCCCCCCCAGCGCCACTAAAAAAGGGGTTGTTTGAAGCGACATACATGGTCAGGGGTGTCTCTAAACCACCCGAACTCCGAACTCCCAATCCTGCCAGGCAAAAAACCTCGTGTTGCTCCAAGCAACCCCAAATCGCTCGGAACGCCCGCGATCAACGCGCCGAACGCCCTCCCTCACCAAGTGACTCCACCCCCGGCGTTGCGGCGAAAGGCCCAGCCCGGCCTTGGAAGGCAACTCCTTACGCTGCACCCGGCGAAGGGCATGTTTGCCTCGGCGCCGTTTAGCAGCGGCGTTCAGCACAGCACGAGCCGGTCCGGTCAGCAGCGCCCAGGCCAAACGTCGCACACGAGATCTCGCGTGATGACGCCACCGGGATCAACGCGTGCAACGCCAAAGTAACACACCAGGGGCAAACAGTCTGGGCATGCAGGTGCAACCCCCGGCACCGGGCTCAGCATCATTGGCTGGCCCAGGGTTGGGTGCGCTCATACGTGATCAATTGTGCTCGCTTTGAGGCCGGGCGCTGCGCCCTCCCCCCTACCCCCTCCAGTCTTAGAAGCAAACCATTGTCAAGCCAACCTGACTCGGCAAAGCTCATACCTGCGCTAGCTTGGGCTCGCCGAGACTACGAAGCCACGCCCACGAAGCCACGCTACGAAACACCGGCGCAGTGGCACAACCAAAACTGATGCAAGATGACCGTGGCAAAAAACCTGTGACAGGCACGGAAAAACCACCGGGGACGGCACCACTATCTGGAGATACCATGATTTCTGATGCAAAAAAGCACCAGCTCCGGCGAACGATGGCCAGTCCGACAACAGGCGCACGTGGAAATGCTGTAAGGGGGAAGCTTGCGGAGTGGAATCCAGGATGCGTGGCGGGCCGCTTGGTAAGAAGGCGAACCAGCGCTGATCGACATTTTGGCTACCAAAACGCACTCCTTTGTGACTCCTGGTACCGCCTGAATTTCGTTGAGGCGTGTAGCAGTCCCCTGCAAGATGCGTAGCAGGGGAACCGCATCAGGCTCTATAGTACAAAAACGTCTGGATGGAGATCTGCCACTGTGCGGGCATTTCTTGGTGATCAATGAGTTTTTCATGCAAGTTGATGAGGTTGATGAGACAGATTTCTTTCTTCGTCTTTTGGCAAAGTCCTGGCCAAGCAGGCGCGGTCATCGCGTCGGGTCGTTCGCACTCCGCTGGGTGCGGTTCGGGGTGGAGCAACCCGAAGCACGAAGAAACACGAAAAGCATCACGCTTCTGGGGATCCTGGAAGAGAACTCTTTCCCTGGGAGTCAAGTCGACTATAAAAAGAATGGTCTGACTAGGGGAACTGAGTTCGGGAACTTCCTTTACTCCAGCCGGTCAAAATATAGTCTTTGGACTTCTAGGGCTTTCGTTCTTGTAAGAGATGAACACTTGACGAATGAGAAGGATATGGTTGATCATGAGAACATCCTTATACCTCATTGCCGGTGGAGCCAACATCGAGAAGGCTGAAGTACGCACCTTGGGTCACCGAAAGACTACAACTAAACCAGAGCCACGAGACCACGACGAACGTAGCTTGAGAAGCTAGGTTGGAGCCCCATCGCTAGCTACGCTTGGAGGCCATTACTACGAACGTAGCAAACGCGACGAAGGTCGCCTCCTAAAAAAATCGCCGACCGTTCTCACGGCCGCCAACGTCGCGGGACGGGTCGGGCCCCGGGCCGACGGTCATCTGCGTGCCCAGATGGAAGTCCACGGAAATGTCCATCCCCCCTGTCGACCGAACGTCCGCGGGGTCTTCGACGGGCGACGAAGACTGTTAGACGTCCGGACTGTTAGAGTGCAGACCTGCGCGGGAAAAGCGGGCAGGGCTTTTGGATTTTGTTGGGGGTCCTTTTTCCTCGTTTGCCATGCAAACCAAAGAACAGAAAGAGGTGACTGCCCTCAACTGGCCCCAGAAACATAACAAAACACATTGGAGGCACCCATGCAGCACAAAAGCCGAGAGCTCTGACAGTCAGCCGAGCGACGTTCCCCAAATACTTGCTGAAGATCTAGTGCCCTACTGTACTTAAAAATACTTTAAAGAACAACTGAATGAACATAATAAAGAAGAATCTAGTAGCGATGGCCTCCAACCTACTAGCAAATGGCCTCCAACCTAGCAGCGAAACAAACATCCCTCTTCTGGCAATGTTTGTTGTTGCAAATCTCAAGGCGACACAGTATCATATTTGCAGGAAGAAGTGGTCAGAAGGACAAGACTGGCGCTGTAATCCACTCACACTCCAAAAGAGGTTGAAACACCTGAAAGTGGTCCCCAAATTGATAGAACCGTTTTCAACACATTTTGAAGGGGATTTTACTTTTCTATCTATTTGGGTTATATATAGAAATAGACACAGAGACTATCCCAGTTGGGTAGGTACCCCAGGTTTGTTTTTTTTTCCAGAACGCGCCTTACCTTGCAATGAAGAAAGCTCGGAAGTCGAGTACCAACAAAGGTTAAGTGACCTTTATAGGACCCGTCACCTGAGGTACTCAACTGGGATAGTATATATAGGGTCCTGACCCACCTCTGTTGGTATATACATCACCCTAGGTCGCTTGCAGGTGCTAAAAGCAGGTCCTTTCACCTCCCAGGCCACCCATCCCGTCTCCGCCTTCCAAATGAACCTCCGCACGGCGCTCGGGCGCGTCCTTCCCCTTCGGCTGGCCAGCGGCCACCCATCTCTGGTAGCCCTGGCGGATGAGACGTGAGCGGCGTGGAGGGGAGGGCGGATGATCTCAGGTCTTTCAAGCGGTCTTTTCGCTGTTGAACCCGACTGTTCGACCATGCCAGGGTCGTACCAGATCCAACCGGGTGAAACAGCTTGATTGAGCGGTCTTTGCTTCGCCTCTCGGTCCGGGCAACAGCCTCCGACCGTACCGGAGCCGGTCGACTTCACCGCTCTGCTCGGTTGGAGGACATGAACTAGCTAGAAGCTAAGGGCATCGCGACTCGAACGGAGCGATCGGATGCTACGAAGGTCGCCTCCTGGCCTTACTACTAGTGACAGGAAGCTACGGTGGATGCTGGTCGCCAATGCTTGATGAACCCCGAGTTCCTTCACGGCTTCGAGTTGTTCTTCCGTAGGGCTTTTGCACCACAGAAACCCAGGCAGGTGGTATTCCAGGTGTCTTCTCTTCGGCTCGGTCGGTGTTTTCCAACAAAGCGCGACCACCTCTTCGACTTGAGCGCTGTCATTCGCACTGAACTCGTGCCAGCGGTCCTCGGTGGGGAGGTGCGTCGTTGATGGAGACGTTCGTGCACAGGTCATCACACGGTAATCACATGAAACAAACATGTATATATATATATGATATTAGAATATATGTAATATGTTTTGTTTTCTTAAAGCTGTGCTGAACAAAGGACCTTACTTGTGGAGACTAGAGTGTTTGAGACTGTTTGTTCTCATCAGTCCCAAGTATTTTTGTAAGTTAAACTTCCCAAAAAATCTAGGAACCAAATGGATAGTGTGAGCGCTTCTTCAAGTCTTCGCTATCCTGCATCCTACCTAGTAGCTTACTAGAGTCCCTTACTTAATTAAGAAGGCGCCTACTCAATTAAGTAGGCAGGGGGCGGAGCGGGCTAAAAGAACAATAAAGTAAATTCTGGATATATGATCGAATTTGAACGTGATGCCTTTTTGCCACGCTGTCGATGCACGGTTAAACGTGGTGGCATATAAAAATCGAAGGGTCCTCATCGACCCGTACAAGAAAAGACATAACACTTACTTGGGAGCTTTTGATAGCTTTTGCGTATGTCAGTTGATAGCTTTCAAGCTTTTGATAGCTTGCTGGCGTCCGACATGAAGAACACTCTCTTGTGCCTTGACCAGAACGATGGTCAGGTGACAAAACCTGCCTGGATGAGACCGACACGTCGCGGAACGAAAAAAAGCGACTGACCGGCCGTGCTGGTATCGCGCGCGTGTTTTTTTGGTTTCTGGCTTGTGCTTTGGTATTGCCCACGTTTGAGAAGAAAAATCTTACTTTTGAGAAAACCTGGTCTGGCTAAAGGATCCACCATGGAAGATACAGGGCCCACGCAAAGAAAACACGGATATTGAGAGAGGTGACAGTCAACTGAAGAAACAGGTGCCCAAAGGAGCTGTTTTTCCATTTTTTTCCCTGCTTCTCATGACGATGCAAGGGCAAACACATGGCAAAATTGCTCAAGTGCTCCGTCTCTTCGAAATCCTGCCCCAGCTCAGGTGGTCTGGTGTACGTCTCAGGTGGTTTCCTGCCGGTCGCGGAGACGTCTGGACCTTGTTGAAGGAGCCAACAAAAGACCTGGTTGAGGTGCTTCCCTGGTTCTGCTTGCCTTCGTGTCCAAGGGCGACGGAATCGCCTCGCCGTCCGACTCCGTCACGTCCGTGGACATCTGCAGACGCACGCGAAGGTGGAGGCCAGTCCACCGAACCAAAGGGGCGCCAAAGGACCCGAAAACAGAGCGTCTACGCAGGAGATGCCCGAGCGAGAAGACGTAGGCTTTGCCCTCAGGCCAGCTTAGGCCAGCTGTGAGGGTTTGAAGACGTCCATCAGGCGCAATTCAAGTCCGCCAAGCAATAGTGATGGGCACTCACGCCATCTCATCTTTGCTGAGGCTGCATCCACATGCCGACTGTCTACATCATACATTGGATGTGCCACTGCGTCTTGTAGCATTCATGTCATGCCCTTCGAACAAACAGCCTGTGGCGCTTTTGGTAGACTCGAGAGCCAGCTCGAGTCCTTTTGAGCGACCAATGATCTGGATCTTCCGATGCAGCTGAACCAGATCTGGGATCTACGCTCCCCAAAACCACCTGCAACTGTGCGAACTGTGCGAACTGTGCAAATATGTTCTGCCTTTTCATCATCAAATAACCACCCAAAAGGCATGCATGTTGCGTAGTTGGAAGATCCAGGCATACCGCATACCTGCAACAGCAGAACCACCCATCCCATGGCCCACTAGCACGCGACGCGCGGGCACGCGCACTCACCACTCCGCTTTCCCAACCTCATGGAGTTGGTTGACCTCAAACAAGTACCACTCAGTGTTCGCAGCTTCAAGGATTCGCACGCTCTTCAGCTTGGCATATTATGACCGATTCATCTTGAAGATCGAACAAGTTGCTTCACGCATCTGATTCTGGATACAACATCAACGTGTTTGCTCGGGAAGATATCCAATGGGAATGCTCTGACTGGTGCCATCTGTGTTCATGAAGCAGCAGCTTTAGTCCTCCGGCAACATACTGACTGATTAGCTCCTGAACCAGTCAGATGCCATCCTAAAGCGACCCAACGCAAACGCCATCCAAGCGTCTTTGAAAGCATGCAAAAGTAGAATAGCAGCAAACAAGGTATAAAACGCAGTGACAAGAACAAGAAAAAGAGGAAGAAGAAGAAGAAGAAGAAGAAGAAGAAGAAGGCATACCCTGGAAACCCAATCACAATCAGAAACAACATGGTTGTTCCAATATTGGCAATGTTTGGAAGTTTTTACATGGCAAGTTGGGACTGGGGAGTTCCAGACTTGGAACTCTGGTTTTCCTGGGTTTCGTTTAGGACTTCTGAGACAAGTATACTGAGATAGTGGCAGAACTGCGGTGATGAAAGTTCTTTTCAATTTCTCCTTTGCTTCTGAGAAACTAACCACCTCGGACTCGGCGCCGTGGATGGAAGGGACAAAGGGATGATCCCCGCCCAGAAACACAGGTGAAGCAGCTGCATGATGTACCGGGCGAGCAGCTTGTACTAGACAAAAAACACGCCCAGCGACTCACCTACCTCTTTCCTAACAAAACGTCCTCTTTCCCAAACACACTCTTCTACCAAGAAGCTGTCCTTCCTCGGCCTTTGCCACCTCTCCCGGCATACTGCCAAATGGTCCCCAGGCTTTTCGTGCGCTCCTCGTGCCGGCAGTGCCACTGCCACGTGAGGCCGGCGCCGCGGGTTTGCGGGCGGGCGGGCGTCTGTGGGGCGATGGAGAAGGACGAAAGGCAGGTCATGGTTGATGGAGATCCCTGGATCCTCTGCAGTCCAGAAAAACGAGACCCGGGTCGTTCCCTACTCCATGGCATATAGGTATTTTTCATCTAGGAGGACCCCTCCGGATTCAGGGGTAGGATGGGTCGCTTTTCTGTTCCGGGCATCGAACTGGAAAGTCTCCCTATTTCAATACACTTCCGGTACCCTAAGAATCCTTGGGCTCTCCATGGCAGGGGTCCGGGCCCTCAAAACCCTATGTGTTTGAGGGTCCGGATTCTTAGGGTAGGGCCGATTCCGCATGGTCTTCGGCAGGCAGTGCCAAAGACCAGCGGTTGGGCGTCGCTTCGAGAGACCACGGACGCTGGAAGAAGCGGCCGTAGCGATGGCCTCCGGAGACACGAAGGACATCTGATACATATCACCTGGGAGTCAAGTCATAAAAAGAATGGTCTGACTGTCAAGGGGACCGGAGTTCGGGAACTTCCTGCAACCTTCAGCCGGTCATAGTCTTTGGACTTCTAGGGTATACTTTTACCGGTAAATGCATTGGACATCACGTCCATCTACCCTAGGCTTCCAACAACCATTAATTTAATAGGCTTTATGGAATCAACTAAGGATTTTACACTACAAAAACCAGGTCAACCATTTTTTAATGGTCTTGGAAGTCTAGGGTCTAGCTACTTGAGAACCGATCCACTGACAACTCCCCATTATTTTCCCATCCTCGCCCTCCGAAAAGCTCTCCGTGTCCTCGGGTTCCATGGCTTGGACCTCATTGGTCAAGCCCACGCGCGTTCCCTCCAAGGCGGAAAGCCTGGCCGCCGGAGTCCCGTGGCGCGTCGCCGGCTTCGGTGGACGTCGCGGGCGTGTCACACACACGCGGCTCGGAGACCCATGGAGACGAGAATGGGAGATCAGGGTTTAGCGTCAGAACAATCGGATCCTCCAAGAACCACAAACACACCCGTTCGCTGATCAAACTCTTGGTTCGAAGTTCCAATTTCTTGGAGATGTTCAGTGAAGAAGCACACCCCTCAAAATGGGTGAAACCCACAACAAACCAAAAACGCTGGAACCATCGTGTGATCTGTGGGGGGGGCAAAAGCGATCTGTGGGGCTGACTCTGTTCTGTGGTTTGTGCCATAAGGCTCGCTTTGACCCTTCGCTTTTCCATGCTAAAGCTTCATTCTTCTGATCTTTGGAAACATCAACCAGATGGGGTTTAACTCAACTCCTTTGGAGCAAGGTAGAGCAACTTTGATACATGTCTCACTTCTGGATCTTTTAATCTACAATGTAATTCCTTCAACTCCAGAGTCGAGGAAAATGGCTGAAGGATCTTTCAAGGCTCTGATCAAGAAAGGTTTCCCCCATCCTTTTGCTGCCCTGGCTGTTTACCTTCTCCAAAAGTAAAACCATTTGGAGGCTCCAAAGAACATCATCTATATCTTTTTCCATCCACTATTCATCCACTATACTATTGTTAATACTATCATACTGATTATTATGAGAATTCGTCATTCGGATTGAGTGGAAAAGTTCGTTGGGATTGCGTTTGTGAATTCTTTGTCACATGTTGACTTGAATCACGTGATGCAACATTGATAACATTATTGTTAACCATTGCAATTGGTTCAACATGTAAAAACATATGTTCGTGTCGCTGCTCGTGTCATTTCGTGTCGTTTATATTGTTTATGTCACCTCATATCCCACGACTGTTTTTGGCTAGTCCATGTATAAACCACCACTTGGCACTCTGAAATCACTTTAAACACAACCACATCGAAGAAGATTCACATGTCACGCGACAAGACTTCCAGGATTCCGGGGTCGGAACCGGTGGTGCTGTTTCAAACGTTTTCGTCCACTTCTTGCTGACTATAGCAGTACTACATGGTACTACTAGTACTCATTTTCTAGGTGGATGGATGCATTGTGAACATGTATCGAATGCGTTTTTGAGTTTCTGAAGCCTATATCCGTACGTCCAAGCCCGTGGGTTGATGCTGGTTCAAGTCCAATGCGTCATCCTCTCCACACCATTGCCGAAAAGGCGGATCCTGGAGCCAGGATCCAGACCCCTCACACCACGAAAAAGAACACATGGGCCTATTCATCCTATTCGGCCTCTTCCTATTCAGAACACCCGAAATCGAAAGGTCCAAGGAAGCCCTGCTGCTCTTCACCGTCTTCACCCCCGTTTGCTGCGTTCGGAGACGTTCGGAAGTTTCCGATTTCGATCGAAGAATGGGCCACTCGACTGGACTCACCAAGGAGAAATCGAATCGGAACTTTGAAATTCGACTCTTGATTGAACAAAACACAAGATATCCAATTCAACTGGGTGGGCTTATTACACATGTTGACACCCCAACACACCTCGGCCGCGAATTCGCTCCCGTTCTGCATGCCGGCCTCTGAGTGCTATCTTCATAAGCCAGGTCCAACATGGCCACGGCATCCTCGAAAAACGGTGGGCACTGCGGGGGGCGGGCACGGGACCAGCGGCGTGCCCACTTCAGAAGATGGTGGGTGGACATGGGAGGGTGGATGGGAGGTAGTACACTTACAGCTCCCTGAAATCCTTCGATTTCAGGACCGGGTGGGGAGTTCCTCAGGTTGTGGGCTTTTTTGGGCCTGTGACCCCCGACCCATGCGAACCCTTTGGAAGAACACCCCCGCCATGCGATCGAGAGATCACAAGGATTGGATCGGACAAGGTTTGGCAAACATCAACTTAGTGAACCATTGTGTTGCTATAAGGGTTTTAGTATGTTTTATTATGTTTTGGACTTACAAATGGTTTTGCAATGCTTGCCACTGTCTTTGGAGCGTGAGGGGTTCCCTTTGGGGCCCCAAGTGTGGGGTGTAAAATCTTCCAAACCACTCACGGCCTTGTGGAAGAAGTTGCTTTTGGCCTTACCATGGGAGTCAGTACGCGTTGCCAGCATCGGGATAGGCTTGGCTGGCGACACCTTGCTTGATCTCTCTGAAAAAGGTCCATTCGATATAGCCACAGCACAAAAATGCTTTGAGGATCTTTGATGATTGATGCTTCGTTCTAGTACCCCCTACTGCAGCACGGTGGCGACAATCCTTTGTCCTGCGCACAATTGGTTCGGGGATATATACCGTCCGTGCACACCAACACGCGCGTGCCTCCCCCAAACGACCGAACCCCCGTTGACCACCGCCTTCCACCGAACCAGAAGTCGTCGCCCACCATTGTTTGAATAGCCGGGTCATCCCGAACCACCATTGTTGTATACTAAAGGGTTTTACACGACAAGTCACCAGATCAACCAGATCAACCTCACTCCAACCATTCTTTTGAAAAAGGGTCTCTTTGACTTCCAAAACCGCTTGACCTCCACCGCCCACCGCGCCCTTGACCTCCACCGCGTCCTTGACCTCCACCGGACGGACACGACGCGCCTCGAAGCTGAGAACTTCTCGCTTCTCCTCCTCGGTGACGCTGGGCATCGGCGGCGGCACGGCGCCTGGAGCTCCGGGCGGATCTCCGGTGGAGGATGCAAAGGAGGAGACACATTGAGCTTAAAGTATCCGGTGGAGGATGCATCCGGGTTTTTAAACAAACTAACATGAAAAACAAACACACCAACCATCATCACCATCCATCTTTTTCTTCCAAGAGCTATAGCTAGCGACCCCCTCCCAATCCTCGGGAGCAAACAGAAAAAAGCGGAACAGAAAAAGCGTGATTCCACCGGGTGAACCATGATTCACCTTTTTTCCACCTCTTCGCGTTGTTCTGTTGGGTTATTTCTTGACTGGCTGGGTCTTGAATCGTTCAACAAAACCTGGATGGCGCGGGCGACTGTTCGCGGCAGCCACCTTCGCCCCTGTGCCCCTGCGGTTGTGGTCCGTGGTGCCACGCGGGTGGGAGAACCCAAACCGCCAGCGTCGCTGGCGCCACGTGCTGCTGGCGCCCTTCATCTCTTCGACTGTCCAAACCCCATGGGGCAGCCCAAACCTGTCCGCCCCCAAGACGGCGCCCCTCGCCGAAAGTGACGGCGTCCTTGGGTCAGCGGCTTTTCGTACAGATTGGAGTGTTTTCCATGATTCCGGCGGATGTTTCGCCATCACGTCGCCACCTTCTGCACTCACTTCTTCCATTCCTGCGCCCATCGCGTCGATGCCCCCTTTCTTCGCCATCACCTCCTTCTTTCTCCTTGACCGACCTCGATGGCCATGCGGTGGCGTTGCGCCCCTTCTTAGGGCGCCTACCTTCTGAGGGGGCGGAACGACACAGGTGCAGGGCGGCGCTTCGGTGCCTCTGGCGGTCGCCGTGGTGACCATGGTGACCGTTGTCTTCGGTCGGCGCCATGCGGGTGGAACACGCCGGGGGCGTTGTGTGGGGCCTTGGTGTCCACGACGCGGTTTGCACCGACGGAATGCCACCTTCCAGATCTTCCAGCAAGGGCACCTGTGACACATCGACACCCTCAGCTTCGGGCCACTTCAGGCTGCTCGGAGGGGGGGGGGTCACCCTCTCTCTGGGCACCAAGCAATATTGCTCGCAAGGACCGGTGCTGACTTCGGTGCTTGCCTTCACGCCTACCGAGCGCAGTACGCGCAGTTACACCCACCGAAACCTTTTGGGTGGGAGCAAAGACGACAAAAAGCAACACCTTGACTTGGATCAATGGTCCAGCAGTCACAAAGGGGTGCTTAATGGAGGTTAGGGGTGCCCATTATCCACTCACTTAGGGACTAAATACTACCCCGACATGTGACTGCTGGGTAAGAGCTCTTCTTTTTCCAGCTAAGCCCCACCACACCCAAGCAGATCGGTGGTCATTTCAACTAGCTGGACTGGCTCCACTCCAGTCTTCACCCCGCTCCGAAGACATACCGCACCTCGTGGTGTCTGCCCATCATGGCCATACCTGCTGTGGCGACCCGTGCTGGGTCAAACTCTGATTGATTGCACTGGGAAAACGGGGAGTCGAAACTAACAGCTTGGGCGCCGCGGAAGCTGGGAACCGATTATACAATCTTTCCCTGCCTGGGCACACCCAGTTCGGGTACCATCCACACACTCCAAAACCGCCAGAAGGGAAGCTCCCTTGTTGCAAAAAGTTCTTCAAGAGTGCCAACGAGTCGCTCACTTTTTCACTCAAGACAGATTTTTGGACTTTCCAGCCAAGGACTACTCAACAAACAATGGCCCCAAGGAACATCACCTGAGAGTAGACACCAAAAAGGAAAATCGTGCAATGTCAGCAATAAATCTATACACTCATTATGAATTAGCTCCAAACAATATAGGCTCAAGGTTGTCCGGTTTTTATTTTTAGAACTCTGAGGATGGTAGACATCGCACCGAGTTGTCAACAAATCAGCTGAAGCAGCTCCAAATTCCACAGTCTCAAACATAGATATTATAATTAAGTATTCGTTAGGTATACCCTATTTCCCTGCAACAGTGGATGATGATGGTTAGTAATGGCCTAAACACCAAAGACCTACTCATAGCCAATATCTGATCGCAAAACTTGTTTGGTTGGGTATGGGACTGTAGGTTGCCAACCTACTGGTTCAATGATGGCTTCAGCTAACCTAGAGTTGGGGTT
>CAXAMN010000636.1:246300-267265 GCA_963970005.1 Durusdinium trenchii
CTGTAGGTTGCCAACCTACAGGTTCAATGATGGCTTCAGCTAACCTAGAGTTGGGCTTTCGAACTCCAACCCAACTCAACCATTTCACAGAGTGCCAGTGATGCAGACCTATAAAACTGTAGGTTGCCAACCTACAGGTTCAATGATGGCTTCAGCTAACCTAGAGTTGGGCTTTCGAACTCCAACCCAGCTCAACCATTTCATAGTAGTGCCAGTGATGCAGACCTGTATTTTCCCTTCAACAATCCGAATTGGATGATGGTGCTGGGTGGTTGATGGTCGCAGTTTCCTTGACGTCCAGCACTCGTGCTGAAGGGGTTGCAATTCGACGTCCAATCCGTCCAATCAGCCACCACTGGATGAACCATCTTCCAGATATCAAACCCGATCCCAGGCAGACACCAGTAGTGTGGAACCAGAGGCCCGTTCCGTTCGGTCTTTGGTCTTAGTCTTTGGAACCACTGGTTACCAGTGAACTAAACCCAAACACTCCATGTATGCAATAAATATGCCTACCTTGACCCCTCAAACCACCCCCAACTGATCGGCATATATGGCAGTCCCACGGAGTATCTGGGAAAGCTTTGCCTGGATTTCTCCCCTCGTCATCTCCCTGGCCCGCGCCGGCCGCCTGCATCGATCGCCATAGGCGCAAAAGCCCTTGGCGAACTGCCGGCAGGGCACGTGGCTCCGGTCCCCGGGCGCGCCGCCCGGATCGTGCGAGTAGCGGCAGCGCTCGCCATACCTGGAGTGGCGGAGCGCTGCCCAAGCCGGTGCGGAGTGGCGCAGGTGGAGATCGGGGCGGCGAACCATAGGGGGAAGTGGTGCAAACCAACAGAGGTCGAAGGACCCGACTGTTCGCCTATCCCAGTTCGGTACCCCAGTAAGGTCCTATTTACGGTCACTGGCTACCTCTCTTGGAAAGATTAGGGAGCGAACCTGCTTTTTGGAGGGGTCTGAAGAGCCGTCAGAAGAGACGTTGTCGATTCGACTGGGTCGACTGGTCGACTTGAGGCACATGGAGGTTGGTTTTGGTCGACTGGTGTCGCTGTCGCTGATTCCTGGTGTGAAATCTTCGTTGGTTGTGGGCACTTCTGTCCTCTTCGACCGACATGGACACAAGCGTATTCCACAGAATCAATAGCGGCTTACCACCCCCAAAATACCTGGTAACAACAGAATCAGTAGCGATGCCCTTTGCTCCGGTCGGCGTCCGATCGCTCCTAGTAAGGCCAGGAGCCCCCTTCGTAGCTTCTTGCTCCGTTCGTAGCGATGCCAGGTTCGCCCCGAACGTAGCGTCCGATCGCTCCTAAACCGCTTGGGGTGCATCTTTGGTTGACACTCATTCCGCAGCCGCTGATGGTTCACATGAAGAGAGACCGCTGCTGTCGTGCGGTCGCTTCGATGGAACACAGCGAACGCACACAGCGAAGCTAACCCTACCAGCTGCTTCCTTCCAACCTCACCAAATGGACAACCCTACACTGCTTATATCTAGTTGTACCCTAGAAACCCCTAGAAGTCGAACCACCATTTAGCCTTTACATGCCTTTACCTAACAACTAATAACCATTGTCTTACTCAGGGTCTTACAATATACACCCTGGGAGTCAAAGACTATAAAAAGAATGGTCTTTAGGGGACCTGAAAGGGAACTTCCTTTACTTCGGCCGGTCAATATATAGTCTTTGGACTTCTCAGGTCACCAGGTCAACCATCTCAAAAATGGTCGACTGGAATTTCAGGGTATAGCTAGCTTTGAGGAAACACCAACCATAGAAACATCCAACTTTGCGGGTGCCGACCCCTCTCACGTTTCATCATCCTCTCTCACTATTCATGGATACTGAAACAGTTTTTCCAGAAGACGATTGAAGGACAAAGATCAAGCATCGATCCGCAAGAACCGATACACCGGGGCCGCCCAGGAAATCTTCACATGGCTGTGACTCTGACTCGAAAACCTCTTCCACCAAACCATGGAAGGTTGACTGTGTTCCTGTTCGTTGGTTCCTGTGCCCAGGTATTGATCCCACCCAGCCAGCCTCACACTCCCATCCACTCGCCAGGTTGCTTGCATTCGCCTTTTAAGAACTGTCGGCACGGCCGCGTGCCCTCGCTCGGGCTCGCGGGGCTTCCCCCGTTCTCGTGCGAGTAGCGACAGCGATCGCCGTACCTCGACGCAAGGCGGCCGGCTGCAGAGGAGTCCATCCAGGACGAAGGACTGGGGCGATGGAGGTCAACATGCGCCCGGTTGCGAGGGCCTTTCTCAGTGTTGCAGGTGTGGGACCCTGTTTGATGGGTTTTCCCAGTGGTTTTGGACCCTCATGAGATGCTACAAAGAACCCCAAGAAGTTGGGTGGGTGATGGTGGGTTTCACAAACTCACCAATACATTGCAACCATGCAATTGTAGCCTTCTCCTCTGAGACATGATGATACACTGAAGGCCTCTTGAGAATCAAGAGTCATGTCTTCATGATGCACGTTATGAGTTCAGCAGTTTCTTCGGCTTTTTGAACAACTTTTTCAGTACAGCGAAATCCAGTTTGACTAGACAAGGACATTCCCGAAATCAGGTCCCACGTTCGTCAGACCATTCTTTGGACTCCCAGGGCATTCTCCATTGACAGGAGACTTCAAAGATCTTAAATCTTAAAAATACCCTTGTGTTATCAACAGGTTGCCCCTAGCTCCTGAATTTTATTAGACCGGTAGCAACCGCTATCTTAAAACGTCATTCCACCCCAAAACCCGTCGCACCAAATGGGCGGTGCTTAAAGAACTTGACTCTTCAGTGGAGTGTTTCGCGCCACACTGCCGTCGTGAAAACTCCTGCCCTTTGTCCCTTCGTCCGCTCTTCTGATCCAGTCCAACCTGATTGCGATGGCCTCCAAAACCTAGCAGCAGTGGCCTCCAGTCCAACCTAGTAGCAGTGGCCTCCAACCTACTAGCGCAGGACATTCTCCGCTCCACTCCTTTCCTCTGCTCCGGGGGCACTAGTAGTAACAAGAAGCTACGTTCGTAACAAGTGCATCGCTACTAGGAACACGTGCCTTACTAGTAGTAACAAAAAGCTAGTAGTAACAAACGGGTAAGGGATCAAAAAAAAATATATTCAACGGGGATCAATAAAAAAATAAAAAGGGAATAAAAAAAACATATTCTAGCCCACTGAGGATGGTTGGGGTAGTAGTAGTAGTAGTAGTAGTAGTAGCAGTAGCAGTAGCAGTAGCAGTAGCAGTAGTAGTAGTAGCAGCAGCAGCAGCAGCAGCAGCAGCACCAGCGTAGCAGTAGCAGTAGCAGCAGCAGCACAGGACCAGAGGACCAGGAGACCGGAGGACTAGGGGACCAGTGGACTGAAGGACCAAGGGACCAGGGGACCAAAGGACCAGTGGACCAGAGGACCAAGGGACCACATTACCAGAGGACCCGCAGACCACAAGGCCAGGAGAGCAGCAGAAGAGGCCTATCAAGGAATATTTATTTTTTGATCCTGTTTTTATTTTTTGTTTGATCCTGTTTTTATTTTTTTGTTGATGCTCTTTTTATTTTTTTTTGATACCTATGCCGTAACAAGTGCCTTTCTAGTAGCAAGAAGCTACGTGCCTTTGCGTCCGCTCCTACCCCCCCTCTCGGGGCACTTGCAGTTGCCCTTGGCGAAGTCTCTGCACAAGGTTCGCCCGTTGGATCCCGGCGGTGCACCGTCGCCAGGGTCCCGGTCCTGGTCGCGAAGACGGGGAGCGGACGGAGGACGAGGACGGAAGGTGGTGTCCTCTTGAGGTGGGATTCTGAAGAGTTTGAGACTATCTGAGTGGGATGAGTCTTCTGTATCTAGGCTGAGTACCTATAATTATAGCTAATTACATAATAATATATATATATATACTCTCTACTACTGAATAAGTGATCCATTTCAGTGATGGGTTCTCTGAAGCAAATATGGTTGAAGGTCGATACTTTGAGAAATTGCGGGCGGCGCGCTCGTCATGTGGGTGCCTTCATCATTTAAGTCAGAAAGACGTGCTGCTGGCCAACATCTCCTTGTATCGGACCTTCGAGCTTTCTAAAAATTGGATTGGCCACCCATGCTTGGCTCGTTTCCTTTTGGAGCCAAGACCCAAAAACACGTCCAAAACCCACCTTCCAAAGACCGGCACTCCCAAAACCGACCATCGTCGTCCACGACGGACGACCGACTCACACGGAGGAGCGACTTGGTAGGGGTCCAAGACCTCAGCCCCGTTCGAGGTCAGGGTCCAAGACCCATGTGCCGTGGTCAGCTCGTTGGCCATGCCTGGATCTTGCTTGATCCTGCCCCATGTCTGCCTCTTCATACCAAGTTGTAGCATTAGAAGCCCAGTTAGGCAGACATGTGGGGCAGGCGACAGGTCAGATCCAGGTATCAAAAACACGACGGAAACCAGGAGACTGGACCTGGGTCAGACTGGACCTGGGTCAGACTGGACCTGTGTCTCGATCGCTTCCACGCTTTCCTGCCTGGCACAGCTCGACGGTGTCCTGAAGTCGAAAGGGACACCCCTTGGTGCTACGTGAAGACCAACCGGACCAACCGGTTGACCGGGTGGTCTTAGACTCCAGAAAGGCGGGTCACCCGGTGTGACGTTTCTGACCAGTGACCTGAGAGGCCAGGACCCGTCACCGACCGGTACCCAACATGGAAAGGTTCCTCAAGCTCTCTGTTGGATCTGTTGGTACGTGTTTGAAAATATGCACATTCACATATACCAGGAGTCACAAAGGGGTGTCCAATGAAGTACCCCACACTACCTATAGACTTCCATTGGGCACACCTTTGTGACTCCTGGTACCTCCAGATTCTCCGTGAAAAACAGCCCGATTATATACCGCTCACGGGGTGAGCAACCGACCCTTCCTTAAGACGGAGACGTGATCGGCGGCGGTTTCCGGGGATTGGTGCTGTTTCACGGCGCTGCAGGAAGTGACTCCCAAGCCAAGCCGCACCCGAAATCTCCTCCCGAAGCCCAAAGTACTCCAGTCGAAGAAACCCGGATGTGTTTCTTTTTGCCCGGATCTACAGAAAGGGTGTTCCGACCCCAAAAAACCTCACCCTTTTCTTCCACCCCCCCAAAAACCCACACCGTTTCGAGGTTTCGAACCACCGGGAACCCCCCCCCGGACCCAAGCCGGATGGTTTCCGAACCACCGACCTGTCGACGTCGAGGGGCATTCTCATCGCCCGACTCGACCAATTGCCCCTCGACCACCGATCCACCAGCGCCCATGGCACGGAGCTAACCCGCGCAGGTCGGTGGAGACCGAGGGCGTTCGGGTGATGGACGGACGTGGGGAACGTGAATGCACGTCACCGAAGTCGGTAGAGTGGTCTGGTGGACCATTTGGATGAACTGCTATGAGCTGCGATATCAACTGCCATCGATGATGTTTGTTTGGTATAGGGTTTTCCAGTTGCTGAACGTCTATAGCTTCGTTTTCTGGGAAACACAAGTGCTTCGGATTCTGTTCCCTCCCTGCATCTGCTGTCCCCGGCACCTACGGGTCTGGTGGGCGGTGTATCTGGAGATATCTGGAGTCTGGTGGTTTCTGGTTTTTCATTCGCCTGCAGCCCGGTTTGGTGAAAAACCGCAGAGAGAAGACACAAGTGGAAGAGTAGCAAACCATGGCACATCTTCCAGTCCAGTCCAACAGGGACTGTTTTCACCATGGATCCGACTGAGGCTGGAGAGGAAGTAAGGTGTGGTGTGGGACATGCGAGTTTGTGGTCTAAGGTTGCGACGGATTCCGAGTGGATCAACAATCCATTAGGACTTGGCTGTTTCTCTGAGTGACTCTGGCGACTAAGATGCCCTTTCCTTCACGAAGAAGAAATGAGATCGGATGGCATTCGGACGGCGGACGATTGCACAAAAAGTCTCATAATACGTCTCACAGATGCCCGACCAGAGCTTGAAGGTGTTGTGTTTTGTTTAATTCCGGGGCAAGGCTGGCAAGACCAACAGCTGGAGAAGTGCAGAAGTGCCGTGCCAAAAACAGTCAACCTCCAAACCAAGCTTTGCAGATGGATGGAACAAAAGTCAACCTGGCAAGCTCTTCCAAGAGAGGTAGCCAGTGACCGTAAATAAGAACCTACTGGGGTACCTATAGTCGAAGCAGTCGGGTCCTGACCCACCTCTGTTGGTTCAGTTCCACCGATCACTTGGTGGCCTCCATATCTGTCGCCGTCTTCCTTCGAGTCCACCGTCTTGGGCCGTCCAAGCCAACGTCTTGGGGGGATGGACGAAGACAGGGGTTCCCTCAACCATCACCGGATCAGCGATTTCGCCCTGCTCTTCTCACGTTCCAATTCACCATGAATGGCTACATATGGCTACATCGTGCCAGAATGAACTCATTCCAGACCTGTAGGTGTCCGTAGATCCAGTCCTGAAAGAGGAATGATATATCGGGGTCGATGCCAGACATTTATCGAACCTGAACCTGCTTCTTCACTTCCGGCAAAACTTTCCCCTCACAATGAATCAACGAAGCAGTTAAACTACCAGCAGAGGTGGGTCAGAACCCTAGTTCGACTATCCTATAGGTACCCCAGTAGGGTCCTATTTACGGTCACTTAACCTCTGTTGGTAATAAGGCCACGCATGGAGTTCATCTCGTGTGCCCCTTAGAAAGCCTCAAGGAGCTCAAGTTCCGAATGGAGAAACAATGAGAAACACCTTCTCCTTGAGCAACCCAGCAACCCCAGCCTCCCAGCCAGTCTCATTTGCTGGTTCTGAAGTGTAGAACCCCAAATGGCCAACTGAAGATCCATGAAGGCTCGATGAAAACCCTACCACATCTAAGGTATAACACCAACTTACGCCACGAGACAGACGCCACGAGAACACCGCTTTGAAACCTCCAGCCTCGGCGATCAGACCTATCGCGCCCTCCGGTGTCGTCGTTCGGAACGGTTCGGTTCGGTTCACCGGTCTGGGACACCCCAGGCATTGGCTGGTCGATGGGCACGTTCCTCAGCCCGGGCACCGTCGACTCTTCCAGGCCAGGCCAGGCGTTCGCTTCGCTTCGCGGGCGACGTGACGGAAAGAGCGTTGCCTCACCATCGACGTCGCGAGACAAACATGAAAGAAACATGGATCCGTGGACTCGAGTGCCCTGTTGGTTCAAGGAAAACCTGGTCTTCCGGGAGCCTGTTCACCGGCCACTGTTGTTTTTGTGTGTCTGGGTTGGAGGGTATAGGGTATAGGGTATAGTAGGGTATGGAAGTCCAGTCCGACTGTTTCTACGCCCTAGCACTCCAAAGGCGGTTATTTTAACAGTCCTTCCGGGAAAGGCGGTTTCACGCAGAAATGAAACAGTCTTTTGTAGGAGGCTGGATTTAGCCTGGCATGCCCTCTCCTACTGTTCCACCCATGTGGTTCTGCAGCAGCATTTAGGCAGAATCTTTTTTTCCTGCCACAGCCACACACGAACCATCTCAGCGTCTGTTGCCCCTTGTCCTTGGCAAAGCACAACAGAAATTTCGATAGGTTGGGGTGAGCCAACGACAAACGCACAGCACTTTGGATTCCAAGCGCATGAACAAACAAGGAAGCTGGGATCCAAGGATCCTCTTGCGATCCAAGCGGAAACGCATAGTCAGCAGCCTGCCACAACAGAAATTTGGGTGCTCCAGCTAAAACCTATATCACACATCAACACTAGACTTTGGCCAGCAAACCAGCCTAAGCTTTGCACACTTCAGGAGCCACAGGTGACGAGTCTTCGGGTGTGATTTTGCCGATATGCCTCACCAAACAGAACAATAGGGATCCAGTTCCTCCTTCTTTGGTTTCTTCAAGTCAACATTGCAGGTTGGAGGTTGCTTGAGAAATCCCATCGTATGGACAAGAAACTTTTGACCCAGCGCATAGCGTCTTCGTCCAAATAGGTATGCACCATACGGAAGTTGGTTCCTCAAGCGAAGCACTCTTGAGTCTCTATGCTTGGGCGACCAAACACTGGATCTACTTGGTGATCATGAGTAGATTTGTGCACATGAAAGGGGCTGTAAAAGTTAATAGCCCAAACAACTCCTCCTGAAAGGTGGCTGTGGCAGGAAAAACGATTCTGCCTAAATGCTGTGGAACAGGGGGAGAGGGCATGCCAGGCTAAATCCAGCCTCCTACAAAAGACTGTTTCAAATCTGCATGAAGCCAGCTTTCCCAGAAGGACTGTTAAATATAACCGCCTTTGGAATGCTAGGGTGTATGTGAGCTAGCTAGCTGGGCAGACCCATCAACCAACGGCCAAGATACTGTACTTGAGTGCATCTTTGCAAATATGCGACAGCACCTCAGGCTCATGGCACTTGAGTCTTTTCTGGGTCTCTGGGTTGGTGACCATCTAAAGCTTGACACTGATCTGCACTACCCATGTAAGCAAACATCCTCCAACACATGTTTGGTAGGTCTTGGAATGTCCCCTGGCATTCTAGAAAACTCTGGATGTTATGAGCCGACGCCAAACTAATTTAGAGTAGTCACATGGTGTTTCGGCTTCATGAGCCATCTGCATTTTCCAAACCTCCACAGACACCAGGCTAGACTTTGCCAGAAGGACTGTTTCCCTAGAAGTCCAAAGACTATATGTTGACCGGCTGAAGTAACGGAACTTCCCTTTCATGTCCCTTAAAGACCATTCTTTTTATAAGTCTTTGACTCCCAGGGGTTTACCAAGACCAAAAGTGGAATGCTAGGGTTTAGGAGTCCACTTCTGAGTCCTGATGTGCTCGATGGAAAGGATCTTGTAGATGGTCAAGAACTGCATGCCAGCATCATGAAGATCTTGTGCCACACTTAGCGACCTCAGGGCGCATCAGAAATCAGACCTGGATGTTTCTAGATAATGGGTCAGTTGCTTCCCCAAAAGTTCACTTAGTCAACCAGGACCCTTTGGACCAGGACTAAAACATGGGTGAGCTTCCAAAGATTTGGGGAGGGGTACTGGCCGGCAGGTAGAGCTAGATTGATGCAGCTGTTGGATTCCAATGGGTGCCAGTTTCGGATGCCCTGAACATGAACATGAATCATCAACAGACACAACACCGGACACAACGAATCTTTGGGATAACTCGCACACCCCGTGGTTCTCTCAGCCATGCCACAAAAACCTGCCGTTGCTCTCGCTGATCTGGAAGAGCTTTGCCAACGCACTCCTGAGGACAAGATGTTTGGGATGCTGGGTGGGCAAGGGGTCAGGTCCCTTCACAATGTTGTTTGCACTAACTCTCAACATTTCTTCACAACAGTGATCAAGTTGAACAGTGATCTTGTCTGCGCACAAAGTTTGATTCCAAGGGTCATTGCAGAACTGGTGAGAATAAGAGTTTCATGGTTTGGGTGCCGCTGCAGTGCCACAAATAAGGTGTGGTTGAGCCAACTCGAAATCAACCTTCCATTGAACGCTTTTGCAGTGAAGAGTTCATCACCATTCTTTTTCTTTACCTGAAATGGGCAAAACGGACAGTCTCTAAAACATGTCATTGCATGCAAAGATGGAACATTGAAATTCAGCAGGGCACAACGTCAATGTCCGATAAATAGGCAGGTTACCATGCGTGGGATAAATGGCGGTTGCGAATGCCGTATTTGGCGAGAACGGCAAAAGGCCAAGAAGTCACGGTAAGCCTCATCTAGTTGCTCAGCAAACGTGCCTTGACCAAAGTGGGTCAGATCCTCGCAAAGCAGAAGCCTTAGCGCGCAATTGAATCAGGACCCTGGTTGATTGGATGATCGCTATGCACTGCATTGGTTTGGTATTGGTGCCACGCGCCATGGAAACTTGGCCAAAATTCATGCATCCAAATGACAGTGCCCCAGCATTGCAGGAGAAGAGGAGCCCCAAGTTCAATGCATGCATTGAACAAAACTTTATGATACTGGGATCAAAGCCTTCAAGTCTCAGCAAGGGGCCTCAGCTGGACCAGGTTGGAAGACCAGCAACAAACACCACCCTTGTAAAGATTAGGGAAATCAGTTCGACCTGGTGCATGGATCAAAACTCCAGGGAAGAACAACTAAAAAAGCAACCTCAGCTCAACACACCCGGGCACATAGCTGATTCTCTTTGAGACGTCGGGCAATGAACTGATCCAAAGTGAAGTCTCTGTTGACCCAGCCACTGGTAGGGCCATTGTTGTAGTAAACCAAAGATTCGTCACCCCGAGTCACAGCCGGGCACCGGAAACACACTTCGTGACTTTGCCAACTCGCTGTAAAACGCCACGTGTCTCTATGCCACTCCCAGTCACCTCTCAACTCGGTGAGAGCAAACCTGTGCTGCGCTTGGCAAATTGGAAGCCCTGCAATGTCCAAATGAACACCTGTTAGTGGCGCTCCACCTGGACCTTGAGATGGGTTCAAGCCTGTGAAGCAAGCATTCAGACTCCAGACTAGCCTTCTCCAAACAACATTAATGGTTCGGTTTTTGATCAGCTTGTGCCGACCAATCGTGAACAGAAGGAAACGCGAATGCCTTGCTGACTTTGGCCGGAATAACGGCATGTTCAGAAAGATGGCAACAATCTTTTCCACCTTGTACTGTGTCCACAACCGGGCTCCATCCCCGTGCAATCCCAAAGGAATATGAGTGCGTGATGCACTTGATTTGCAGGCCCAGGCCTCACCAGTTTGCCGGCTGTGATCCCAATACTCTGTGATATCATGAGTTGACAGCTCAACCTGCACATGGTCAAAGAGGTATGCCAAGATCCGGTGGGGATAAATTATTGGATAGACCTCCACCTTCGACTTGCGAGCTGTCTTCTTGTCATACACAGGCACACGAATATATTCAATCTCCTGCATACGACTAGACAAGGAGGCCCAGGAAAATTAACATGGAACCTGAAAAGGACCTTTGGAAATTCTCCTCCCGACCCAAGTGGTTTTTAGGTGCATGATGTTCCATGTTAATCTTCCAAGGTGTAATGTGAGCATGTGATTTGAACACACTGTTCCAAAAGCTTATAATTATAAGCTAGTACTGTGCCCTCAAATAAAGCAAGGTGCCACAGGGATATCGGCACTGCGCCAGAAGTCTCGCACATCGTTCTTTCCAGATTTGGTACCAAGTTTGAGGGTCTGCTCGTGAAGAGATCCTCCACTTTCCTGGGTTAAAGGTCTCGCACTTTTCAGTGTGTCGATCAAGAGCTTGTTGGAAGAAGATGACACATGTTGAACTAATGAAACACGGTGTCCAAAAATGTTTGGGGCAATCAATCCCATGACATCTCGTACGGTGGAAGCGAAGGTTTGGATGGAATCTTGTTCAGGGGATTCAATCACACTCACCCACTGATGCTGCCCAGGATCCACAGCTTGATCTCGGACACGGCGCATCACACGCTTCACCGAGGACACCTGGGCCAAGGGCAATGCAGAGTTTTTTCCCAACCCACTCCAAAAATATCATTCTGGCCTCTTTCCAGTCTAGAATGATGATGATGATGAAGAAGATTGTGTATACATTTTTGCACAGTCAAAAAACAACGATGGGTGGCGGCGTTTGACTGGTTTTACTTGAAGACATAAACCAATTGGATATTGGGTGCCGCTGGATTTGATCCCAGATACCCCTGCAGCAACATCATCATAGTGCCCCTCCAACGAGACTGGAGCTTGGGAGCTTGATGTAGCACCTGTGCGGGACAGGCTTGGGCTTCGACCAACACCAAATCATATGGGCATGCGAGAAGTGTCGATACCACCTAGGATACCAAAAAACTGGAGATGGCAAAAGCTCAGTTCGTTCAGTACGCTATTTTTCCAAGTCCGTTTTCGGATTGCCATGGTTTGCCCCAAGAAATCCTGCAGCTGCAACTTCCCCCATGATGTAAGCACCATTTGTCCAAACCCATCATGCATTGAACTAAGAAGAACAATCATTAATATCATGATGTCATGTATACATCATAAAGTGCTGGCAAAACAATGGCTGGCAACATTCACTGGACCGCATTTAGGTGCCACTAGTTTGCAGTTGCTTGTGCAGGACACCAAAACCATCTCACTGGCTGGTGGCAGGATTGAAACGACCATTGGTGTCTAAGATGCATGAAGCGCACACATCAAGACCAAGGCCATCGATCTTCTATCTAGCAAACACCTCATTTGATGTTGTACGCAGAAAGGAAATTTGAAAAATCCTGCAAGACCGCGTCAGCACTTGTGATCATGGTAGGCATCTTCCCCAATTTATCTACCTGGAAGATGAAGACATTGGAGTGAACATTGAACAAAGACAAACATACAATCAATCTCTGGCATGCAAAGTCGTTCAGACTTAACATTAGCTAGTATAGTATGGTCGTAGTGCCTTCGCTTCATCAACAGCCTTTTGCAGACCACCTCTGACCTTCCGAAGTTTTTCCAAGTGGGGCTTGACCTCCACCAAGATGGCTTCTGAAACAGATTTGCTCCTGAGCAGTTTCGACAAACAAAAGACCACAAAGAGACCACCCAAATTGTTATCAATGCACATATTTGGTTCAACTATCGATCCACACTAGATAAACTTGTTGTTGACTCTGTTTTATCCCAAAAAGTCCCCAAGACTGTCCAGCCACCTGTGCCAAGGATCATCGTATGGAGTTTGTCCTCCAAGCTCATGGCCTTCGCAATGCTGTTCCCCATCCTCGTGAGCGCCTGGCATGCAGAGTTGGGAGAAAACAAACGGCCAGGGTTGTTTGTGGACGATTGGGATCAAATATGATCAAATAATTGCTTGTAAAGGTGTTCAGTGGTTTCTTTCTATAATAAACCATGGTAGCATCATTGAATGGTGCTATAATCCATCTCATTAATTACTATGTTTACCACATGCTCTTGACCACTTTCCAAACCACCACCCAGGCTCCAGCCTTATTGCCCTTTGCCAATTCTTTCCTGAAGTCTGACATTTTCTCCTTCTCTTCTTTCTTTCGTGCTGCTTCAGCTTCTTTCTGTTGTCTTTTCTTCTCTGCTTCTGCTTCTTTTTCTTCTCTTTTCTTCTTTTGCTCATCGGTTTCTGGTTTCTTGGTATCACTTTTCTCATCATCACTACTCGACGAATCCGAAGACTTGTCTTTTGCCTTCTTTGTCTTCTTTGTCTTTTTGGAACCCTTCTTACCCTGAGCCTTCTTCTTGCTGCTAGTCTTGTGCTTGCCTTTTTTGGCCTTTGCCTGCCACGACGGGCCGGAGGCAATTCAACAAAGATGTGTGTTTGGTTGCTTTGGAATATCCGTTTGACTTTCAGGAGTGCTTCTTTCCAAGGTCCACCCAAGACCCAGCAAGGAAGGACATAACACCAAAACCACCAGAACTCTGCAAGGTTGGGACATGAAATTATCTTGAGTTTGTGCCAAAAGAGTCTGGACCATCCCCAGATCATGACATTGCCCCTAGAAGTCCAAACACTATATTTACGAGTAAAGAAAGTTCCTCTTCGGATCACCTAAAGGCAATTTTCTACATAGTCTTGGAGTTCCAGGGTTGTCTTATTCAAGGATTGCAGTGAACTGGTGGCCCTGAAATCCCAGCCTTGGAAGTTGTGTCCGACGAAGCTGTAGAGCTGCTTGAGCCGGGGTTGGATGAACTCTCACCACTAGAGGAACTTGCTTTTCTCTTCTTTCCTGCTTTTCTCCCCTTCTCTCGCTTCGAGCCCTTTCGCTTCGTGGATCGTCCTCGGTCTTTCTCGTCGTCACCACCCTCAGCGGCCCTGAAGAGCTCCGAGCAAACATGGTCTGTTTGCTCTTCCTCGCCGTCCTTCTCCCATACAAGATACTGTCGAGTTTCCTAGGGAGGACAAGGCAGGAATCTGGGGGTCACAGATGGGCATTGCATTCAAGGGGCGAGCTTACACCAGGTTCCACTAGTTTTTTCAACTTTTAACATGTTCTCAGATCATCGATCCACCCAAATCGAAAATATGTACTATAGCACGTACTAGGCTTGTGGTGATTATTTTGGCAGTGCAAATGCCAGGAGATGAAAACCACAAACATGTGCCAGAAAATCTTAATTCAAGAATCTGCACTGCTCCTTCCGTGCAAATCCGGATGCAACCGGATTTGCTCCCTGCTGGCCACCTCGTCCTGTTCTTTGGCTTCTATGATGGAGTCGGCCACTGCCACTGATTGGTATTTTGTGATCAGCTCACTGCGCGTGAGCCAAACTCGGGCACCATACTGGCGGTGACGAGTCTTGCGCCTGCACTCTATCACAAAGTCGCTTTCAGCCCAAACCCCATCACATTGAGTCCATTGCTCCAACAATAGTTGGAGTTTGGAGCTGTCCCTGTGCGCCGCTCTTCCGGCCCGCCTTATCTCCGGCGGTGATCGCTTGCCTTACACGGTGCCCGCTGCCCCTCCCACACACTGGTTCCTGCCCTTCCCACAAACTGGTTCATGAAACATCACAAACAAGCTCGCTCAAAACATTGTACATATTTCCCAAGATGACCAATCTGATTTTGGTTCAATATGCAAAAGTGGATCCTTTTCGATGAGAAAACCAACAGAAAGTGAGGACACATTTGAGGATTGCTTTAGGAGTGAATGTGTGGTTGGCCCCACCCCTGGCCCTGACCCTGGCCAACACATGCCAAGAGGAAAATTGCCCATGTGAATTGGTTTTTTGGATCCGAAGTACTAGCCGATGGTAGCAAGAGACCGAAGAAAGTAAATTTGGCCCAGATACTCTTCAACGACCGGGAGAAACGCATGAATCTTGCGTGGGCTTGTCGTTTGGCCTTTGCCTGCGCTGCTTTCTTAGCCCACTCTTCCTCATCTGCGCTTTCCTCATCAGATTCAGCCCGAGAATTCTGAGATTCTGGGCTGCACGGTTCATCAGAGCCATGTCTTGGTGCTGTACTTGGTGTAGTGGTAGAGCCCGTCTTTGGTGTCTTGTGGAGAATCTCAGCTGTCGATGCCCGCTTCAGGCACTCCTGAACAGCCTTTGCGGTTCTTGGAGTCTCACCTCCAACCTCAGCCTTGGCAACCTGATCAGGTTGCTGCCGAGGCTGAGGCTTTGCCTTCACTGCTGTTCTAGCTGGCTTCTTTTCGTTCTTCCCCTCATCCTCCTCTAGGATTCTCTTGCTTTGAATCTGTTTCTTGATCTTTGGTTCTGAGCTCTGATTCTCTACCACTTTGCCTTTGGGAGTCGGTGTCTTCTGGACATGATGCGCAATCCCTGATTTGAACTTCTTCACTTCTTCTGCCGAAGCTGGAACAGTTGTAGCATCCGAATCTGGCATCGGAAACAAAAAAGGGTGAGGCCTCATGAAGTAGCAGCTTATAGGCAACTAATCTATCTTTGGATCATACTAGCAAGCTGATTGAGAACTGGGTTGATGGAGTGAAGGTGGCAATTGATTTTTCAGTACTGGTACCATGCCACCAAGCCTGCTTCTGGGGGAACACGCTTCTCTTTGGGCTTCATCTTCTGGTCTTTCTTCACCGTCCTGGCCACGCTTGCGCCCGATGATGATTTTGACCTATGTGCTCCACATACAAGCGTTTGAGTATTGAAAAACCGTTATGATTTGAAGGACATTCCTTTGCAGATCACCTAAAGGCCACATGTTGAATGGTCTTGGACTCCCAGGGTGTTGATACTCAAGTTCTCTCATCTTGAAACTTCCAGAACAAACATGCGTGTGTAGGTTTCCTGGTACTATCATAAAATGGCCCCACACTGCACCAAACACTAGAGCAGGTCCTGGCAGGCAGATCATGTTCCTTTGGAGCTCCTCTCTCTTCATTGCTTTCGTCATGTGTGGACACGCGCTTTGACCGAAGGGCCGCTCTTTTCAAAATCCCATCTACGCCCGACTCATCGCCCCCTTTCATGGTGACAAACCACAGAACTACCGGAGGCCTTGTCGGATCCAGCCCACACGGCTTCAATTGATAGATCTCATAATAAACGATTGGAAATTAACAGGATTTTAGTGGATTTTAGGGTGTTTGTCTTTCACGGATAATAACGGTCTTTCACGGCTAATAACCTCCATTCACGGTCTATTCACGCTCATTCACGGTTCGTTCACGGTCATCATTTTCCATCATAAATGCTTGTGTGGAGCTGGCCTGACTTGTAGCAAGCCAGCAAGAAATAGACTCCGCCATTCATGCCCACCACCAGGTGTCCCAGCCCCATCATCACCATAAACATATGGGAGTTGCTCTAAATCCCTGTTTAAGGAAACATATGTTGAGTTCACATGAGTGATAGGGGCAGACCAGGGTGGAAATCACAATTCCGAATTGGTTGCAAAAAGACCTTTCCCGGGATATAGCTTGAGATTCACTCAAGGCCTTCTAGGATCACGGGGTGATAACGCTTGGCTTTGCGTTCACTGACCAGGAAGTCATGCAACTCAGAAAGTGCTGCATGGCGCCAACGATAAGGTGCCTCCCAATGATATATGATCAAGGCAACAAAAAACTTTTGGGACACACTGATTTGATTGGGTGGTGGTTCCAACTATATAACCCTGCCAAACCAGCCTGTGTGGCTTTCCCTACCAGCTCCTCATTCAATCCACCTCTAGGTGGGTACATCGCTTCGTGAAGACGTGCCACATTGCCTTCCGTGTCCTGGCTAAGCAGCTGGGATGATGTTGGTTTTTGAATCCTCCCAGGTTGCAAGTGTCCACCTCTCAATATTGCTTACCAGGGGACCATCCACTGCATGTGCAGTCGTCGAATGGCGCGGCCATAGCCCAATGGGTACACTTGGGATTTCCGAAGCTGCTTGGAGTTCCCACACCTGGGAATCCGACGAGGGGTGATTCCGGGATATCCTACGGCTACCGTAGTTCCTACTTAGGCAAATATATGGTTTTTAAAGGATTCATTTGCGCACTGGAACTAAGCCCGCTGCACTCTTTTTTTTCCAGCCTTATCGATGTATTTTCGTACCATAGCTTTGGATTTACGAACACGGTTCTTCACCTTGGCTGGCACCTTCTTCCGGAGCTTGTAGGACCAAGGACTCAGCAACAGTCGCCCAGATATCACAAAACTCAATTGTTTGAAAGCCTCTCACAGGGAACCAAGGCCCCAACGCTGTCCCAAAGGCGACCGTCGGCTTCATATTTTCATGTCCATATACCGCCATTTGACTCAGCAGCCGCTATTAGAGCAGAACCCGTTCAATGTTAGAAAAGTCTGTTTGCTTTAGACTTTTCAACTGTTGATGCATTACTGGAATTCAAACAGAACAGCCAAGGAAAGGGCAATTTAGTGGTCAGCCATGGGAGATGGCAACCAATGGTTTTCACCAGCCAGCGAAAGTACGGGAACAGCAGCATCAACGATGATGCCGGTTGCTCCACCAGGCAGACCACACAGCGCACAAACCCAAGCAGCAGGAGCAAGCACAACCTGCATGTAATCCTTGGATGCCCCAGAGTCGGCCCAAACAGGTCAAGAACAATCAAGACTAGTGTGTCCCAGCTTCTACCTTGGATTACTTTTTCTGGTCCAAATTCAGTCAAAGATCTTGTTGGCGTCTTTGACGTACTCACGCTGACCCCCCATCGGGCGATGTCGGGAGCGTTGAGATGTCCACAAGTTTATGAACACGAAAGACCCACACGGTGGACCTGCAGTGATCACTGCGCCTTCACGTTGTTGCAAAATGATCTGGATGCTGCGAAGGAATCCATCCCTTGGTGATCGGTGCCGGTGCAAACGCCCTATTGAGACCTTCTAGCCACTTGATCCTCACTCTCAGGGAACTGCGTTGTTGTGATGTCGCCAGACGATCCATGGGTCTCTTTGTCAAAAGCCTTCCTCGTTTCATGCAAAGGATTTTTGGGGCCAAGTGATGTGTCATACCAACATGTGCATATTCATTCCAGCATTCCAATCCAACTAGGCGTTAAGAGACCCACGACTTCAGGCCATCTTCAACTTAGTACAACAACGGGAATTGACACTTTGGTCCCCTTTTCCAATTTTTCGAGTTTCACGATCTGAGACTTGCGCCAAAGGCCCGGTTAATGGCCCCCTGGCCCGAAAAGAGATCTGCATTGTAGCAATCCTGGGAAAGTGGGCAGAATGGAACTTACTTCCCCTCACCTGGTTTGATCCATGTAAGCTCCAGCACATCAAAACTAGGTGAGAGACCCTCCGGCTCTGAGCTTGTGAGGAGTTTTCCACAACGTAGTCAATGCAGTGGAGACTCAGTTTCAACCAGTCTGAATGAACCAGGGGGTTGAAAAGCAAGACTATATTTGCTCATGTTCTTCAAACACCACTGGTCAGCCACAGTGCAATATCAGTGGTGCCCCGAGGCGAAGCAAGAGTTGCGACGCACGAGCGCTCAAGGAGAGGGCGGAGACTCGCTGGGACCGGGTCATGGCAAAACCAATTGCCTTCACCACAAAACCTTTCAAAGAGCTGCGTTTTTTTGATCATCACACATGGTTTGACAAAAAAACATGCATGTCCCCACATCACAGTTCTTGCAATATGCACAATGAAACGAAACCATTCTGCATGCTTTCAGATGCTTTCAGTATTCTTTTTTCCATCCCCTCTGGTGTGTGTGTGTGTCCTGGACAAGGCAGGTTCACAACGGCCAAAAGAAGCAAGGCTATCGCTAGCTGGGGTATGAGTACCATTGCACCCCAAAAGCTGAACACACGGTGTTCCATCATTTGGAGCTGCAACCAATGCAACAAACACACAAAAACTGCAACAGCAATGGCTCAATCCCTCTATGCCAGCGAGTCCCTGCTAAGGCTAATCGGCTAAGAATAACTAGATGGACCTGTCGCATTCTTCCTCCACCTCAAAGTGGAGCCACCCAGCCAACTTCTTGGCCAAGATCCACCTAGGCTCAAGGTCAAGCTATGTTAGACCAGAAGTTGAATCTGCAAGTAACTAATCTTGCTTTGATGGAGTCAACACTGGAAGTAGGATTGTGGCCCATCAACGATCCCATGCTTGTTCCAGGAAACGCTGACACCCTTCTTCACATTTCCCTGAGATGTCATAGCCAAGCGTGGGAAACAGCAACAACCAACTTTGAAGATGCACTGCGCTTATATGACTTGTTAAATGGTTGTGCAATCCAAGCACATTGAACTGTAGCTGCAGCACACGGTTCATGTTGATCACACGCTCTTTGGGAACATTGTTGACGAAGAAGGTCCGAGTGTGCAGCCTAGGATCACACGAAAAACTGGGCCCAGGGTTTTCAACATCAGTGAGATTCTGTTCATGTGCAAAAAACAAAGCTGCAACTCACTGTAAGTGCATTGCTGGATCCCAATAGTGCTGCCACCGTCGATGTTTTCCGGAGGCCCCAAGGTGTAGGTCCTTGTCTCATTGAGCAAGGTAACAGGGTGTATATGGGGGATATCAATCTCAGGACTTAGTTCCCTACTTCCGCGGATAGTGTACCGGCTCTCCCGCTTCAAACGCCACGAGTGCCCCAACAACATCCTGTGGGCAACCAAAGGTCACGTCGCGCGTAGCAACCAGCTTGGAAAGATCTTCAAGGGATTTGTCCTCAGGCGGATTCAATTGCATGACCCAAGCAATGGAAGAACAACATGCAAAGCACACTTTGGTGACAGACCGAATCCATGAGTCTTAAGGCAAGAGGATTTTGCAAAAAGGATTTAGGTTTTAGAACTTAACAGGTTGCGGTGTTGCCCCTCCCCCCCCGCAAAGTTGATAGCCGAGTGTCCGTGACTTCCTGAACTCTCTTTGTCTTTGCTGCCTTCTTTCCATCCTCCTCTCTCTCCACTTCAGGCTTTTCATCGCTCACCTGCTCAAAGTTCAATTTCCTCTTCACTTTGTCAGAACCATCCCTTGCCTTCTTTTGCTCTACCACCCGCTTGGCAGCCTTGTAGGACAACTTCATCGGGCTTTCCTTGGTCTCCTGCGCTTCACTTTTTTGCTGTTTTTTTCCTTTGGTGCCTCCAGTCTTGCGTTCGAAGGTGTCCTCTTTGTCATCTGCACCTTTTCCTGTGCCCTTCTTCCTCCCTTTTTCTTTTGCTTCGGCCGGAGTCCTCTCCCTTTCTTGATCATGTCCTTGCTCCTGTGCTTCATCATCACCTTTTTCAACATCTTTCTTTGCCTTTCCTCTTCCTCTGCCCCTTCCTCGTCCTCGCCCTTTGCTTTTCTTTTTCTCCTCTGATTCCTCTTCGGCTTCACGAAGCATCTTGTCATCGTCATCGCCTGAGCCCTCACCTTCTTCCTCCTCTGCTAGCTTCACCTTTTTCATCTTTCTTTGCGCTGCCACTATGTCATCGTTTGTGGTCCAGCTGAGGGTTTTGTGGATGTTGCCCAGGGATGCCATGATCACCTCAGTCTTTTTCTTTTGTTCCTCACTTGCCTCAGCTTCATTTGGGATCAGAGGTCTCCCACGGTCATCCATGGTGGCTGCTGCTTCCTCATCACTGCTTTGCAACATAATCGCAGTTTCCCCTTCCTTCTTCTCAACCTCCTCTTTAGATTCCTGGGGCGCTTTCGTCTTTCGCTTCTTCATCTCCTCATTCCCTTTCTTTTCATTGTTGTCCTTCGCTCCGACCTCACCTTCTTTCTTTCGCTTCTTCACATCCTCCTTCGTCTGGAGGGCCACAGCTCCAACAACCTTTGCAGCCTCAATCGCTTCAGCATTCTTCTTTGCTTTTTTTGCGCTTTCCTCCTCAGCGTCGGCCTGATTCTTCTTGCTCTTAAAGCGTTCCCAGTACTGTTTGCGCTTTTCCTTCCGCATTTTGCTCACTTCGTCTTCATCCTCCTCCTCATCCTCTTCCTTGTCATCCTCCTCCTTCATTGACACCTCTTCGGCCTCCTTCTCTTCTTCAACCTTCGTTGTCTTCTTCTTTGGTTCTTTTGTCTTCTTCGGAGGATCTTCTCCATTCTTCTCTTCAGGTTCCTGCGGTGGTGTTTTTTTCTTCTTTGGCTTCATCTCTTCACTGTCTTC
>CAXAMN010000636.1:267275-304986 GCA_963970005.1 Durusdinium trenchii
CGGAGGATCTTCTCCATTCTTCTCTTCAGGTTCCTGCGGTGGTGTGTGTTTCTGCTTTGGCTTCATCTCTTCACTGTCTTCTTTCTTCTCCTCCACCTCTTCTTCTTTTGTCTCCATCTTCACCTTGTTCTTTGGATCTTCTTTGGCATTCTGAGGAAGTTCCTTTTGCTTGTCCCCAGCATGTCTCTCCACTTCATTCCCTTCATCGTCGTTGTCTCCCCCTTGTTCAGGCTCATAGTGCTGAGTTGCCTCAATCATTACATCCTGGTCTTCTTGCCATTGACTGTCGTTCCAAAAGAACGGATCATGCATCTCAAGTGTCTCTGCTTCATCTGGGTGGCCCCGCATTTGGGCATACGCCTGTGCTGCCTCTTCTTCCTCCTCACCTTCAGCCTCATCCGGGTCCTCTTCCTCATCCTCTTCCTCATGTTCGATTTCTTCAGCCTCACTTTGCCCCTGATCTTCCTCTTCATCGTCTTCTGCTGTGTCTTCTTCTGGATCTTTGTCTTCCTTCTCCTTTCCTTTCTTTTCTTTGCAGCTTTCAGTCAAGTCCTGAAGTGGACAGGTAGGTTTTGCAAATGGATACGCGCTAATTGTTTGTAGATTGTGCATTGGTCCTTTGCTAAAAAGACAAATGGACATCAACTGAACCCATGCTCCATGCAATAAAGGGTGTGCATGGTGGTCCTCCTTCGAACCTTTTGGACCTCTGGTACCTTTCTTCTTTCCATCGGCTGTCAGGAGGTCGAGGGACTGGCCGGACACAAGGAACAACCAACCAGAGGAAACAAAGTCAAGGAACCACATAAACAGCTGGTAGTATTCCAAGCCCGATTGCATTTCTGTGGGCATCCCTGACATCAATCAATAGTTCCAATCTTGGTGCCCCAAGCTACTGCCTTCAACTTGGCGTGGATCACATTTTTGATCTTCATCATCCCTTCATGTCCTCCCCTGGGCCGTCGCTGGACTTTAGATGGGGAACTTGATCGGTATACACAGTAATCACACTGAAAATTGGTCAGGTTGTTTCACACGTAGCCTAAATAGTGCCCACCAACCCATTATTCTTTTAGTTGTTGACGTTGATGAAAGAACTTGGTTCACAATTCACATGCTAAGGAAAGTACCGGGCATTCGAAGTCTTTTGAAACCGGGTCATGCAGTAGCTGGCCATCGCTCTTTGAACTCCACTTTCAATACCAGCCCAGGCCTGAAAGCCACTCAAAGTGGGGTGGAGGGAGAGTTGTTTGCCCATGTTTTCACAACAGGACTGTGATTCACAATGCGAAGTCTGTGTCAACTGCATGACAAACATCCAATTAAATTGAGTAGCACGGTGCTCCGCTTCAGTACCAAACTGAGGGTTTAGGCCATAAGTTTGGCTTGCCCATAGCAATGCCTCCTAGGAAGCTGGCTGAATGAATTGACAGGGCAGGATGGACAAGAGACTCAGAACAACACCCCCGACTGCAACTCTTAAATTAGGTAAATCAAGGCAGTCCTCACACTCAATGTCTGTTGGCAAACGCTCGCAGAACTGCGCCAAATATTCTAGCAGAAATGCCAGATTCTCTTCTTGTTCAACCTGGTTAAGGAATAAAAGTACAATGGATGGGCAGTGATGGGAAGACATGCATCATCTTATGAACACTCTGGGGCCTCCATCTCAAAGATTTTATCGCCCTTGGCAAAGCGATGGACAAAGGTGAATGGCGGCACCTCAATTTCATCAGAATGGTCCCTGAGATGTATCACCACTGTTCTGGACTTGATAGGCAGTGACATGTCGATATGCACTTTTTGGTTGTTTTTGGCCACGCTACAGAGGTATCTGAATTGCGAAGCCCAGCTCTCCGTCTCAAAAGCCTTCGCCTAGATGGAATGAAATCGTCAGATTCCAGAATGTCCTTGAAGAACTCCTGGGCAGCAATGCTGATCCCTTGTCACTCATGCTCAGGTTACATCTAAAAGTATCTGGTATATCCCTAGAAAAAGTCAGATCAGCGAAGCATCCCCATGCTGCCAGCCGAGCTGCTTTCAGGAGCGCAATCCGGTCTTCGCTGGTGCTTGCGGGCATTGCAGCCCCCAACAGAAATTACAAACAAGTGTGATCTATTTGAGAAACCTGTGCATGGGAACTTCATGATCCAAGTTAGGGGCTTCATCGCTTGAACCCAAATAAAGTAAAATGAAGGTCTACTCTACTGAGTTGACGCTCTTTGTGAAATTTATGCACAGGCTATCAACACAGTGAAGCTAGAGGTGGTGGCACCATCAAAGATTGGCCGGGGCTGCAGGAGGTTGCCATCATCTATCAGTCCTGAGGTATGGGGACATGGTCATATGACTTTGCAAAACTATGCGTTAAATTACTCAAAACCTCGAAGTCTGAGGCAGCATCTCCTTTGCAGGGCTCGTTTGATCTTCATAGTTCATATCATGCGTACCTGATATGGCCAAGAACCCACCACAGAAATTTTCCAGATTCATTGTCCATGCATGTGGTGCCCATGCATACTTCCAACACTGCCCAAGGCACAGGTGCATGTAGGATAGCGATGCACCAGCTGTCACCAGCCATGTGTGCCAAGACGCACATAGCACACTTGGATCATACGATGAAAACCATGGTGTGGTTTCACATATCCAAATTGAATTGGTTGGAACATGTTAAGAGTGCTGCAAGATATGGTATGCCACTGAATTCCTCACGACCCCTAAGTTGAGCCAAGCTGCACCTGGCCAAAACACAGGTGCTCTGAATACTCTGTCAGTCTTTCTTGGATAATAACCCTCCCTGGCCAAAGACGGTTTTAGAAACTGTCCTGGACCCCCAGGGTACGGTCTTTCCGTGGAAGTCATCGCCAGAAATGATCGGACTTGCCATCGGACGGTCCTGCATCTTCATGCGTCCAGGACCGATGCCGAAAGCGAACACCGCTCCAGCTGGACGGATGCTGAAAGGGCAGCAGTTGGAAGATGGCGCCACTGGCGCGCTATGCTGGGTAGCGGTTAGCGCCAGCAGTTGGCCTGTGTCCGTCCACAACTTCATGCGACTGGAAGCGATCCAAAGACCTTTGGGTGCAGAGGAAACCAACAAGTCCTTCTTCATATCACACGAGTCGACTCGCTCTCGCAAGACGAACTCAGTTCGTCATATGAAACACTTCTTTGGGTCGCATCACCTTTCACGAACGCCCAAGATCTGCAACACGGAGAAGCTTCAACCAACACCACCCAGTTCGGGTGGTTTTGGGATGGAACATACATCTTCAGGGGGGTCTATAAACCACCCATTGGGTGGTGCTGGAAGAATTTTGTTGTGCAGTCTTACCTTTCGTGCATAGAAAACTCATTTCTCTGTTAGCCTCAATTTGATCGGGTTCTTTCATGCCCAGACACGACTAATGGGACTGCCATATATGCAGATCAGTTGGGGTGGTTTGAGGGGTGAATGGGGCGGCAGTCCTATGGCACTCCCATTAGTCGTGTCTGGGATGGGATGACCACCTTCCTTCCCCAACCTTCGACGCGGACGCTCCCACACCGACTCACCCTTCACTTCGCCCCGAACCGAGCCGGTCCGCCGTGTCGCGACTCGACGCGTTCGACGCGACACGCGAAACGCGGACCGCGGGGCTCGAGGAACTTCACCACCTTCCCGATGAGCCCATAGCCGCTGCCTGTGGGCTGAGCCGTGCGCACCACGATGTGCCGAAGGACGTCTGCCATGACCGGTGTTCAACTTGCCACCCTACATACGCAAAACCTAGAATTAGAACTCCACGTGAAATCCTTTGGGCCACGGGGACTTCCGCACCTCAACGAAGGGACGCATTCTCCAGGTTTGGCTGAATTGCTAAACGGTCTGTCTGGGCCAACTCAGCAGCTCTGCAACTCCTGTGGTCCACAGCGTTTCCATGCAGCCACATGGACCCTGAAGAAGGATGGCCAGCAAAGTGGGCCAGCAAGAAGTGGAATCCATGTCGGAAGTGAACCAATCCTAGAAGTCCAGTTCGACTATATTTTGACCGGCTGAAGTAAAGGAAGTTCCCTTTCAGGTCCCCTAAAGACCATTCTTTTTATAGTCTTTGACTCCCAGGGTATGGATTTGAGATACCTTGAGCAAACGACTTGGAAGAAAGTTCACAGATCACAAAGACTAGTCACTTCGACTTGTGGTGGACTCGGATATTGATTGGCTTTGGCCCTGATTTGCTTTCAAAAGATGGTGCCCCACTAGCTTGAAACCACCGGCGACTGCTTTGGGCGCCCGGCTAAAGATGTCTCGCATGCCGTCCTTGGCGTACATGGTGACCTGGCGTGTTTGGCGCTAAGAGGAACTTTCAAGAGGAACATGCCAATTCCAACAGCGTGGCAGTAGGTTCCGAAAAAGATTTGTGCTGCACAGACCCGACTTCAAGTTTGCAAAAATGCCCGGTCTGACCCGAACAACCATCTTCCAAGAGGAATTTCCAGAGGACAAACGGTGATCTTCATTGTCTTTCAGCGTCCTTTGACGCCGGCTCACGGGCTGAAAACATGCCTCAGAACCAACCAATCCGCTGAGGAGGTCTTCCAAAAAAACGTATTCCGAACACAACGCTGAAGTTGCTGAGTTTCTCGGATGAACTGCCCAACACTTCCCAACATTCACACCTACCTTCCTCAAAGAGGCAGTCAGACACATCACCAGTTGGAACAAAAAAACAAAACCACCAAGAGGTTGAACAGCCCTATAGCCTATAGCGCCTATAGCACATCCCATATGTACCACAGGGTCCTACCAGCAGAGGTGGGTCAGAACCCGAACGTTCGACTATCCTATAGGTACTCCTGTAGGGTCCTAGTTCAGGTCTTTCACCCCGCCGCAAAGCTGCCCCGCTCAGAAACCCCCTCCGCGCCGCGGCCATCGTCTCCAGAAGCCGTAGGAGGCACAAGGCCAAAGGGCGCCTGCAGGACACCGCGAGGCGTTGTTCGCGCGGATGAAATCCGGATGGGCGCAGATTGGCGAGAAACAAAGGACGCTAGTACTATATAGGTTGGAGGCCATCGCTATGCTGGGTGGAGGCCATCGCCTACTAGTAACGAAGCTACTAGTAAACTGTGGGGAGGTAGTTCGCGTGGCCCCTTTGCTTTTTGATCCGAAGAACACGGACTGCTTTATGAAATCCCTTCTCACCAAAGATTGGACACAGACATTCACGAACCCCCCCAAAACTCCCAATACCAGGCTGTCAGGTCTGACACACCTTCAACAAAAACGTGTCCAAGCTTGGATTTGCTGTTCAGGAACCCGGACAACAGTTGAACCATCTTCCCCATGTCAGGGGAAAGGTCCAATTGGCCGGTCCAATGGTTCAACAGAAGATCGGCCCACTTTTGGGGCGGGTCAAAACCCTCAAGAACCTGGTCCGGCAGATCCCCCAAATGGTCCCGCGGTGTCCCGGCGAAGATCTTTGCGATCTGTGCGGAGCGTGTCTTCCCGGTCACTGCGAGCAAGGCACGTGGTTGGCAAGTCCTGGAAGCAACGCTTGGTGTCAAACATCCAGGCGACCCATGGAACCGCTTGCAACTACCACGGGTTGACCTTTGTCGCTTTCAGTGAAGGATCACGTTCCAATGACCCAAGCAAGAGGTCAGAAACCACGTGATTCCAGAATCCGCCCCCAAAAGCATCTCGGAAACTGAAGCCTTGCAACCTAGACTTCCGTTGGACCATTAAAACATGGAAACGACCTGGTGTTTTGTAGTGTAAACTCCTTAGTTGATTTAGGTATCAATGGTGGTTGGAAGCCTAGGCAGGAGTGGATCTGGGCGAAGCTGCGAGCGACACGGGCCCAGCTGCGTTGGATGGGACGAGTTCTCCCACGCAAGGCGTTCCTGCAGTTGAGTTCATCTTCCACAAAGCGGTTCCTCAGCTGTAAAGGCCTCACTTCAACCCTGAGCCTTGATGAACTTTGCCTTTGACCACCGAGAAAGGCCCCACCCGGCCACCCCCTCCCCCCAAAAAACCGCCCAACCGCCGTGTAGCAAAGCACGACGCGAGACGAAGAACGCGTGTCGGGTCCGGCAGTGTGCCGCACATGTACTGCGTGATGCCCATGACGGAGCCCTGATTCACCACCTGGCGCGGAAGTCCCGAACTTCACCCGGTCCGACCGTCTTCGCGTCGAAGCGTTAAGTGACAACCGACCTGTCAAAGCACCGTTCGCCAAGAAGAACAGGCCGAACACCCGGCGAAATGGATCCCATGAGAAGAAGCTTTTTAGCCAGGGTTACTTGGAATTTGCTGATTCGGAAGCCTGGCAACACACACCCTCACACACACATCACCAGAAACAATTTCACCCAATATGAAACGAAACATCACCCTCGGCCCTAAGTAAAACCAGGGTTGCGTCCTACAGTTGGAAGGTTCTGAGGGGGACATCGCCTCTTTTGACGACACGAAAGCTCTGATGGCGCTTGGTCCGGACGCACGTGCCAGCCATGGCCGGAACCCAAAGTATCCTTCCAGCGAGGCGTTTCACAAACCACTGACATCTTTGAGCTTCTGCAAACCGCCTTCTTACTATTTCTTACTTACTCCCTAGAAGTCCAGGTCCACGATTTTGGGGCACCACCCAATGTAGAAGGACATTCCTAGACTCGGATCATCCAGTCAGACCATTTTTCAAAATAGTCTTTGACATTCAGGACTTTCAGGGTACTTACTTTCTAAAGGTCCCTGCACCCCAAGCACTCCATGGTCTTCTTCACCAAATACAAGGGTCCCTAGTTTACAACAAAACCTCTTGACGAATTTCTGAGCGCTGGATTTCTGCGGACACGTTCCAGGTACCACCTGCTTATATAACTCCTTTGGCTTCCAATGCCTACGACACATAGGGCAATCACCCCGTGGAAAGGATGGGCTCAAAACTTGTGCCAGCACCTTCACTGCCAGGTCACCACCTGCCACTTTTCAGTCTAACTGGTCGATTCCCCTGATCTGTCAGGGGTCTCCCTGCACGTCCGACCCTCCGCGCGCCCGGCCGCCGGAACTGGCGCGCCGACCCGGTCGGTTGGACCGACCGACTCGCCTGTTGACAGCCGTCCCGGAAGATGGTGGCGGCCTGGCCGGATCAGCTCCAGCTGCCGGCAGCAGTTCGACGATCGGCCGGATCGGCCCGAGAGGTAAGGCGTAAGGCAGCGAGGGCAGTTCATGCAGTTCATGACGCATGACCCTCAGGTTTTGGGCGCTCCGGAGTCCAAAAGACACACAGGCCCGATTCTTTGAGGCTTTTCGCCGTTATTTCACCCCTCAAAAAGGAGAAGTTATAGCAACTGTTATGCCGTTATACCCCCCAAAAACGCGAACACCCCCAAAGACCCTCATCCCCTTCCATCCGGTATTGGACTCCCCATCTCCCAACCTCACCTCCACCCCTCCCCTCACCCCGAAGGAAGAGCCCGGCGAGAGCGCGTCAACCCGCGTCCTCCGAAACCACCGGCAGGTCCACACCTGAAAGGCTTCTGCGACATGAAGCTTCACCAGCTCCTTAGGTGACCAACGTCACGTGAACCGCCAACCCTGGGTGAACGGACACCGTGCAGAAGGCGAACCGGTGGGACACCTCGCGGGCGATCAAATCAAACCGACGTGAATGAAACAGCCCATCGAGGGCTGGGCCCTAGGCCAAGCTAGGTTCTTCGGCAGCGCTCGTTCTTTCTCAATTCATGTCCTACTTGATAGGTGTGTGTGCGTGTGTGCTGTGTGCTGTGATAATTACAAACAATAGCACTACACGAAGAACACCACGTGAACCTTTGAACGTCGATGCAGTTTCACGAAAGACGATCACGAAGCAAACATTATGCCATGAGAACGCGAAGCAACCATTCACCCCAGCTTCAACTCACTCTGAGAGGCCTCAACCTGCGGAGAAATGCCCAAGGCATGCCAAAACAACCACACCATAGTAGTCCTCAAACCCTCGGTCGCAAAAGGCGCCCCTCGCGAACCTGGCTGGTGGCTAAGCTTTTATACACAGAACTGTGATCGTTTCCGGACCCTTCCACCGGACATGTTGGCATCACCTTTTGTGTCACGTCCCCTCGGTCGGGGCCCCCCCCCCGCGGTGGGACCCCGGACGGTTCCTCGGTACGGCTTTCGACCTTGCGGACCCTCCGGACCACCGCCGTCCGGAAGCTCCGCTGCTGGGACTCGAAGCTCCGCCACCAAAGATCCCTAGACGAAGCTCCACTTCGGACGACGACGAAATGGGCACCACCCTTCGATTTTCGAAGGGAGATTCCTAGACGACTCGGGTCAGCCCAAAACGACCATGTTTGAAGTCGGACTTTCAGGGATCATCGATCCCTTGGGACGGCACCGGGTCCCGGTCTACACCGTCCCGGTCTCGCTCCGCCCAGTCGCGTCGTCGCAGCTCAACAGCAGCTTCGCCAGCCTGGCGCGGCGCGGTCCGAATCGCGGAGACGGCGCAAAACGTGGTGCCCCCAGACCTGCCAGGTCACCACCTACTACAGCTTCAAGGGCTCCAAAAGGCAAGAAAGCAGCTACGACTTGGAGGGTGCTGGATGGAGGTGGAAAGCAAACGACTTATTAGGATCCATGTGAGACACTTCCAAGTGGGTTTCCGGCACAGAAGTACAGCCCTCATATACGTTGAACTTGTCACTGACACCTAGTTCAAGCTCAATATGCTTCAATCAAACCTTTCTCCGAGGTGCTTCCTTCTGGGATTCTCTCTCTGCGGAGTCACCGGTGCGCGCAGGCACAGGTGCACGCTGGCCGCAGGCGCAGGCTGTGCTTTACGTTTTAAAAGGACGGACGTTCGCTGACCACCTTGGTCCAAGAATCTCTAGCTCCCAGTCCCAACTCATGAGGCTTCAACCATCGATCACCAAGCCAAATAACTATCATTCTAGTTCTATTTTGTATTGACAATTCAGTGAAATAACTTATCATCATAATGTTGGATCCTGATTAGTAAAGGCCCCCCCCTCAAACAAACAGGAGACCCTCTATAATAAATTACCACCAAAACAAATCTGGATTCCTGTGAGAATTCCTGTGAGAATTCCTATGAGAAAGCTGTCAGTTTTGAAGAAACCTAGAGAAAACTATATCAGCTAATGAATCATAATCATTGGCCTCAGGAGCTAAGGAAAGGAAGATTACATGAGCAATTTTTTCCAGTGGCAAAAACTTTTCACAGTTGAGAACCCCAAAACAAATCTATTATTGAGGATCAGGTGCCTTCCTGGTCTACTACCTTGAAAATTTGTTTAGGAGCAATGCTTTATAAAGGGTTTAATTAGGAATTGGTGGTTTTGGTCAGCTGTCAGTTTTGAAGACACCTAGAGAAAGCTATATCAGCTAATGAATCATAATCATTGGCCTCAGAAGGAATTCAATCCCTTATTAATTAGGTTTCCAATTTAAGAATTTAGGGTCCCCAAAAAAAGTTAGCAATATTCAGGACCCATTTTTCAAACATGGGGGTCTGAATAAATTTGGAAAAATTAGCATTATGGACCCCTTTACTAATCAGGATCCAACATTATCCTGGTCCTCTCATCAAAGATGGTTTCTTGGAACCAGGTCTTCCATGGTTTTCCTTCATTAGCGATTGCTATAGCTACGCACGGTTATTTCAAATAATATCTTGTATCACTGGTATCTCGTTAGGGTTTAAACATGTTGAAACCTAAGGCCTCAACAACAAAAAAAAGCTACAGTAAAAAGAACACCTTGAAATCAAGCATCATGAAATCAACCACCTCAAATACGTATCTCATGAAATCAAAAGAACACCCCGAAAGGAACCACGTTGGCCCATCGATTCGGCCGTCCTAAAGCCCCCTAAACCCTTCACCCCACGCCACGCGCCACGCCTGGGTAGAGCTGGGCCCGACTGTTCCACCAACCTGGACCGCACCGCGGCCCGGGCGTGAGCGGGTTCGCGACATGCGGAGGTTGAAGTCGTGAAGCCGATGAAAGCAGTCGCTCCTCGAGGTTTTGAGGGTTCGATCCCTTCACAACGACCGATCCCTTCACATGACCGACCGATCCACGTCCCATTCATGTGAAGTCAACCCAGCGAAATCCAGCAAGCATGCCGCTGCTTCGCCGCTGATTGGTGCCCTTTCTCGGGTATCTAGATCAAAGCTATTTCTCTGTCCCAAACGGGTTTCCACCGAAAAAAGGCTGGGCCATCGTACGCATCGAACTAGGGAGGACCGGGCTGGTTCTATCAACTCACGAACTCACTGAGTGGGCCTCCATGTGGAACCATTCCACTCCCATGGATGCTCTGGATACGTCTGGGTAAACCCCCTTAACCTTCCAAGGAAAAGCTTCGGTTGAGCTGGTCTTGTGATTTAACATGTCAAACAAAAACAGCGGGTTGTTCAGTAGAAAAGCAGGAATTCCAGCAATTTCACCAATGGTGGGCCACGACTCCCGGGGGTATCTACAGCCACATATGTCCTTGGCCCCCGCAGCCGCTCGAGCGCCCCTGCCTGTCCGCCAGCGGGCTGCTGCCAATGGGAAGCAAGCTGCGGCCCCCAATGAGGAGCGCCCTGCGTCGGAACGAGACATGGGAGGAAGTGGGTTTTGGGGTGGCCCCAGGGCGGCCCCGGGTGGTTCCTTCTTCGTTCTTTCCTGATTGACCAGGCAGCGGAGCACCCGGCCGCAGAAATGCAGATCTCTTTGCCTGCTCTGTGCATGCCATCGACGAAGGTCTTGCAGAAAAGTGTCCGTGGGCTTTGCAAAGTGTCTTGCCGTTGACACCAAAAACGCTTTGCGAAGAGTCCCTGTGTTCCCTGTCTACCAGGCACTCTGCAAACTGGCAAATCCTATGCCCTGCATAGATCCTGAAAGTGCGGCAAGCAGATTCCGCGCCAAGTGAGCAGATTCCGCAGCGAAGTCAGGAGATACCGGCTGCAAACGTCGGCAAAGGACAACTCCCAACAAGGCACTCGTGACACGCTCCACCCATGCCCTGAAGGGATCTGACCAAGTTCGCGGCTGAGGCATTGACAACGACCAAAAAGCTCTTCGTAGGTGACTCTCCCCAGTACCGCAAAAGCTGGCCAGGTTGTCCTGCACATCTTCTTTGAGCTCAGCTCATATAGTACCACAGTCCGCACCCAAAGCTCAGTCGACTTCTCAAACAGTAGTGGCTGCTTGACCTGGTCGACCAACACCGGCCAGGTTGACGGACGATCGTTTGGCGCTGGTGGACCAACACAGCAGCTGTCCCTACCAACATGACAGTAGCGACCGATGTACTGAAATCCTGTGCCGAAACGACCATGACTCTCCGGAGTCCCAGCTCCGTGAAGTGCCAGTGCCCTGCAATTCGCGGCAGCACCGCCGAACTCTGCGCTCAAACCAAATGGGCAGAGGCTTGCTTACCTACAGAGGTAGCCAGTGACCTGAACTAGGACCCGTCACCTGGAGTACCTATAGGACAGTCGAACTAGGGTTCTGACCCACCTCTGCTGCTAATGCCTGAGCTACATGCAGTCCAACGAATCGTAGCACCTCACACAACGCGAGCGAGCCGTACGCACCACGCTCGCTGGGCGCGGAGTAGCTGGTGAAGCCTTGGCAGCCTTGGCTGTGGCTTTCGGGGTGGCCAGCAGGCACAGCACCACGGACAGGATCTGGTGGGCACACTTGCACCAGCGTCATCTCAGCGCCAGCTCATAGAGCATACGACTCTGGCGCGTGTGAAACAAACAGCTCCCCCGCGATCCATTTGCGTAGCCGGGAGCAACTAGGAAGTCAGCAACTGACTGACAGACCATCCAGTGGTGGGGATGCAGTTTACTGGACAAAGGCATCCTTTTCGGCTCCTGCAATGGAGCACATTGCATTGGCGCTTGACCGGATTGGCTGTATCACTCATAAAGTCGTTATGTCCATCGCTGAACTTCCGGTAGTCTGCTCCTGCACGGCGTTGCAAACTTGGAAGCCCACGAGCGGTTTGGCCATTGGCCTTTGCTCACCTTGTTGCGTGCGCGTGTGTCATGATCGGCTTTGGCATCCTCCCTGGCATTCTATCTGGCGCATCTTCTGTTTTCTCACAAGCTCCACAATCAACATTTCATGTTTCAACTATGCCCCCCGCACAACCATGTGTACAGTCAGTTCATTGGTTCCTTCAGTTCATCAAATTCAAAACAAACTACACAAAGACATGTTTGGCACATTACTTGACTTTCGTTGATAACACACAGGGCCACCAACCAACTGGCCATCAGGCCATCCTTGCTTAGCATGGTCTTCCTTGCTTGCTCTCTGGCATGTCACCTTCCAAAAAGACACGGGGATACTAACCACTGGCGACCAGCGGGGGGTCAAACCGGGTAAACCTAAAACGGGGAGATGCCTTTTCGAAGTCTTCCCGAGTCTTCGGGTGAAGCTTCTGAATTTGCCACCGTGCCAAACGTGCCACCGTGTCCGGCTGCCCACGGTGTCCATGCTGCCAAAAGACATGCTGCTCAGGACCCGCGCAGCTGCGCGTCCTTAGCCATGATCGGCCGCGCAGGATCTGCTATGCTTGAGTCGGGATGAACGAAACACCACTTCAATGTAGGTTGTGCTCATTTGCCCAGAAGCAGCTTTACCTTCAACAGAGGTTGAAGGACCGTAAATAGGACCCGTCACCTGGGGGACCCATAGGATAGCCTATAGGGTTCTTGCACGAAGGCTGCCCTTTGGACAGGAAGGAGCCTACTCTCTTCGTCATCTACTCGGCCGGCCTTTCGCTCGGTCGCTTGGTCACACATCACATTTGGCCCCCCCCCCCCCGTCACATGCATTTTTTTACAACATGCTATATAAAAAGAGTCGTTCATCTTTTTAAAACATTGAACTGTAGGTCGTACCTGTCTAACCAAGGGCCTGCCAAACAGCTTCGAAATGATGTCCAAAAAGCCGTTGATCCCTGGACATTTATCGCTTCGATTCCTCCCGCACTTCCAACGGAGGTAGCCAGTGACCTTAAACGGAAAAATACGGAAAACCTGGGGTACCTGGATAGTCGAATTCGGGTTCTGACCCACCTCTGCTGGTTCTGTTGCGCCTCATTTCGATGTTTTGCCTTCTCCCTTCGATGGTTACCGATGACGGTGTAGAGCCGATCGGTCGGGGAAAAAGGCGGAAGCCGTCATCAAACCGCCTGAAGTTGTGGGGAGCAGGAGAAGAAATATATAAATTTATATAGTTTCACTAAATATCTACCAGCATCCTTCAACGGGTCTATTCTGCTTCGAAGTGGCAGGTGATGACGGGGGAGGTACCAGGTTTACTAGGTATATCGGTATCTCTAAGGCCCTGTTTTGCATTGAGGGGGGGGTCTTGAATGGAAGGCTCGAGCCTCGATGTCTGCGTCTGCTTCGCCCTACTTCAGCTTCGATGTCGGCTTCGCCAGCGGGGGCTGAGAGGTGGAAATAGCCTATCCCATATAGGTACACAAACATCCCAAACGCTCATTGGACTCTCATAGCTAGGGTGGAAACCCTCACAACTAGGGTTTTGGACCTCAAACATGTAGCAGTTGGTTCGGGTCAATGAGCGTCTGGGATAGATAGATCCTACATGAAGGTCTCATCCATGCCTTTTCCATGTGCAGATGTATCTTTTCGGTGACCGGACGGACGTTTTCTACACCTCTACCTGTCTGGGCTTGAAAAACACTGCTTTCCGCGATGTGTGATGACGTGATGACGTGACTGGCCGCCTTTGCCGCTGAGATGACCGGTCGAAACAGGTGCCCCAATTAGGACGAAAAAGGACCAAACACCTACCCCTTGCCCTGGGAGTCAAAGATATTCAAAGACTATCAAAAGAACGGTCTGACGAACGGTCACCCGAGTCTAGGAATATGCTTTACTTCAGTGGGGCAAAATATCGTCGAACTGGACTTCTAGGGCTTGGACAACCAGAGTGTCGGCCCAACAGCCAGGGACCAGCGCCGATGTCCTGGGACCCTCCTGGCCGACCTGCAGTCTCAAGCTTCGACACACCGATCACCACCCGCTGTACCCACCTCCCCCCCCGAACGAGCAAACACCCCCGTAGTTCGGGTGTGTGCAGCCATGCGGCGGACTAAGACGGATTCATGCATCAGCAAATGCGTGGCGGCTGCGATCACATCGGAGGAGATGGCCTCGGCCCAGCGTCGAATTCTGAGAAGCATCAAGGCTACCCTCCCTCCAAGCACCCTAAGAATCCTTGGGCCCTATGTGGCAGGGGTCCAGGGCCTTCAAAACCCAACATGTGTTTGAGGGCCCGGAGTCTTAGGGAAGGAGATGAACATGGAGTTCACCCCCTCTTTGGTATTCGGATTTCATGGTCTTTCCAGCGACCTTTGTCCACTTCCAATGATTCCTTTGTCGGAGCGCAACCGAACGAACTGCCACCTCTTCTTGTTGGAGGAATTGACTTCCCCACAGTTCCTTGGGCGATCCACTTTTGCCTAACAGTTTAAGCGGTTCTCTTTGTGATAGCGGGCCAACGGTCACACTGGTCACCGCCGTCATCCACGGGTCGTTGACATTCGAGTGGTTCTTGTGAATGTTCGACATGTCTTCCTCATGTGCTGGTTCTTTGAGTTCTGGTCTCCCCCAGACGCTCATTGACCCGAACCAACTGCTACATGTTTCAGGTCCAAAACCCTAGTTGTGAGGGTTTAAACCCTACCCTGGGAGTCAAGTCGACTATAAACAGAATGGTCTGACTAGGGGACCTGAGTTCGGGAACTTCCTTTACTTCGGCCGGTCAATATATAGTCGAACTGGACTTCTAGGGCCTAGCGAACTGAGGGTCCAAACCAGCGTTTGGGCCATGGACCAATTCTTTTGCAGCTTCGGTCCGTCGGTCCGTCGGTCCGCAGTCACTGCAGTCACTGCCGCCGCCGGAAACCGGCGAACCGGCGAGTCGTTTGGCGAGTCGGTCGTCCTGGAGGGTGAGTCGCTGTGCTTGACGACGTTCGATGCTTCCGTCCACGGATCGATTTTGGCACCGATGGAGTACACTCCCTGGAAGATCACATGGTGGAAGTGGTAGAATCTGGCCCCCGAGTTCGGAAGACCATGAGTTTTCCACGAACCAAACAGGTGGTGAACTCCACGTCACCATGTGAATTCCAGGGAGAGCACCATTCTTTGAATGCTCCAACGGAAGGCGAGGCGAACGGGTATAGATACTGACCCTTCTGCTCCAAAGCTCTATCACTCGCTGTTGCTGTTTGGCTCGTCTCATCCTCTCCCGAGTCGGGGCCGGCTGCGATCGCAGCAAAACGAAGTTCAGCATATCGAACAGGCTCGGCTCGTTCCAAATGACATCTCCCTGGAATCATCATAGTTACGTGGATGGCATCGCCTCTAGCTCTTCACTTCCTTGATGTCAGGGAGGAAGAAGGAGGCCACTGGGCTTTTCACCCCACGGGAAACCCTCCCAATTCCGGCACTACATGGCTATTCTGAACGAGCAGCACCCGAGCATCTTCAAAAGCTGCCCCTCTGAGGAACAGATTTCTCAGGCTTCTGTCATTCTCATGCTTTCTGTTTGATCAAACTTGAGTTTTGAAAGGGTACAGGCTCACAAGCAAGATTCCTTCATTTCCCTCCCCTTCACCAAACCAGGACCCCCCAAAAAGGACAAGTAGATGGCCAAAGTAGATGGAGAAGTTGGAAACCATTTCAACTCTCCCTCCAGCACTGGAATGGAACCTGCTGAAGAACTCAGATCATCTGTTGAAGCTTTAATTGAACCGTGCCTCTTCCGTCACTTCTTGGTAGAGAATCCAACGGCAAATCTGTCCATTGGAGCATCGCATTTGGTTCTCCCCCGCACGGCACTGTCCATCCCGCACAGGAAGAGGTCCAAGGAGCAACGGTCTTGCTCTCTTGATGCGAACACAAGTCACAGATGGTATTCAGCGCCTGGCACACGAACGAACGTGGTCTGGATGATGCATCAGTCCGCTGCCGATCATTCCAATTCACTTCCACGGCCCCTGAAGTTCATCATCGTTAAGCAGAAAAGAGGTCCCTGGCTCCCGGAAGACCCTTTTTTGGAAGGCCAAAGCAGGTGAACTCCAGTTCCATAATAGTTAATGACTCGGAGGAAAACCGCCGAAATAAATCAATGCCGAGTCGACCGTACAATAGGGCACAGGTCTCTAAGAGTGTCCATACCAGCACCCTCCAACAGATCTCCTATGGTGGCTTACTTGAGTACACCCCACAACTTCCCCCCCCGCTGCTTGAAGGAGATATTCAATATCTGACCCTTTCCAGAAAACGTCTGCCCCGAAAACGTCGGGCCCGGCGGTGAAGACGTCCAAATCTGGATGGAACTCGACGATTTAAGCCGCCCAAATCTGGATGTTCAAAGCACAAGCACGTGATCAACCGCCCACTCTGGATGTTCAAACTGCCACAGTGACTTAGACCTCAGTGACTGAACGAAAAACACCACCCTTTCCGTGACTTAGACCTTGTCATTGACCTTTCCGTGACTCCACGATCTCCACGTCCCGGTGGTGCGGGTTTACTGGGTGGCGGGAGGTCGGGCCGATGACTTGGGGCCTCTACTAGGAGCGATCGGACGCTGCTAGTTGCTAGTAGCTCCTGGCCATATACTGCTAGTACTATATACTGCTAGTAGAAGCGACAAGGGTGTGATGGTCTCACTGGCAGGGCTCCGGTAGCATTGGCATTGGCGCATGATGGCATTGCACATGATGGCGCGACGGGGAGTTCGAGTTCGGGAAGAGTTGAAAGCAGAAGGCTACGGATCCCCAATTGTGAAGATCTTCAAACACTCGGGGAGCTACTAAAAGACATCCAACATCATCCAACTGTTCAACCAGCCAGATCATGTCTCAGGATGCCTGACCGACTGGTCTATTGACTTCTCCAAATTGACTCCTGCCCGAACAATACCCCGGAAGCGCCTCGACCAGCTTCTCTGCAGCCATCTCAGGCCTCAAGTCTGATGAGGTAGGGGAGGTGGTAAGGGAAGGTAGAGGAACCTGCGTCATAGCAAGCCTGGAAGAATTCATCAAACACTCATCACCAATGACCAAGCAGCCAGAATGTTGCAGCCCATGGACCAAGCTGTACTTTGACATCCAAGGACCTTCTATACCAGGACCCCAGATGCCGGTCTCCAACATGAGGGTTGTTAGCTTTGAAGAGGTCTCAAGTCAGTGGTGACCCAGCAGTAAGGGAGGCCGGTATGGATTGTTTGTTTGTTTGTTTGTTTTGTATCTGCCTGGTGCTTGAAACCATGTGTTCGGTCAGATAATCTGCCTGTTCCACCTACAGTAGGTTGTGGCTCTCTTTCCTATGTTTCTAAGTCCCCCAACCCTAGGTGTCGCTGTCCACGACTGTCCAGGCTCCCACACGCACCGTCCACGCGATCGATCGCTTTTCATTCAAAAGGACCCACGTGAGAAACCCCCCCATTCTCTCAGATCAGCTGGCTGTTTGCCACGACCAAAAGGCCACACATCTGGGTTCGGTGGACCTTGGAGCCTTGAGAGATCAACACTCCGAACATGCCAGGTCACCTTCGGTCCTACCCGGTCAGCCCCCTAAAATGGGGCTTCAAACAAGTCGCACCCGTTACCACCCGTGGTTGGAAACCCACCCCGAGGACCTCCTCCTTTCGTGTCTCCTCGCACGACGTTCGCGACTTCCGCTCAGGCGGCGCGGAGAGCTGCTCCACGAGCCGCGGGAAGAGGCGCTCGCCCTGGGCGGTGCTCACCTCATCCGCCTCGCCGGACGCGCACCAAGAGCGTCGGCGTCGCGGGCAATGCGAAGTGGAGAGGTGAATTGAAACCAAGAGAGGTAGCCAGTGACTGGGACCATAGGACCTGTCACCTGGGGTAGCTATGGGATAGGCGAACTAGGGTCCTTCAACCTCTGTTGGGAGGTGTTGTTTTTTTTCAGTTTTCGTGGGAGCGATGGTGAGAAAGAAGCAAAGCGACAAACATTTAGCCTCGGGACAAGCAGCTACCAGGAGTCGATGGTGAGGTGGGGAAACAAAAAACAGTTGAAAAAGATTGCCTGTTGGGAGGTTGTCCACAGACGCTCCTGAACCCGAATCCTTTGCAGGGGCGTCGGACCCGAATCCTCTGGAGGGGTCTGGACCCGAACCAAACCCTATGGTTTTGAGGGGACCCAAGGGCTGTTTGGAGCGTCTGGCTCGATAGATTTGTGGCTTTCTTGTTCCTTTTCCGCTTTCGGACGGCACGGAGGCAGAGCAAAAGGGGGGCCGAGCTTCGGGGGGCCGAGGTGTTCGTGCACCGGAACCGTGACACATGGTGAGTTCCTCTGTGACGTGCAGTGCCCTTTGTGACGAGTTCGTAGCTAGAAGTAGCTAGAAGTAGCTACGAACGTCGTAGAGATGCACACTTCGGTATATAGTAGTAGCGCTTCTTAGCACGAGCAAAACGAACGTCCAGTCTCTATGGAAGCAAATCCCTGAGAAGAGGTCCAGGACCATCCCTTCTACTATTGGATCCATCGTCCTCAGTCCTCCTTGTCATGAATAGTAATTATTCCAAATGGACTGGTCGCAAAAACAGCCTGGAAACCCAGTCCCAAGCAGAAAGAGTTCTGGATGGAACGAAACCCAGTCCCAGCCATTTCCGATGTTTTCTGGATCATATATTTGCCATATTGGAACCACCATTTCTTTCTGGTTGGGACTGGGAACCCCAGGTGTAGTTGGAGATTCCAGCAGCACAGCACACCTAAGACGAACAGCAGCGGCCAAACAATGACCACTGCCACCGGCAGATCGTCAGTTCCAAGAACGAGGACTCATCTTTTTCACCCAAACTCGATCTCGTCCTAAGAATCATGGACCAGAGGTGGGTCAGGACCCTAGTTCGACTATCCCATAGGTACTCCAGTAGGGTCCTATTTACGGTCACTGGCTACCTCTCTTGGCATGGACCCGATTGGCCGGTGAAGCTTTGAAAACAGGGTCCAAGCTCCACTTTCGCATCCGTGGAAAGCCACGGCACGCCACGCCACCCGCATCGCTCCTTCGACCTCTGTCGATTCGGCGGCCGAGCGAAGGGCACCCGCCTTGAGATGCCCCCGGATATCCTCCAAGTAGGGATGCCGGTCCTGGCGATTCGCGAGATCCGAGACCAGCGGCCGCAACGACAAGCGGCTGCACATTCATTGGTTCAGAGCTTTCTTGATAGTCTAGCCCTAGAAGTCGAACCACCATTGTGTTAATAGCCGGGTCATCCCGAACAACCATTGTTTCACTAAGGGTTTTACACTACCAGATCAACCATTTTAAAAATGGTCTTTGACTTCCAGGGTAGACGAATTGAGTTTTGAGGTCATTCCTATATGTTCTATCGGCTTGGTTTGTTCGACCACTATTTGGCAACGGCAACTCTCTCATCCTGGGAGGCTTCAAGGTCAAAATCTTCAGTGATTGGATGTGACTGAGAAGAAGTCATTTGCGTCCTTCCGAGGAGAAAGAAGAACACACTCTTCCCCGCGCCGGAGGGCAGTTTGATTAACATTGGCCAAATCATGGGTTTTGGTCGGTCCACGTAGACGGTCAGTCTGTTGCTGCATCAACGGACGAGTCGAGCGTGAGAGCATGCGCGCGAAACGACCACGCGCGAAACGACATGACACGAAGTGAACACGTGCCGAATCGTGTCCACGAACTGCCCAAGTTGGACCTGTTGAGCCTCCCTTTTTGGGCTGTTATACCAACCCTTGGGTACCCCACCTATGTGGAAGGACCTTAAGGGGCGATGGAGGATCGATCGCGAGTTGGTTTGGGATGTCTTCTTTCGTTTTTTTGGTTCAGAGCATCGTTCGCCCAGGATCACAGGATCATGTGCAGTTTCAATGCCCTGGAGGTGGATTTGCTGAAACGGTTGCGGACATCAATAGGTTGGCTGGCTGGCTCGCGAGGGGTGGTGCAGGCCAGGAGACAATCCACTGGACCAGTGTTGTGCAAGGCTTCCCAGTGGGGTTGCTTCAAGCCGCAGCATATTTGCCAACTCAAAGTCGTCCTTTGTGGAGTCTTAGAGCAGCGATATGTTGCGCAGTCTTAGGCACCATAATGATAGAAGCTGCACACAACAAGAGCTGAAAAGAGCTTCGGCCAAACCGACGTGTGCGATCTTCTTCGGCAAAGGAAGCGGATCTTCTTCGTCTTCTTGCGATCATCTGGCAACGACGTTGCCCATCTCACGCACTGCCCTTGGAAAACCATGGGTGTTGATGGTCACCATGGCTGTCTTTCCAGAAGCCGTCATGGGGGTGGCTGCCATGGATTTCTTGCATGGCTTTGCCACTAGACTGACAGCCATTGCGGGTTGGGGAAACGTGGGCTTGTGGGCTTCAAGTGTACTCTAAATATCCCAACCACTCCATCTATGGGGTCCCCACCCCATGTAGGTGGACATGTTCCATGAAGTGCTTGGGTATGGATCTCGGCTCATGGTTTCGAACGAGACATGGAGCCCATGTTTTTTTCACACACCCACCCCGCAAACGGATGGAGCCAATAGACTCTGACATCACATGGGGTGTAAAAAATCTCAAAAAGGTCCCTTTTGAGATAATAAACACCCCATGTGATGGTTTTTTCTCTTTTACCCGACCGGTTGCGAGTCGGACCAACCCGCGGGCCAACATCATGGAGACGGTTGATATCAAAACTGTTTCCGATGTAGAAAGATTTCGGTATAGAGGGGTTTGGTTCATAAACAGCCTTTTTTCATTTTGATACTGTTTCCGATGGTTTCTGTGTTCTAGCTTTGGGCTCACATCTAGATCTGACCCCCTCCATTTCCCTGGAAAGTACAGGTGAACCTTCTTCCGTGCCCCAATCCCCCAACAAAGGCTTTCCAGGTCATCCGGTATTGACGGACCAAATCCTAAAATCTATCCCTCGAGATGTTTTTGGGACACCCAAAGACACCCAAAGAACAGGGGAATGATGTTGAAGGACGTTCTAAATCCTGCACCACATATCAAAAGGAACAGAACACCATGCAACATCATGCAACATCGAACTGGGGGGTCAACTGGTCAACTGGACGACTGCAGTGGAAGGCTCATTCATCTGGTGCAGGAGTTGCCGTATCAGTGAGTATAGTTTTATGATCTATCTATCGTCCAATGTCAATTAATCTATGCTCGGTCGAGGAATCCTCCTCACAAACCTATGAAACCTAGGACCTAGTCCTTCCCATCCACCCGGATCGGAGTTGCAACAACTCCTCCGGAAATGAAGTGATGAGCCAACAAAAGATCTCAGTTACCAGCTACCAGGAAACTGCCAGTTCTCTCCGTCAGAATTAGCGAGTTAAGGCCAGTACTTGCCCCATCGCACTGGTTCCGAAGGAGTTCTCACCCTCTCAACCTGCTTCCAACCGGAATCACCCACGCTCCCTCCGCTGGACATGGCGGTGGCGGTGGCGGCGGTTGGTCGGGGGGGTCCTTGAGGTGTTCGCTGATGATGTGGCGATTGTACGCCTGTAAAGGCACCGCCTGGCGCAAGGGGCACGTGCCCTACCTCGCGGGGTGGGTGAGGACAGTCTGGCGTGGTGAACCGGCGCGTCGTGTTGTTTTTGCCCGGTGTGTGGTGCGAGTACAGCGACGAAACGGAAGGGGTTTTCACAGTCTGAGTTCCTGTGGGAATTTCAGGGCCAACCATTTTTTTGGGGAAGATTCTTGGTTTCACGCTATCTTGGGTTTCACCCTGGGTTTCACGCCAACCATTCTTGGTTTCACCATAGTGAAGGACCATTTTTTGTATGTCTGAGTCTGGTTTTACAGTCTGAAACCAGACTCAGAAACCAGACTCAGAAGATTCCGGACCGATTCTTGGTTTGAAACCCAGGGCTATCGGTCCGGATGACTCCTTCCCTTGTCGTTCCTCACGCGACGTTTCACTCCTCCGGACCTGCGGACTCGGTGAGGCATGGCGGAGCATCCGAGGATCCGAGTGGTGTCTTTGTTGGAAAGGTCTTGGTTGAAGAACCATCTGGAACGGATGGGTCCAGCCATGCTTGACTCCCATGACTCCCTGCCCAGAACTCCCTCCATGCTCAGCCCTTGGAAACTACCAATAAAGGTTTTGAAGAACCCGACTGTTCGACTATCACAGGCGGACCGGGATACCCCCCAGGTGACTTCCGGGTTCTGTGGTCACGGGACACCTGGCTACCTTGGAGGGGATGGAACCCGAGTCGTGTGGCCGCAACAGACGGCAGTTTTGACCCTGCGAGCTGCAGGGGTTTCAGGACCCGAACCAAACCTTCACCGAACTGAGGGTTCTTGGATTCTGAAAGGTGTATCTTTGAGGTCCCGGACCGTTGGACCGTCCAGCACGGCGCTTGGATCGCCTTGGATTTCCTTTTCGTTTGGAAGGGATTGATTATAGAGAACTTCCAACACAACCTGACAACATCAGACGAGATGAACACCATCTCGTTGGTCGCTTCGGGTGGTGGTTTCTCCCTTTGGAGTCACTCAACTCTGGGACACCGACAACCATGGTTTCAAGGGTCTTTGCCACCCAAAACAATTGCCTTACGAATTCCAAGGATTCTGTGGCAAGGTCTATCCCATTGCCAGTAGTGGATGATGATTCTTAGTAGAGGCCCTTCTCTAAAATAGTAGTGATCATTGCTTACCGACTGTTGCAGGTAATTACAGTACCAAACCAGGTTGTTGTCGTTGGGGTGTCTCACGCCCTCACCACCGCCCAGTCCGCACGACGCCTGCTTCTTGGGAGGCGCCATCGCCGCCTGGGCGCTACCGGCGGCAGCCCGCCTAGCAACGATTCAGAGACCGTGAGGGGGTTCTCCAAGCCATAGGGTCTAGTGGCTGTACACTGCCTGAACTAACTATGGAAACTGGAAAAAGGGATGAGCAGTTTTCCTCTAGAAACAGGTGGTGAAATCCACTTGTTTCCAACTATTTCAGGGAGCTGGTCTACCCGTGAATGGAACACATCAAAGCGCAGGACCTCCAGACAGGACACCCCGAAAGAAGGTCCAGGTAGTGACACCTCAGACCCCCGGCCAGTTCGGATTCAGGACCCCCCTCCAGAGACTTCGGGTCGAGCGGAGGTGGCGAAATGCTCCAGCTTCGGCTTGCACCTCTAAGGCTTTCATCCAGCTCCATCTTCGTGTACACAGCCCAATCAAACAGCCCAATGCTCATGCAACCGTGAACAAACAAAACCCTTTTGGCCCTTTGGCCAATAAAGGTTTGAAATGCATCTCACGGGATACATCCCGTACCAGCCAACCGGTTTTGGCCTTTTGGGGCGTGCACAAAAAGAGGGGTTGGGTACATGATCGAATGTGACGTTCACCAACGTGGCATGAGAAGCTCGAACTTGAAGCCAAACAAAGTGATCAAGAAGCACAACACACAAGACTCCAGCTGTGTGTGTGGTATTGGCCAATTATCATGTCTCTGAAAGAGGTCCGGTTCACATTTTCCACTTGCAGCATGGACCTTCAAACAAACAAAACACCCACGTCACTCAAAATGTAGCAAGCTCTCCAGACCCCCCAAAAGTATCTTTGCTTTTTTGGCCTAGGATATCTGGTCTCATTCCCAAAGATGTTGTGGGTGGCCCAGCCATTCCTTTTTCTTGGCCTCCTGAGCCATACTAGGACCTACTAGGAACACGCTTCCACCCTGGGCTCTTCAAAAATGGCTTCCGGGCCGGCCGTCCCGGTCTCATTGCGGCACAACTCTGTCGCAGTCATCCGCTGCTTCCAAATGAAGTCTATACCCTAGGCTTCCTGGCCCAGCATTGATTTCATGCTATCTACCGAACAATCATCCCGTGAGAAGCGAGACGACGTCCGCAAGAGAGAGACCGAACAATCAAATCGTTTTACTCGGGATGTCACGCGACGACGCCTCAGGTCAACCATTTCTTTTGAACAGCTGATCCCCAGCAGTCACATGTCGGGGTGGTGTGGCTCGTCCCATCCAGTGAGTGGATGTGACGACGGGGCACCCCTAAGCCTTAAGCTCCATGGAGTCCGCACCCCTTACCGTACGTGACTGCTGGTAGAGACATGTGCTGTGCGGCCTACGGGTATGACTTTGGTCGCGCCGACAGACCTCACCATCCTGGACCCATCTCACTCCGGTCTCTCGGCGGCCACCGCCTGAGCGGAAGGCCCCCGAAAAAGGGGCGAGGCGGAGCCCTTGTTCGGTCAGAGACCACGCGTCTTGAGCCGGAATTCGCCGCAGAAGTCGAAACTGGTAGTCCCAACAAAGGTGGGTCAGGAACTGAACTAGACTATCCCAGTCTGGTAGCCCCAGGTTTTCCAGGTCCTAGCCTATCCCGGTCACTGGCTACCTACCTATACCTACCTCTCTTGGCTCTCTCGCAACCGAATTCGTCGATAGCCTTCGGTCTCACGTCTCAGTCCTCCTGAACGCTTCGCCAGGGCGAGTTCAGACGTTTATTGTGATTTATGTTTTTCGGTTTCTGGACTTCTAGGGCAGGCAAACCCCTTCTATACTTTTGTTTTTTTAAAATATATAGCACATGAAGGGATGATGAAGTGATACTCTCTTCCACACCACGAACTGAGCTGTTCATGTCCCCTGCTCAAGTCATGTTAATTTGGGATCCAACCTGTATTCTCACTGAAGACCCATCCATTCTTGCCGAAAGTGGGGAAAAAGGGTGACCGAATTGGGATTGATGGGCATCTAGCCGTCATTACTCTCACATCAGTTCCTCACAAGCCCACCAAATGCCTTGGAAGATCCTTCTCTTCTATTACCTAGTCATAGCCATGATGGGTCAAGTCCTTCCAGTGGTGCGGCTGAGACGGCACCTTGACCAGAGCCATGTATCGTTTCCCCCCTTCCGCGGGCACTGTTCCATGTTACGAGCATGGGCATATAGGCATAAGGCATATAGTCATATCTGCCTTTGGAGGAGGCCGAACTTGGGGGAGCAAAGCCTTGACCCCTAGACTTCCGTTCGACCATGAAAAACATGGTTGAACTGGTTTTTGTAGTGTAAAATCCTTAGTTGGTTCGGGATTCAGCCTACCCAGACGCTCCAAACAGCCCGACTGGTCCCTCAAAACCCTATGGATTTGAGGGTCCGGACCCCTCCAGAGGATTCGGGTCAGATCCCTACTGAATGGAGGGTCCACGAGCGTCTGGGTATTCATGGTGGGCCAGTCTAATGCACCGACCATGCCCCCACTGCGGTCGACCTCCTGGTCAACCCCACCGGGTGGTTGACACCCCGACGGCGACGCGGTCCAGCCGGACCCACGGTGGGGAGCTTCGAAGAGCGGCGAGGCGGCTCGTGGTCCGGGCTTTAGAGGATTTTAGTATTGGATTTTAGTGGTTGAATGCTCCCCCCCTCAAACAGAAGCAGAGCTGTTTTTTTTACCCATTGATTTATGATGATTTATGTCCAGGTTGTTGATGGGGCTAAGAGGTTCGGGATTTGTGGATGAGGGCAGATGATGCTTGAGCCTCTTCCATACCCAAACACTCCATGGGACTGCCATATATGCCAATCAGTTGGGGAGGTTTTGGGGGGTCTGTCTGGGGCGGCAGTCCTATGTCAGTCCCATGTGTCGTGTCTGGGACATACAAGCAGCTTGAGGTGATCTGTTCTTGGCGATGGGCTTTACGCCAGGCTCGTCATTGCGCTTGGGGAACTCACGGAGCGAACGAAACGCTCCCATCTCGCTCCACGGAGACTCCTGCGTCGCTATGTGCCCACCATGGATTGCTTGACCAGAGCTCCGAGTTATGGGACTGTCAGTCCCCACTGAAAACGAAGCTTTGCGACCCTGACAAAGCACTGGGTTTGTAGAGGAACAGAATCGACTGAGGATGCCATTCTCAGAGTCCATGCTTGCTGGACGGATTTTGTTCGGATGTCCAGAAAACACCGCAGGAGTCGACGGATTGGTCTTCCGTCAAGAGTCGACGTTGGGCTGAAATCCGTCGAAAAAGGAAGGAGGTCAAGTCCGGGTCATCGGCTTAATTGTATACCTAGCGCTTCCTAATGGGTGTCCAATGGTGACCTATAAGCACTGTAGGGCTGTCCATTGATAACTGCTTGGAAGCAGCTGGCATATTTGATGAAAGTGTTTTAATAGGACGTTTATGTCTTTTCATGGGATGGTTTTCATAGAAGAGCTATCAACAGAAAGGCACTCAGCTCCAAGAGCTATGTTCCCAGGCACTGCTCTTCCAAGGTATCTTTTTTTCTTTCTGCAGGTTTGGCCGCCAGCATTATCGTGAACAGACATCAAAGCCCTTGCTCTTTCGAGTAGCAAAGCACGACCCAGCAGGTGAATCATGGCTTTTAATGTACCGATTTTCCTGAAGCAACCCATGAAAACCATTGAAACTTCCGATTTAATAGCGAAATATGTCTGTGGACATGATGGAACGATTTCGTGGATTGATTTACGACCAAGCAAACAGATATCCAAGATAGACCCCCTCAAGCACCAGTTGCTGCCGAGACATCACCTCAGGGTCAGTCTATGGGGTGACACCCGGTCAAGGCAGTTCTTCCTCGTCCGGAGAGGCTCTCCCGCGTGTCGAGTGGGGACGTCTCATAAAAAAGCTTGTTCAATATAGGCCCTACCAGCACTCTCCAAGAGGTCTCCGAAATGGTGGGCTGGTAGCAGACTTCAACGTCGCAGGTGTAGCACTCCAGGCAGGTTTGGGGCCCAAGTTTGGGGTGCTGGGCGGCGTCGCCGAACTGGTCAGAGCATGAACCAATTCATCAAGAGACCTTCCAGAACCCCCGAGGAGTGGATGTTTTTTCCGGGGAACATTGCTGAGAGGGTACTGCGTGTAGAACGTAGCCTTCCATAGCCTTCACTTGGGCAAATCAAAAAATGGTTGGCCTAGTTTTGCGGTGTACATTCCTGAGTAAAACAATGGTGGTTCGGTAAAGAATGATCCCTGTAGTACTGATCCTATAACTATCATCAAAAGTGTTGGTCAAGTCAAGTCGGTATTCAAACCAACATACAGATCTTCTCGGAGTTTCGTGTCTCCTGTCTGTGGTACAGGGCCGGCCCTTGCGCCAGTCAGAATCCCCCAAGAAGTCTAGCCATGTCTAGCCTCTCCAACAGAGGTTGAAGGACCCTATAGGCAGGTAATCCAATAGGGTCCTATAAGGTCACTTAACCTGTCGAAGGGACCGCCCCCCCCTCGAATACCCCCCAAAAAAGGACGGTCGACCGGTGACCAAACGGTCGACGTGTTGTACTGCAGCTACTGCAGCTGCTGTGCCAGAAACCCAGACCTTCCAAACACCCCAACTGATCCGGACTTCAAACTTCCAAACCCTCAACCCAACAATGTTCGCTACTAGGAACAAGTGCATCGCTACTAGGAGCAAGGGCCTCACTACTAGTAACAATGTTTGCTGTTAGAAACAAACAGCTGTTAGAAGCTAATAACCCATTAAATCTTTCAACCACGTCCTCACCAACCCACTACGGGGAGTCTGGCACCCGCGCCATCGCACCCTCCGCCGGATCGGCGTGGAGGACGCCGCCCGCGTCGAAGGCTCGACCGTCAGGTCGCTTCGTCCGGCTCCTGGACGATCGGCGTGGAGGAGAAGCGCTCGACGGTCGCGCTTACGGCTCCCCAGAGGTGGGCTTCTGACCGCCGATCTGAAACAGACGATCCACCAAAACGACGCTTTGATAGCCTCGTTTTGTATGCCGATCAGTTCCGGTGGTTTGGGGGATCAATGTAGGCACATATCTATGACAGTCCCATGGAGTAATATCCCAGACGATGCCATATATGCCTACATTGGAGTGGTTTGGGGGGTCAATGTAGGCATATATTCCATACATGGAGTGTATGGGTTATGGGATAGGTGTTCCATGGTGTTCCGGCCTCTCACGGTCGCTACCTCTGTCGCTACCTCTGTCCCAAACACCCGCTCAGCTGACCGGTTTCGATCTGAGCACCGAACCGAACGGACGACTCGACCGATCCACCAGGGAGTCGCTGCACCGGGCAGTTTGGGGGGTGAGACGCCTGGTCTGAATACAGCGGATGGAGGACACGCTGAGCGTCTGATGCGGTCTGGAGGACACGCCCGGCTCTGAAGGGGGAAAACCCCCGAAAGACCGGTGGCCCTGTTTGGGGACTTGGCAGGAAGACCCGAAGGCTTTTTCGAAAGGAACCTTCATGGCACGACTGCTCAATTGATTGCCTGCTCAAGGCCTCTGATGATACTCAATGCACCGTCGTAGTAGTTTGCACCTGGATGTATGATCATCGAGTCAAAAGGGAGAATATGGGAGAATCACGTGACACCATCCGTGCGCCGCAGCTCCAGCTGTTTGGATACCCGCCACCTCTGGAGCCCAGAGGGACTGGAAAACCTAGTAGGGGCCGCCGCCGCCTTGGATGCCTTGATAGCAGTGGTCGACCCTCCCCCACTTCTGGTCCCCCAAGCTACAGCCCCAGCTTGGATAGCACTGGCATGTTTACCAAATTCTTGGGACTTGGGCTGAAGTTCCAAAGGTGTAAGTGGGCAGACTCTAGTTTTAGCTCGAACCATTTTTTGTGCCTTTTTTGTTGGCGTCATTGGCTGGAGGGTCTCCTGATTTTTGGGGAGACCATCCCTCCAACAATCCATGGAAGTTTTTGAAGAAACACCAGGAAAGACCATTTTCCTCTACAAACAAGGAGTTGTCCTCTTCCATGTTTGTTGGAGGGAGGGTATACCTAGATCTTCCAACGACATGCAAAATTTCTGCCTTGTGGCTGGTTTTATGGATGAAGAGGAAGGAATTTGGCATAGTTGGAAGATCTTAGATATGACCCATGTGTTGCAAGATCTTCCGTTCCAAGACCGCCCGAGACGCGTCAAAACCGTTCACGAAGCTCGCGTTCGCAGCACCCATCCCCTCGATCGCGCGCTTGTTTTCGCCTGTTTCTCTCAGAGTGAACCAGTCACGGGTGCTAAAACCGGTGCTGAGTTGGTCACAGGTTCGGGTTGAACATGGAGGAGCGCGAAGACGGGGGTAAGCTTGGGAACATGACCTCCTATGGCGGTCATGGCAGGTCATGGCAGCCCCTTTCACACTGGTATAGCTTGACCTCCTGGTAGGTTTTGTCTATTCTGTTGACCTCGCGGACACGACTCCCGTAGAGACATCGGAGGCGCGACGTCGCACAGATGTGCCTCACAGATAGATAAGTGCTAAAGACAGAACCCAAACACTCCATGGGACTGCCATATATGCCAATCAGTTGGGGTGGTTGACTGGGGGTCTGGGGCGGCAGTCCTATGGCAGTCCCATGTGTCGTGTCTGGGCAAAATGAATTGAGGTTGTCTTTTCGTTCATTTTCGGTGGGAAAAATCAGGGTCCCTCTGTGCCATGACCCACAGCCATATAGTCAGCTGACGTCTATGGAGGTGGCACCCCAGTGTTGACTGACTAGTACGTTTTCCTGCTTCTTTCCAACATAAGAAAGGCTGAGCCAAAGGATTTTAAAGGTTGAGGATGGGCATGGCATCAACGGGTTCTTTGCAGGTGAACCACTTGGTAGGGTAAGGTAGAAGATGGTAGACGTGACCTCTTTGGTTCACTCCCGCAACTACGCCCACTCACTCCTCACACGTGGCAGTGGGTCAAAAAGTGATGGAGCCCGGAAAATGAACCAATTCCTCTATGCAGGATGTGAACCTACCTGAATTGGGAGTTCCTCGCTGAGGGATGTGCACACAAACAGGGGGGAAACATTCTTCAGGGTTTGTGAAGGTTGTAGCACATGACCCCTGAAGACGACCCCAAACATGAAAACATCACGACTTGATGGGCTACTGCTGCTACACTGTCGCTGAGCTACAAAAAACAGTACTGGTGCAATGGGTTTGTGGGTGAAATATGGTGAAATCCACTGAACCAACTCAGGGCCCACCGCATTGGTCGATGCCTCGCCAGCCGCCGCATCGATCTGCTTTGGTCGATGCGGCTCAGCTGGCGACCGCCGCGGCGCGGAGGTGGGACCTGGTGGCTCGGTGGCCAAGCGGTCGTAGGATGTGGAGCACAAGGAACAGCATTTCCCCGTCAAGGACCTCATGCAAATAACCACGGATCTTCCAACGACCCAACAATTCTGGTAGTTTTGGTGATTGATCCGGTCTTCCGCGCAAACGGCCGCAAATCAGGGCAACCGACCAATTGCACCCTAGGGTGCCACCCTTTCTCTCCCTGCAAGAACCACCCTTTCTGTGTCCCATCTCTGCGTCTTCACCGTTTTTCATTGGCGCCCACCACACCACCAGCGCCCCGCTTGGTCAGCACCTCGTCCAAACGGCCCATCCACAGGAGAACGACGGCTCGCCTGGTCGGACTGAAGATCCGACTTGGCGCCGGTCGAGAGGGACCACGAGCGAGCTCGGCACGAGCACCCAGCCGTACGCCGCATCTCTGAGGACTAGATCACTATACCCAGACACTCCATGTATGCCATATATGCCTACATTGACCCCCAAAACCACCCCAATGTAGGCATATATGGCATACATGGAGTGTCTGGGATATATCGTTCCAGCTGCTTCCGTTCGGGGGTTACCTGGCTGGACAACCCTACACTTCTGATAGGTCACCAGACAGGACATCCCGACAGGAAGGTCCTGGTACAAAATGGTTGAACTAGTATAAAGTCGATGGTATCGTCCATCCTGCGCTCATGCCCAAGCCAAAGAACGGCGCCCACCCGTGAGGTTTCACAAGCCGAAGAACGGAGCCCACTCATAGACCCAAAGAGAGGTCCAAAAACAACAGAATGAACATCTGTCAACTCTCTTGCACTTTAAACCTCACCTGGATTTGCTGTCCAGGAACTTGGAGGAAACAAAACATCTTTCCCATGAGGGGATTGGGGATTTACCCATGAGTTTACTCAGTTTGATATTGCTATTTAATTAACACACAATCACCTTAAGCAACGCCAGGCTCATCTTCTCTCCAACTTCACCAACTTTTCAGACTTCACCATGAAACTCCCCCCCGCCACCCTCATGGGATCACTCCCATGCCTTTTTTCCGCCCACTCCACTTCCACGTCTCCAACTCCCCCCCCCAATCCACAGGCGCCAAGGTCGTCCAGTGGACCTGGCCTCACATGCCCAAGGCCACTAACTTCACGTAGTCCTCAAAGGTCAATCTCCCATCCTCCGAAGGTGCAGACAGGGCAGAGCGGAGCCGCGGCGACCGCGGACCGTGTCGCCCTGTTGTGGACGCAATCGTGTCTTGGAGAGAGTGGCGTTTTGGCCGCAGGTGGTTCGCCGCGTCGGGACTTCTGTTTGGAGGTTTCTGGGACTGGAGGTGGTAGCGAAAGGGTCTGGTGAAAACAGCCGTTTCTGACCATGAGGTGGTCCACAGAAGCCTCAGAAGCCTTCGAACTCCGTTTCAGGCCTCGAAGAGGCTGCGCATTGGCTGCGACGTAAGTCCAGTCTTTGGTCCAGCTGGACCTTTGAAGTCCAGCTTCCGATGATCAAACACCACCTCACATCAGCTGTTTGGGACTGGCATCTATTTCCCTGAAAGGGATGAATTCAGGGGGGTCTGGGTCTTGACCTGAGGGCAGTCCGAGTCCACTCCGATGGCCATTCGTTGGTCGTCGAAGGTGAAGCTCCGCGCCTTGTTGCGGTCCGCGAAGGTGAAGACACGCTCCACCTGGCGCTGGGGGGCGGAGAACCACGAGCGAACCGAAGAAAAGACAACCCAACATGTGTGCACGTGTGTGTGTGTGTGTGTGTGTGTATAGAAAGAAACTGATGGCCAGTCCGAACTGCGGTCCAGAAAAAAAAGGCTTGGGAGACCGGCATGGGAAGAAGGTTCGTGGGAAGAAGGTTCGGGAAAGAGATCAGTCTATTTGGCCAGGGATGGGAAAGAGATCAGTCGCCCGGATTTCACACACACACACACACCCATGTCCTCAACCGTGACCCGTGTGGGGAAAACGCGGACGTTTCGGTCCAAACTGCGATGGGATCGGACGCCCGGTCTGGGGTCGAACCAATCCACATCGACCCAGCTGAGTCCTGGCAGAGTGCAATTCAACCTAGAAATCCTATAAACGATACTTTTCCTTATGGTCACTTCAGTGAAGCAAAGGACATTCCCATTTCAGATTCCGGTAGTCAGACCATTCTTTTGACAGTCTTTGGTTTTCAGGGATGAAATGTGTCAGAACATCGCTATCCGACTATCCAAATACGACTCGTCAGTCCCTGCTTCTTTTGAATATCTGACATGGGCCCTGACTTCTTTTCTGCTGCGCCCAACATCGCCAGTAACATTGGATATATTCCATGACCAGTAGCAATGGATGATGGATGATGGATGATGATGATGATGATGATGAGGAGGAGGAGGAGGAGGAGGAGAATGGAGGATGGAGGATGGATGATGGTGATTCTTTTACTGACCGCTACTGATAATTGGACACACTCGAACATCAAATCCAATGTGTTCAATTCCCCTTCTGTTCGACCTGATCCTCGTCCAAGGGCACTTGGAGCTTCTGCATCACCTGACTCTTTCACTCGCAGCTTGTGGTGCCGCGGGTTGATACAAAGACGTCAAAATGACTTGGTAGTGGGCTATGACTAGCCATGGAACCAGGCAGGGGGGTTTTGGTTTTTATATATGGCCATCATCACTCCATGTATGCAATACATGCTTACATTGGGGTGGTTTGGCTGGTCATGGAGGCATATGTGGCATACATGGAGTGTCTGGGTATGGCCAAACTGGTGCTCCTCTTACTTCACACGACCTCATTGGTATTTGGAACATGCTCATCCTTGCCATCTACTTATTATATATATTATGGTGTACTGCATATTTCACATCCAACAAGAACTGATAATAACTCAGAATCCATCATGTGCTAGGGGATCTTTGCCTGCTATTGTGCGGAATGTTGATCTCACTATTTCAGGGAATCTTTTCTGGGTCTCCGAACGCGACGGTAGTCGTCCAAGTTCATGATGCCATGTCGACTGATCTCCTGCCAGTCGCGAGAAACAACACTAACCAGGAGTTGCAAAGGGGTGCCCATTGGCCCATTGGAGGATAGACTAAATACTGTGATTCCTGGACGCGCGGATTTTAAAAGGGAGCCCACCAACGGGTTCTGGCCTATTGTCCGAAGCTTTCAAGGGATCGAACTGGGAAAGTCTCCCGATTCGAACACGCGCCCATATAGGAAATCCTCCAAGACTTCGACCCCCAAACAAACAGAAAAAATCAACCAACACTTTGAGGTCTGGCAATTTTTCATGGATTTGATGGGCTTCCAACCTACAGTCTTATAGGTCTGCATCACTGGCACCTGTGCAAGTTCTAAGAATTCTTAAATGGTCCAACTGAAGGGGTGGAAACATCTAGTCATTTGGATTGGCAGGCCCCCATCAGTCCTTGGTGGTCTTGGAGACTTACGTTTTACCAGCCAAGACCAAAGGTTATTTAAGTGACCATATAGGACCCTTTTAGGGACCTACAGGATACTCTATAGGGTTCTTCGACCTGTGCTGTTCATCTTGTTTCTCTGTACTCATCTTGTCTGCGGTGAACCGAAGGTGCTCATGTTGACACTGAGTGTCAGGCCTAGACATACTGAATCCTATCTGCTTCCGATGACAACCCTCTCATTTGATCCTCCCGGCAAAGGATACTTTTGCATGAAAAACATCAAACTCTTCGCTCCCCGGCAGGAGCCTAGTTTCAACCACTCGAAAACGACACTGTCATGCCGCCACCATCTGGAGATGTTACAGCAAACATGAGTAGATTAACGAGTACTTCAAAAGAAGATGTGTGTCTCTCTCTATACTCATCTTTTCTGCTGTGACACGCAGGTTGACACTTAGTGTCAAGCCTAGACATACTGAATCCTATCTGAAAGGAATGGGCTACAAGGCCTCGGAACCATTGCCGCGTCAGACCTGGGTCGGTATTAGAAATTAATATATATTGCTTTTACGTCGAAGGTGAGAGGGGCTGTAGAACATTGAGGCCTCAGCGTATTTCGAACGTGTTCAACGAAGCATTGGCTCCACTTGTGGTCTTGGTCTCGCAATGCCAGCCGGTGAGCGTCAGACCCTTCATCCTGAAGAAGCAGGTTTTAGCTGGACAGTTGACATTACCATGTTTGTTGCCAGTGTGCCCGGTGCACAGACAGCGTCGTGAGTATCTGACCAAAAGACGAGAAAACCAGGCTGCGCTAGAACCTCCGGGAAGTCCAAGATGTTGGCATAGCCGTTGGCAATAACCTAGTGCGACTTGTAGGCGCAAGCCGTTTTTCATAGAACAGTGTTCATTTGTCGTTTAGGGCTGCAGCAACAGTTGGTTGCTCATGGAGCGCCTGGCAAGACCAGCGCGCATGCGAGCACATTGCACTCTCAATGGAAAACGTCATCATTTATACTTTGGCTTTGTGATACATGAGAGACCGGCCATGGCCAACTTTCCACACCTTGCTTGATCGCATCGCAAGTGCAAGGCATATCTTACATTTACCATAAGGCGCGCGAGCAAAACCACGCAGAATTAAACTTAAGCGTTTTCTCTGCTCTCAGGCTTGGGCGTCCAAAGCAGCGCGGAAGGGTTTGAGTCTATGTTTTAAATGCTCGCGCTACAAGTGTAATGGCTGCACGAGCATCCGATAGGTATATAGGTTGAAATCTTGAGGCCAGATTACACGCGCTGTGGAATGTGAGCGAGGAGTTTCTAGCGCGGGCCTTTTAGTTGACGCCCAAAGAGCTGTAAGCTTGGCCTTGTTGGTGGGCCACCGGCGGTGAAACTTTATTGGCCTTGCTCTGTGGCCCAGTCGGCTCGAGAACGGCACCTAGAGAAGATCCACGGTGGATCTCCGCAATATGAAGCTTTGACGGACAGACCGGGCGGGGCCAACTCATAGCAGCACAGCTTGCCATGCCACTTCTTTCCATTGCCGCGAGCCTCAGGCGCGTGCAGGTCAAGAATAAGATTGAGTTTGAATATAACAAGCAATGGATCCGTGTCTGCGCTGCGCCCCCAACATTTCTTTCAAAGCATCAGGTGCAGCAAAAGCCTTTGAATTTCTCGACGTTGACGTGAGCCAGGTACCTGTGCAGGCAATGCTGGCTTCTTGTGGCAGCAGGAGTTATTTCGCCGGCTGCTAAGCTGCGGACGGACATTCTGGTGTCACGCAGCCTTGACGCGAAGGCATTGGGTCAGGGACCTGGGACCGAGGTCAGCAAGCACTTTCCCAACCCCCCCCGCATCTCGATCTTTGAAACATGTTGCTGAGCATTTTCTCAATGTCAGATTTCAGAAATGTCTGATTCTGGAGATAGAGCGCGCCTTGTACATCGCCAAGATTTCGCGTAACGACATGGCCTGCGGGCAGAACCGGACAGTGCGCGGTGAAAGGACCCTCTTCAGAATGCATATCTTCTTCGGATTTTGTGGCGTTCTTTTGTCTGAGCAAATAACGGGCCTGCCACAAAGCACGAACAAAGTGGGGCGACGAGTGACAGAACGGGAGCGCTGGAAAAGGCTAGCAACGGTGAGCCCGCGCGAATGGGCAAAGGTTGGCGATGTAAACTAACGCCCACTTAACACGCACACTGGTGGACAAAGCGCAATCCCCTGCCCCTGTCGGCTATTTACACTGCGCTCAATTTGTTCAACTTGCCTAGTCGACGTTGCCTTCTTCCAGCAACCTGACGTGGCGGCCAAACTGCGCCGCTTTCACGTTGGTCTTCTTTGTACACCGCCCCTCAGGCTGAGGCCTGGCCATCGCTCTTGCCCAGAGAACGGTCTCACGGCGCAGCAGCGTGGCGGAGCTTCCAACAAGGAAGGCCATCCCTTGATTGTGGCTTTCCAAGAGTTTGAGACGCATAGCTTGCTTAGCTGCAAATCCAGCCACCATGTTTAGTGTGACATGGCGGCGGTGTTGTGGTATGTAGGTTCGCCCAAACTCCTCTCCAGATGCAGCGTGGTGGTAGATCACCTTGATGCTTTTCTTGGTCATTGTAAAGGTTCCTTTCACAAGAAAAGTTGCGGCAGGTACTCGTCGCACTATGGCGACCAAAGTTGAATTGCAGCAGCCTCCACTCTGGGAGTAAACTTTCACGACCCTGTCTCCCCACTTTGTTGTCACTTTGTAAATGCCAAATGACCCCCAACCAAGAAGGCGGCGGGATAGCTCCTCTTGCTGCGAAGAGTTCGCCAAGAGCAGCCAATCCTCGGCATCAATCTCCTCGAGGAAGGCGACCTGGCTTGCCAAGCAGGTTGGCCAAGAGCTCCGGAGCAAGGCCCATTCGAGTTGCGGCATGGTGATGCAGTTGGATGCCCTTGCTTGCACAGCGCCTGTAAGTGATCTGCAGTCTGAGAACTAATTACGGACTGCGCTGCCGTGTTTCATACCTTTGCTTGCCGTGGTGTCCACTTTTGCTTGAGCAGCGTAGCAGTAATTCAACATATATAGCAACGCCTTTTTAGGCGAACCCCTCTCAGCTCGGCAACATTGTACTTGTTGACGTTTGCTACATATATGAATATGAGCGTAATATATGTATATATCTGTGTATCAACGCATGCGCGCGTCACGCCCTCAACAGCTTCTTTGCCGTGGCACGCTCATGACATTCCACGCAAAAGGAAGTGAGGGCTTCTCAGTATGACCCAATCTCTTCTAACCACGCAATTTACCTATGTATGCTTTCCCGCCGAGTGCCGAAAGCATAGCTTTTTAAAATGGAGCACCGGAGCAAACTTACATCCATCCCCCTACACCCGCTCAGTAGCGGTCAGAGCCGTGGATGGCATTCTTGATGACGTAGTCCTCTCCACTTCAACGTTGCTGCACCAATTCTCGCGCAGAAGCTTCCATCCAACGCCCCAGCTTTTCACCATGGCGGCGATGCTGGGTTATTATCAGTCTATCGATCGGGTAGCCTGGTTGGCTAAGTGTTCCAAGCGAATATTCGCTTTGGGCTAGTGGGTCTTTCAAGCTCTTTTTTTTTAAGCGTCACTTTGGCCTCGCTCACGCATCTGAAGAATGCTCTGCGCAAGCACATGGGTCTTGTAGGTCTTGCAGATCACCAGAACTTCTTGGAGGTCAGGAATTTTCCTCGGACGTGCGGAGCTCCGGTGAATCGAGGAAGTGCTTCAACTAATGTCTTTACCTGTTGGGGAACCGCGTGCACATGGGAAGGGCGGAGACCTTCAATGCCTTTCCGGACATGATGAGCCAATAAAATCAAGCCAGGGCCACCGCAAACAAGCCAGGTTGACCCCTAGTAAACATGGAGGGTCTACCGCGCCGGCTGGGCAGAGGCGCGCAGGCTTCAGCGCAAGGCCCGCCGTAAACAGGCCAGGCCCGCCCAAGACTACACTCATTGATTTGCAAGTCAATGACAGCTTCGCATTTCTGTTAATAACTGTTAAGACTAAGACTAAGACGAAGGGCCCTGAAAACATCAAGATTCTTGAGGCCGCCGCAAAACAAGCCAGCCCCACCAACAGTAAACACGCCGGGATCACGGGCAAAAACATGGGCAGACCAAGCAATGACTTGACTTCCGCCTACAACTCTACCTTGGGCGTGCGTAGTCCCAGTG
>CAXAMN010000636.1:308197-350059 GCA_963970005.1 Durusdinium trenchii
CTCCTCTGCCCTTCAACATCCACAAAGTCCTGCACCTGCCACGAAATGTGCATTGCAAGGTCCACAAAGTACTGCACCTGCCACGAAACACGAAAAACAAAAAAATCATGTAAACAAAATCCTAAAATCCTAAATTAAATCCGAGCCCCACCCACAGGACCACTGCTAAGATTTCACCCACGTCAAACCCAACGCATCCGAGCCGGGAGTTTGCGGGCGGATTGGGATGTTGTGCGGCTTTGGAAGGGGTTTTTGGAAGGAAGTATGTGATGATCTGCTGTAACTTTTGGTTTTCAAGATCAAGGGGTAAGGGTGGCAGTTGATGAGGGGTTGGATATTTTTCAACCCACCAACCTTTGTTCAACCCCGACCCTTTATTCCACGCTCTCAGTCGCGGTTTTTAACCCTAAATGGGGAAAAATGTCGTTTCGTGAAAACCCCGCTAAAGTAACCCAGGGTCCTAAAAATTTAACCTTTTTCTAACGGCAGGAACATTCTTTTTGAGCCCTTGAACTCACTTTATCAACCCAGGAACACATTATTTTTGTCCCATCACGCGCTATTCTAACCCTAGGTGGGAGTTGGGGGGGTAGCCACATTTATGCGCTCTCAGTCTTGTGTTTTTCACAACCTCAAATGACTCGATGAAGATGTCATTGGAGGCATGCCAGTCAGGCCTAACCTAGGCGATGTCTTGGGCGCTGTATGGCAGCAACATTTGTGGTGGATGCTCTGCATGCAAACGGTGCGCGAGCTCCGATACAGCAATCGCAAAATATGCTTGACGTAGTGCTTGACGTTGGCAAGCCTAGAATCCATGTTGAGCAGGGAAGAAGCGAGAGCGTTAGAAGCATCATTTTGGAATGTTCTTCGCAATGGTTTGCAAGCTCCACGAATGCAACGCCCAGTGCTTCCAAGATTGAAATGGGAATTCTGCAGAAGCCAAACAGAAGAAGACATGTGGTTCTTGGAGGCAGACCGTTTGCACATGTCAGGTGAAGCCCTCGCAAGGTGGCTCGGGCAGAACCCCCGAAAAGAAGACGCATGCAATTATTTGGCGACTGCTACCTCTAAAGCCGGCACGCGGGCGCAGGTCGCCCACGAGTCTGAAGATGAATACGCAGGGGGCGCGGCCAAGAGCACACTGCCCAGCCACAGAGTTCAGGGGAAGAGGAGGACAAGAGGAGGACAAGGCCTGGAGACAGAGCTCAGCCAGAGTTCAGGGGCGCGGCCAAGAGGATGACAAGAGGAGGACAAGGCCTGGACACACTGCCCAGCCACAGAGTTCAGGGGAAGAGGAGGACAAGAGGAGGACAAGGCCTGGAGACACTGCCCAGCCACAGAGTTCAGGGGCGCGGCCAGCCAAAAGCCACAAAAGCCACAGAAGCCAGAAGCCAAAAGCCACAAAAGCCAGAAGCCACAGAAGCCACAGAAGCCACAGAAGCCACAGAAGCCACAGAAGCCAGAAGCCACGAAAAACAAAAAAATCCTAGAAAAAGGCAAAAAAACAACTTCAATTAGATGGCCCTTTGTGTGGGTGCATCGGTGTTCACATGGGCAGTGTCGACCGTAGGATCTGTGAAGATGTGGAAGGCTCTGGAAGTCCAGTTTGACCTTAAACAATTGACCGACTGTTTGCAGGAAATTCCTAGAAATCGGGTCACCTAGAGTCACCGTTCGTCAGTCAGATTTATTCTTATTTTGTAGTCGACTGGACTCCCAGCAAAAGGGCTTTCCTGACTTCCTTTGTCACGTCCATCCCCCCCACGTCTTCTCATCTCCTCGAAGCATTCCTTCAGCTTGGCCTCTCTGACCGGAGGTGTGTCCCGCTGACCGGAGGCATGAAGGAGTGGACCGTTTGGGATTCAACCCATTAAAGCAATGATAGGCCAGGAATCCTATCTGCGACATCTTTGATGGCCTCTGAATTCACCCAAGGTAACTAGAAAACATCACAGCTCTGACTGCACATGCCAAGCCTTGTTGCCCAAAAGATGACGCCAAAAGGTTGCACTAGGCAAAAAGAGTTGAACACCCAGTTCAGTGGCCAAGGATCGTTCCAACCTGCAAGGATCGTTCCAAGCTTGCTTTACTGGAGACAGGAGACAGGACCGGGATTTGATTGCAAGTGGTTTGGTCGATTTGGAACCACTGGTGACCAGCAACCTCATGGTGGGATCCATTTTCTGTTTATCCGTCTGCGCACATACTTCGCACGCCAGGCCGGCGCGGTCGAGAGCTGACCGGTGCTCCAAAGAGGCTCAGACACACAGCAGTCAACACCACAAGACCCAGCCCAGTACTTCCCGAGGCGAGAGGCTCAGACGCATCGCTTTACCGGCGAGTATGGTAGGGTACACGAGTTAACACACACTCACACGCACACTGTAGTAAATTAATAAACGTATCCAAATGAAAGGATTATGCATTCAACATTTTGGCGAGCCTACTGTGGAGCTACGTTGGAGCTGGAACAGAATTATCAGGAAGAGAACGTTTGGCAGGCAAAATTGCGATTTTTTTCTTGCAATTATTGAGGGTTTTGCATAGATTTTGACCCACACCCATAACGACCACATCCTGTCTCAGGATAGGCCTATCCTGGGCACATCGTTGCACATCTGGGGGGTGGACACAGCCAGCTGGGTTGACTCGCCGCTCCGGGCTGTGGAGCCCCGACCAAAGCCCCAAACAAACAACCACCCGCCTCCTCTGCTGGTGTCCAAGTAAAACTCTCTGTGTGGTCGACCTGGCGATCTGTGGGGACCTACAGCCACTTTACAGAAGATTGAAAAAACGGTAGAACCGTTTTTTTCGATTCCTTAGGACAACAACGGTTGTTCGGATGTGAACCCTTCAAATCAGTAAACATCTCAGGATCTATGAAGACCTGTGAAGATTGTTTGGGAGATCCGCGCACCAGTTTGTGAGACCTCCAGCGAAACGTCTGCCGTCATGTCCTGAAGATTTCAATGGCTCATGTAAAAGCTTGATGTCCCTCTAAATTCTACAGGCTGCAGCTCTCAAAGTATGAGTGTCGGATGCAACGCCAGACTTAGATAAAGGGCTCGCAAGAGCAAGTGTCAGTTACTGAATCACCGATGCATTAAACCTTTACCTCTTTAGCCCTTTACTGCAAAACACCGGTTTCTAACAGCTTAAGCCTTGCCACCGCTCCTCTGCCCCGCCTCGGTGGCATGATGTCATTCCCCAGCATCTTGCAAGAAAGGGATGCTCCGCATCGGAATCCTTTTTGCGAACCAGTGTCGCTATATAAGTGTAACTTCCACAACCTTCACCCGAGTTGTCTAACATCAAAATGAAGCCCAAAAAACAAACACACAACAAACAACACCAACCAAACCAAACCAACAAATGAACTAAACCAACGATTCCGTGTCTCTCATCCCACCGATTCCCATCGTCTCTCCCTCCCGATGAAGAACGACACCGGTGGCCTTCGACGCGCGGCACGACGCGCGCGCGGCACGAGGCGCGCCGCCTCAGGCGTTTTAGACCTCATCCGCTGGGCTCGAAGCTGCTGGACGCTGGACGCCTCGAGCGAACGCGGGGCGAAACAAGGGTTGCCACCGAGCGGTGCCACAGGCGGGGTTCCAAAGAGTTTGGAAAGCAGTTGGAAGAGACGTTGAATTGAATTCAATGAGAGCAGTTTCTTTTACATGGTCAATACAGAAAGAAGTGGTTTTGGACCTGGGCCTCTTAGTGGGACGGGGGTTTGGCACACCGAGTCGCACGAACGCACAAACGCACGGTGTGTACTGATGATGAGAGTTTCCACCTGAGTAGATGGCTTCTCCCCCATCCCTGGGAGTCAAGTCGACTATAAAAAGAATGGTCTGACTAGGGGAACTGAAAGGACACTTCCTTTACTCCAGCCGGTCTAAATATCGTCGAACTGGACTTCTAGAATATAGAACACATCTTCGGTTCTGTGCGATCTACTCTGAAACCATCTGAAACCACTCTCCATGACATGCGTAGCGCAATCACATGTACGGTTTTCAAGCCCTTGGCATATACTTGCTTGGGTTTAGACCTGTAGGCTTTGGGTTAGTTGGTTTGGATACTTGGATTATGGAGTGTCTTGGACGTTGGATAGGTAGGTGAAAGGAACAGTCTTGGGGGTCTTAGATATTGAATTTCTCCTTGGTGGGTCCTTCATTGATTCACCTTGTCTGAGACTGTACTACCCACTCTTCTTCCTCGTCTTCTTCGCAAAAACCAAGGCCTTCCTCGTCTTCCTCTGAGGAACATGAGGAACGTGGCAAGCGCTAAGCCAAACGAACAAATCACCCACACAGGTCTCCGCAAATACCACGTCTCACCCGCTTCTCATCCACAAAACCACACTGGTTGTCAGTTGTTTCAACTCACGAACGACCAAATATTCGTCAAGCGGGTTCAATCATCCCGAGTAAAGGTTGAACATTCTGAAAGTTAACCTTGCACTTCATTTTGGCTTTAACAATTCATGAATTGCAGTTTGCAGGTTCAACAGAATCTCTGAACCAAATTCACGACCGGTTCCGCCCCCCCGTGCTCTACCGCCGTGCTATCGCGGTCGCGGGCCCGTGTGGCGCTGTCCCCCGGCTTCGCCTCGTCCGTGTCCATCGGAGAAACCAACGTCGAACTGTGCTCCGAGGCCTCCTTGGGCGATCGATGCGTTTGGTCCGAAGCACGTGGATGTTGATGTTGGCAGAGCTGGAGGCACTCAAAAGAACACACGATGAGTGTTTGGCACACTGGTTTGATCGTGTTTTGTTGGGTTACTTCATCATGAGGCTGGACGATGTTCGTCCAGGCTTCGAACAACGTCTGTGTCGAGTGAATTCTCCACTTCCGAGCGACGGTGGCTTTTTCGGTGCGTCGTGCCATGTCGTGTGAGAAATCGACGTTGAAAAAGCCGGCGCAGACGAAACACACCCTTGGCCCTTGGCCCTGCTGGTTTCGTGAGCATACTAAGCGAGAGAACTCGTTCATTTGTTGGGATGAATCTAATACAGTGGCCACATATACCTGGACCTTCAAAGGGGTGTCCAATGGAGATCCCTAGGTAGTGTAGGGGCTTCCATTGGTGACCCCTTTGAAGGTGCTGGTATAGTGGATGGCGAGTTTCATCTGAAACAATATTCACCCTCATCTGTTCGTGGGCCTGCACAAACATAGCAGCTTAGCACGCTCTCTCTGCTTCCTCTCCATGTGGAGCGTCCTCAGATATCTCAGATGAATACCATTCCCTAGGGATCCACATACCTTCTCAGGAGGTACTTGGGCCCTCCAAGCCTACATAAATAGTCTCCAATCACCTTCTGAGAAGGTACTTGGATTTGTAGGGATTGAATACCATGGAATACCAAGCCATTGGTCTGAAACAGGCGGGCATCTGTTCGTAGTTCCTGGCAGTCTTCATCAGGGTGAATGACTGCTCGTTCTAATCTTTCTCTGTCTTCAGATGTGTTTTTCGCGTGGCCCAAGAGGTCATCCTTTTAGGCACGCAAACCTGTTGAGAGATGAAAAATGGACACTGGACAACTTCAATTGACTAAGGGATTTGATCTTGATTCAGAGGCTAGTTGTTCTCTGGGCATTTGGCTAAGGCTACTCGCAGCCCAACATCTGAATTAAAGCCGGAAAACCACCGCAACCGCCAAGGAGTACTGCATCCTTTCAAAAAGAGACGGACAAGAACCACGTTCAAAGTGCAAACCTCTAAAACTGTTCGGTGTGGACATCACTCAAAACATCTCAAGACTGTTCGATTCTGCCGCCACAGCCAGCATCCTCAACGTGACTCCGCAGAACCAACAAAGCGATCGCAAGCTAAGCATTGACTGCGAGGATTGGGGTGGGCCACACCAAGAAGGTGTAAACACCAATCCTGGCAGTCGAATCCGGAATCGACCGGCAGCAATGGGCGATGGGCTACGGCCAGAAAGGCAGACCCACGAGCATGTGGTCCAAACGGTCGACACGAGTAACTTTACGCGCAACGAGTGGGGGATTTCAGGGGCCAAGCGATGAAGAAGTGCATTCTCCAAGCGATTCGGACCAGTTGTTCATCTTCCGGGGTTGCGAAGCGCATGGCTGCAGACCTACCACGTTCATCCGAATTGATCGCCACGGTCCTTGTTCCGATTCCACGCCCACGGCGTCACCGACGTTGAGTCGGGTCGTCGGGTCCGCGTGGGGAGACGCTGAGAGGGTCGGAGTCCGAGCGATTCGTCGCCAGACGTCTGGCGACCAGACCACACCAGACCATGAAGTCAAGCAGTCAATCGATCAAACACCTTGACCAACACGTGCTGGGCCTTGCGGACACTGGTATTTGATCCATAGCAACACCAACTGATTCCAAATATTCAATCCCCTCATCGTGCTGCACTGGCGCACTAGCCTCCAATGCACTTGCATAGCACGTCTTGATGTTCCCCATGGCTTTCCCACTTCTGACATCGGAAGGAGTGCCGTTTCTCCAGGACCTTCTCCCCTGACTCGACACTCTGACTCTCTGAAGGGTGGGTCGAAATTCGACAGTGTTCCAATCCGACGCCGGCAGAACAGTATACCTTCAAAACAAAACTCTGCTTTGGATGACCCACGAAAGATCATGGAATTCATCTCTGACTGTGTCTACCTCCAATTCGGGTCATATCTTCCGTGTCCTTTCACACAGTTTCACCCTTTTCACCTCCCTGCGCACCTGGGTCCCTCACAAACCTCCCTCCCTCGCGGCTTCCCTCCAGGTGTCCGCACATCGGCTTGCGCATCGGACAGCAACCGGAGCGCTTGCTCCTGCGTGCGGAGGACCGTGCTGGAGCTGGACTGAATGACCCCCAAAGGCGACCTGTCTGGGACTGCCATGTCGGACTGCCGGGGTGGTGCCAGGGGGGTCTGTCTGGGGCGGCAGTCCTATTCCAGTCCCATGGAGTGTATGGGTCCTGGTTTGCTCAATTCTCAGTTTGGTCATAGCTCGCTGGTTCGAGATTGAGCCGATGGAAGATGGACAAGAACAAAAGCGCCAATGCGACTGGTCATACTGAGCAGGCAAGGCATCCTAACGCCACTACCCCCCCTACCATCCCCCCACGAAGCGTTGACAATACATGTGGTTGTCTGCAACCAAGGAAGCCAAATGCAGCTCTAAGAAGTCTGGAGACTGAGTATTTTTCAGAACCAGTGTTCCATCAATAGCTTCTAGGACCTTCTGGGTGTGATTCCACATTCTTCGCCCACAGGCGGACCCTCAAACCAGCTACAGGACATGTTGGTGTCGGTCCAAGACCGAGCAGCGAACGGGTTTCTGTCCCGACTCTGGAGCATCTGGGTGGATGACGTCAAGCTGCCGATGGTGTTGTAGTCCAGTCGACCATTTGAAAGATGCATGCATGACTAGATGCATGCTTGACCTGGTGTTGTAGTGAAATCACTCCAAAACAGCTCCGGTTCCTACAGAAGTGACCGTAAATAGGACCCGTCACCAGGAGTACCTATATAGGATAGTCTCTGACCCCACCTCTGCCGCTTCCAGAACACTCAAGCTCGACATTCTGCCGCTCGGATCTGGGCGGAAAGGGACGGAACACCACAAAAGCCACGGTTCCGACCAGCTTCGCTTTGGGTTCCCCTCCAGCTTCGTCCGTGCTTCGCCGCTCAACTGGCCGTAGGCCTCCGGTCTGTCCGCCGCGGTGCCGCAAAAAGGCGGTCTGTGGGGGGGAGGAGACCATCCGAGACCATCCATGGGACTGGGTTCACCGGGCATCCATGGGGTAAATGGATACATCAAGGCTCATGAAGTATAGGTCTTAGTGGATTTTTTGGGGGCCCTCTTCGAGCTTTTGCATCATGAATTCGAACTTGAGATTTTCAGGTACTTCCGCTGAATGCATCTAAATGCTATGTCTCTAGCAGGAAGTCTCACTCGTCCGGTCTGGGGATGGTCTCCAGGTGATGGTTCTCCGTCTCTGCCGTTTCGTGTTCCAACCTGACGGTGGGTGTCCCAAATTTCTCTGCCATACACGTCCGAAATGGATATCATGGTGCCGTGGGGTGCCTGGGAAAGCACTGATTTGGAGGGATTTCACGGCTTTTCACGGCTTTTCACTCCACAAATGCCATTGATTTGGAGGGAAGCTATATCCTGCTGCTGAAGCGACTTCCCTGGCCCACAGGTCGCGGTCTTTCAGGGGACACCGTCAAGACTTGGATGTGGCCTCAGATTTGGACCGCGGGGTAGATCAAGACCCAGTAGCAAGTGTCCAGTTCCACGTTGGAAGTCCCATTCTAAACAAAAAATAACAAGCGCATGGGCATGGGGCATCCCAATGCGATCCACTCGGCAATACCAACGAGTGAGCCATCTGAAGTCCATCTTTACCAGCAGGCTCAAACCATTTGCTGTCATCCGCCGACTTTGGGCTCTGCGCTAAGCCTTGTCTTACCCTTCGGTTCGGTGCAGACTGGTGGGAGCGCGGGGCGCTCCACAGCTCCGCGCTCCATGGCGCCAAACCCAGCTCCGCGCGAAGGGTCTTGGCCACAAGAATTCAACGTCCAGCACCGGCGGTTCTGTGCTGAAGCTGATCTATCTGCAAACAGCACACAGGCAGAGATCTTCTCTCCAGCCTTTCTCAGCCACAGCTGGGAATGAACCCAGCTGGAAGCGCGTTTTTTTCGCTCGCAGCTTGGATTTTCTTGAGGAACCTGGACAAAAATGCTCAATGTTCCCCATGCCAGGGAATTTGAACCTGTTCAAATAGTAAAATCCCCATAAATCACCTGATTCGCCAAACCAAGACAGCAATCAACAATATCAGGCATCTCACTGAGGCACATCACGACAGCATCATCCTTCGATCGTTTCATCCGGAGAAATCCAGCACCACCGGACATTCCTCGGAGAGTTGGGCGTTCAGAGTGTGGAGAAAATCTTCGTTCTGGTGAGGATGGAAATGGGGCCTCAAGCCTGAGAAAAGAATATGACAAAGGTGCCTTGAGCATGGAATTGTCTCAGCTTTTTGTTGTAAATAGGCAGTCTGATTTGACCTTGCACCTAATTACCTAATGTAGCCTTTTGCTATTCAACGTCATTCAAGTGGGGATCAACACTCCCCCACAAATAGCAGGCGAAGATCCCCCAGTACATGGTGGATTCTGAATGATTCTCACTTCTGGTTGGACGTGTAGATGTGAGAAGTACACTCCCTGGATGAAGATGAAGTCCGAATACCAAACAGTGTAGTGGTGGCTTTCCACTTTCGGAAGCCCCTTCGCCTTCAAAGACCATTTAAAGCGTTCGGTTGACCTAGTTTTAATGTGTAAAATCCTGAGGAAAGAAGTCGAAGTTCTTCGGTAAAGTCCATTAAATCGTCAACTTAGTATTGAAAGTACTGTATTGCCAGTCAAACACTATTCTATTTAGTATTCTATTCAATTTTATACTGCATCAGTTCATGGACACCTTGTGCCCATGGAATGACCTTTGCACTAAAGGACTTTATACTACAACAGTCAGAGGGCTGTGGGCTGAGCCATCGCCATCAAACCGCCAGAGTCGAACGAACAGGTCAGAGTCGGCCAAGCATCGCTTTCGTAGGCCTCTCTGCCTCGCGCATGACAAGGGGTGAGAAGCGGAGGGAGTTTGGTCGGCATGTTCTGCTGGGGAAAGCAGAGTGTATCCAAAAAAAATGAGGTCACTTTGTACGCTGACTACAATAAAATATACGGATTTTAAAATGGCCGAACAGGTATTTTAGTGTACCTCTGTGAAAGATCTGCCGGGGCCGCCCAGCCATTTAAACATGCAGAAAATACATACGGAATGCACTTCCTAGAATATTTCACAAAATCGGAAAATATATAGAATCAAGCTCAACAGGGACTTCTTCCCCCCGCTGATTATCCTTATGAGGGTGGATGCGAAGTGGGTCCACGTAAGGTGGGTCCACGTATGGTGGAAGGCCCACGTAAGAGAGTCCACGTAAGGGGCTCCACGTAGGAGGGGTCCACATAAGAAAGGTCCACGCACGGAGGGTCCATGCACGGACAGACAGTCAGGAAAGTTGATTTAGCGAGTCTAGCTAGGTAGGGTCCACGCGTGGGGGAGGAGGTCCATGTAAGGAGGGGCTGGCCTTATGTGGAGGCCTTTGGCGGGAGGGCCTTACTTGACCTTAGATGGGAGCTTGACCTTATAGGGTCCACGTAAGAGTCCACATAAGGGGCTCCACGTATGGAAGGTCCACGCGTTGGAGGGTCCATGTACAGTGGGGTCCACGTATGGGGGGTCTAGCCAACTAGGTCCACGCAAGAGGGGTGCGTAGGGTCCACGTAGGTGGGTCCGAAGGAAAGGGTTCCCATAAGCAGTGTGGAGGGTCCGTAAGAAAGTCCACGTGAGGGGGCTCCATGTAGGGGGGTCCACATAAGGAGGGTCCACACGGAGGGTCCACGTAAGGAAAGTTGATTCAGAGAGTGCACCTAGTAGGTAGGGTCCACATATGGCCTTATGCTCGAAGGGAGTTACGTGGAGGCCTTGGCTGGCCTTGGGGGTTTTGACTGGCCTTACACGAGGCCTTGGGATTGTTGGAGGCCCGGGGCTACCAGCGGCCGTCGGCCTGGCAGCCAGGAGGTGATCCTTCCAGACACGGTCGGTCCACGAGAGCGTGGGCCTGGTGCAGGGTCTACGGCTTACATATAGTCCATGAGTTATACCTAGCAATCTCAAAATCCAAAGAGCGTCAAACGAAAAATTCACAAGCAATCCACCTCAGGTTGAGGTGCTCTCAAAAGCGTGGTGTACGCGACACACTTCCGACAGCACTAGAGAGTTCCAGACATCTGCGTCCATCTAACAAGCGGACAGCGGCGTCTCCGAACGCACATGACCATCCACCCCAGTAGTTCCCTTCAACCTGCCAAATGCATACTGCTTGGTTCTCGCCTTGCCCTTGCACTGCGGGCGGAAATACTGTACGAATTGCTCGCGCGTGTATGGCCATCATCCATCCATCTGAAACGTGCACGACCCACTCGTGGTAGGGGAACGACCGCTCGTACGGCGCCCGCGTGCGGAACAAGGCCGCGTTCCCGCACTGGCGCTGCATGTCGACCACGGCCTGATGCCGGATGCGCCAATTCAATACTGCGGCGTTCAGGGGCACTTGCTTAGCACCAGCCTGAAAGGGATATCGTGCTGCCTGGCAATGTTCTTCTTCGTCCCCACAGTCGTCCAGAGGCTGAGGTCGTACACGTAGTGGAGGAGCTGATAGTCCAAGCTGTATAGCCCACGACCGGTGACAATACCTTGCGCAGGAAGCCCCTCTTGATCCTGCCAAGCTTGCTGCGTCCGATGTTGGGGCCTTGCTCTCCATCCTCGGGCTCCCCGGCGTCCTCCACACCGGCGACCATTTCGAGCATCTGCTCCGTCACTCTGCCATCATAGCACCCAACACGGTCAAACGCAGCCATGATGCACACGTGACAGGTCAGCAGGTCAGGTATGCACAGTTGACAGTGAGTGGGCACAGCTGAGCTTGGGCAGTAGAAGTCCGCAGAGTCCACAGACAGGTTCATGCTCCACCACATAGTTTATAATAGGTGTTTGCACATGTGTGCAATATCAGTGTCTTCCTTTGAGACAGCACACTCCAGTCCCTCCTCTTCCAAGAACCTCAGTCCTGTGTGAGAGTGAGTGGGTGAGTGTGAGTGTGAATTTGAGTGTGTGTGCGAATGAGAGATAGTGAGAGTGAGAGTGGGACAGTGAGTGTGTGTGTGGGACGTCGTCACCTTGTCGTCCGCTCGATCGGTATCTTTTGGAGTTGCTGGCCACCTGAAACCTTTGGGACCTCCGCTGGATGGACCTCCTCTTCCTTTTAGGTTTCCTTACCTGTACCCTTAGGAATTGGAACCCTAGGCCGGCGTGTGGCACCGCATTCAGTTCAGTACACAATATCTCAAGTGTGTGTGTGAGTGTGAGTGTGAGTGAGAGAGTGGGAGTGGGTGTGAGTGTTCACGATTGGAGACACTGTTATGTAGGTTTGGAAGGTCCAAGTACCTTCTGAGAAGGTACTTGGATCCCTGCTGCGCCTGCCACGAAATCTGCGCATCGAGGTTCACAAAAGTGCTGTACCTGCCACGAAATCTGCACATCGAGCGACATCTGCACGTCGAGGTTCACAAAGTGCTGCACCTGCCAAGAAATCTGTAAATGAGCCACATGTCGAAAAGCTACAACTCACTGCGCCCGTCTCGAAATCAGAGCTCGTCGAAGATCACCACCATGTCCAAAGTAGTGTACCTGCCACGAAAACTGCATTTCGAAGTAAAACAGCTCCGATCCCTTGCACCTGACACGAAAAGTCGACTTTGGACCACGAAAACGCGAGGTTTCCCTTGCACCTGCCACCAAAAGTGACCACCATGTGCGAAAATGCGCACGGCGCCACAACGAGAGCGCTGTCGCTAGCAGCACCCGCCACCGGCAAGCAGATTTCGCGAGCCTGCGCAGTCGAAATGCATGTGGACGATTTCGAGAGGTATATGAATGTGCTGTAACTAGCAACGAATCAGCCGTTCACTCCCGCACGCCCCAGCGATCTAAGCACAGCTGCTTTACACCTACCGTAAGAACCCCTAAGTGTTTCCACACTGTTTGGGGAACAAAAGACAAACAAAGAGTGGCAGCGGTTCCGCTTGGATTCGATAGATAGACAACCAAATCAGCAATTCTTTTCATTCATGGTCTTGGAAGGGAAATTGGCTGTTGCTTCGAAAAGATCCGGAGGACCTCTTAGAGGTTCAACAGCACTGAGAAACTAGCCCAACAAACAAACTCATCTCTTGCAAGCTGGAAAAGACACTTTTTCCCCACCTCTCAGGTGAGGGTTGTTAGATTTTACGTCAGCCCCATCTCCTCCTCCTCGTCCTCCTTCTCCGCAACCTCCTCCTGCGCCTCCTCCTCGTCCTCGTCCTGTGCCTCCTCGACTGCCACCATCTGCTTCTCATGTTCCCCACGACCATCCGCGCCCAGTGTTCCCTGCCGGACCTCAACCGCGAGCTCCAGGCCCAAGTGTTCCCTGCCGGACCTCAACCGCAACCATCCCCGCCCAGTGTTCCCTGCCGGACCTCAACCACAGCACACAACCACAACCACAATCACAAACACAATCACACCACCAGAAACACAACCAACACAATCACAAACACTCAACCACAAACACAATCACAAACACACTACAAACACAACCACAAACACGCAACCACAAACACACAACCACAAACACAATCACAAACACGCAACCACAAACACAATCACAAACGCACAACCACAAGCACAAACATAATCACAAGCACGCAACCACAAACTAACCACAGCCACGATCACAAACACGCAATCGCAAACACACAACAACAAACACAACCACAAACACAATCACAGACACACCACCACAAACACAATCACAAACACACCACCACAAACACATTCACAAACACACCACCACAAACACAATCACAAACACAACCACAAACACAGCCACAAGACGCAACCACAGCACACAACCACAAGACACAACCACAAGACACAACCACAACACACAATCACAGCACACAACCACAGCACACAACCACAACGCACAACCGGAGGACCCAAGCAAAATTGAGAACCACAAAACTCACGACCGTGGCGACATGCTCCTCAGCATGGCTTGTAAACACATGATTGAGATGTCATGGTGGGGATCACTCGAAGCAAAGTAATTTCATCTATAACTTGCGGATAGAGTAAAGTTCATACACTTCAAGAACGTTGCACCTTCCCGCCCTGGCCCAACATGTCGCAAGACACGCTGCTTCAGAGCAGCCTTAGGCCTTCATCCACACCGCAAGCTGCGCGCTAACCCGTTGGCGCCGCTTTCAACCGTTCCGCTGGCTGCGCCTTGTGCCGTCCACCGATCGACGAGCTGCTGACGTGTCTCCTTCTCCTCCGCCAAGACGCAGTAGGGGTGAACCTCACGCCCGTTGGACGATGGACGTTGGGGAACACCGCGGTGCGCGGAGGCACGGGGACGGGGTGGGAGACACAGGCGCGGACATCTACAGCGAGCAAAAAAGCCGCCTGACGAGGGTGACGGGTGGAGAAGATGTAGCGATATGCAGTCTGGATACGGTTCTTCTTGGATACCCTGAGGCTAGAAGTCCATTCTTTGTTCTATTTGCGGATGTCGAAAGCTCTGCTTGTGACACACGGCTAGACGCCCAAAAAAATACAAAAACGCCCCACTGAAGCAAAGGAAGTTCCTCTTTGGGTCACCTAGTCGGACCATTCTTTGAATAGTCGACTGAACTCTGAGGGGATAGGTTACAATGAACTTCTAAACCAGAAACCACCACCCGAAACTCACCCGCCAAGACTTAGCACGGCCGCCAAGAGTCAAAACAGAAAGAGACCACATGGAAGGTGGCGCTGATGGGCCTACGATGACCCTTGTTCAAATTTTCAAGAGACCTTGGGTCTATCAGTCTATCCTATGACGAGTAACGGTCGATGATGATGGGGCCTGGCAGCAGGCCTTTCCATCTCTAAAATAGTGATTTGCTTGTTTATTGACTGTTAATAGGACAACCCCCCCAAAAGACAATCTAATTATTGTGATTTCTCACACTTGTCGATGGTCTGTGACTTCAGATCTCTCTAGATGAGTTTCGGAAACCCGACACCAGCTTAGCTTCTGTTCCCTTTCTCCATTCTTCTCACACCAGCTGTGCTTGGTTTGAGGCCGCGTATGACCTGCAGTTCACGTCCACGTGGTTCACTTAGAAGGAGCATGTGCCTACTGGTGTGGATGGTTCCCACCAAACGTCTCTTTGTGTTCCAGCAGACCGACCGTGGTCTGTTCAGATGTCCAGCTTGACGTTCGTCAGAATTCGTCGGATGTTCGTCGGATGTCTTCCAAGTTTCAACTCAGCGACGTAACTATCCCTAGGGATCCGTTTTCGTACCTTCTCAGGTACGGTGATTGGAGGAACTGTTATGTAGGTGCCCGGAGGTCCAGTCGTACCGAACCTGAGGGTATGAACCAAACCCAGCATTCGACCCACGTCATTCCACCACCTTCACCTGGTGAAAGCATATAACATGATCATCGCAAGCCAACCCTTTGCCGAGGTTTTCCACGTCGCCCGCCTTGAACTCATTGTGACCATAGCCCCAGTCCTGTGGTGTTTCAAGCGAAAATACCCCAGACTGGAGTGTCACTGTGCTAAGAAGGAGTGTCACTGTGTAGCAACACAGTCCAATGGCCCTGCACTCCCTCAAACAATAATGGAAGTGGAATATGGCCTTTGGATGACCATTTTCATCTACAAACAAGTGGTTTCCTCTTCATCCTTGGATTTGAAGATGGCGACAACCAACACCTGTGGGATGATTTGGGACCTTCTTCAATGACCTCCTGACCACTGACCAGTGTGGCCCCTGGCCATGATTCTGACAGGGGGTTCAGTGGTTTCTGCCTGATTCGGGGTTTATACCTGGCAACAAGAAGAAAGCCTCCATCTCCATGATTCAAAAGAAACACTAAGGCATCCCTGGTCGAGACTTCTGTGGGGCGGTCCATAGCGAGTTCCTGGTCTGAACGGGCCAGCGGCTGAGTGATCAGCAGTCTTTTGGGGCAGAAATGAAAACGCTCGGTTACTAGTAGCGTTCTTGCTAGTTACTAGTCTAGCGATTCCCTTTGTTCCTAGTAGTTTCTTGCTCCGTAAGGCCAGGAGTCCCTTTTAGCGTCCTTGCTCCTGTTTGTACTTAAATAAGGATCCCCTGGCCCTGGCTGGGTAGACTGGTCTTTGATGCACACCCAAATCAGCTTGCAGAGTTTCACTGCCGGCAGTTCCATTCCGATGGTAATCCTTTCAAGGCTCTTAGATAGACGACAAACTTCAAAGGAAGACCTACTCAATGAGAAATGGAGAGAGCCGAAATTGGGGTGAAATAAGCTAGTTTTGGGGTGGTTCTCTTTTTGTTATCTTTTTGTTCTCAGGGGGGCCGAGTCCAGCCTTCGTCCGTCCCAACGGGTGGGTCGAGCCGAGCCGAGTCTCCCTGCATCCGACTCTGGTGGAAGTTCGGAGGTTTTGGTGTCCAAAAACACCCAGCAGGACTTGGTGTCCAACCTCCCCGGGAGGGATCCGCCGACTCGTACCTTAACCGACCCGGTTCGGTACGACTGGACCCGACGTGACGTTTTGGCACCTACAGAACAGTGCCTCCTTGGCTCACCGTACCTGAGGTTCGGTACGAAAATGGATCCCTAGGGTCAACAGGTTTGCCAACTCCATCAATTCCTGGTTTTCATGCTCATCTTCCCATCTTCATTCCCCATGAAAAGGGGTTAGACAGCTTTGCGGAACAAGCATGCAAATCATGTGGAGATATATAGTATTGTATGACATCATAGTATGTAGTTGGATCATCTTATCCCCACTTTGCATCTGTTTGTTGATGATAAACATGTACACTCCCTGAAAAGATCATGGAACTGGAAAAAAAACACATGGAACAATGATGGTTGTACCAGCTGCTTGGCATTCGCATGGTCCCATGGTCATCCGAGATATTATTGCTTCGCCCATGTTCCCCGAAACGCCCTTTGGATGGTAATCGGACCGGTCGCTACCGGTTCCTCACCAGTCCCCCCTTCACCCCAATCGGTCCATTGGGTCGCCCCATGGTCGATTCCTCCAAATGGTCGAAGAAGCCATGGTTGCCGCAAAGAGCACACATGTAGCCCATCCATCCTGAACGAAACCCGCTAAACACAGGTACGAGTAACTGCGACACCGTCCAGGGTTTGACCTCATTGCACGGGAGTGGGTCATACCTGGATCTTGCGAGATCCTGCGACCCATTTCTGCCTCTTCAAACCAGTAGAAGCCAAGTTAGGCAAACATGTGGCAGTCGGCAGGTCAGATCCAGGTATCACAAACACGACGGAAATGGTTCTGAGGACCACCAAAAAGAAGTTCTCAGGACCGGGAGGGAGAAGTCAAGGCATGTGGCGACAGGTCAGATCCAGGTCCAACTTTCCAACAGAGGTGGGTCAGAACCATGAAGAACCCTATAGACTATCCCGACTATCCCAGTTGGGTACCCCAGGTGACGGGTTATATAAGGTCACTGGCTACCTCTCTTGCTTAGGGAGACTGGACCTGGCTCCCCCCAAAAAGCACCGGCTGGACCGGGGCGACCAATTGGCACGCCGGTCTGACCCAAGCATGGCGCACGCCTCTTGAGGTCTGTGCCATCTACTCTGAGGTTTTATAGTCTCACTCACTCACGAAGTGGAATATGGAGACCAAACAGCTAGACAGCTAGTCTAGCAGTGTCCTCTGCACACAAGGGAGTTTTCCACTTCCACTTTGTCAAAGTGTCATGCCCTAGGGATCCAGTTGTACCGAACCTCAGGTACGGTGAGCAAGGAGATTCTGTTCTGTACCAGCCAGTCGGGTCCAGTCGTACCGAACCGGGTCGACGGATCCCTCAGAGGTCGAGCCGAGATGGGCTCTTCAGCGACCGGGGGCCACGTCCTCACCGGTCGCGATGAAGAGCCGACTGTGATGGATCGAAGGACTCCGGTCGGCGGGACGTGATCGATTGGTGGATGGTGAACGCACTCGACTTGGACTGGCTGAAGCAGGTCATACCAAGCAGGTGTGGAGTTCCAAGCATGAACTCCATGATCAGCAGCCAGCAAGTGTGCGCTGCCACGGCTGTTTGGAGGTCTCTCACCACTGGGAGGTCTCCCACCCAAACAAAAACACCTCTTCGATTCCCCACACACAACTTGCGCAAATCCAAACGCGCCTCAACAGTCCTTCCCCATTGGGGGGCACTGGAGGTTAGTCTATACATCCATGCTACGTACCAAAACATGCCCACCACTACATCCTTGGAGCCCATGAAATGGACCGTTTGAAATCACTTAACGCTCGGATTTGGGGGGTGGCTCATTTCCTGGACAGATCAACGCCTTAGCCTGGGCTGCCCGGACGATCAACGCTGAAGCTCTTCAATCGATGTGGGTGGCCTGGGCGGCCACGTGAACGGACCGCGCGGCCAGCGCCGCCAGGCCGCCGATGTGTCGTCCATTCTCCGTCCCCCAACATCGGCCAACTCCTCCAAAAACGTTACAGCATTTTGGCTTTTGTTCTGTCCAAACAAAACTAAGTGGATCCCAGGCAAAGCACTTTTATATAAGGTACCAGGGGATTCTATATTACTTATGGGTTTAGTCGGAACCACTGAGGACTCCCAGCGACATCGTGGGAACTGCCTGGATGCCCTGGGAACACCAACTCCGAGACCCTTCTCCCGGCCGCTGAAAAGCTTCGAAACCACCGCGTTCCGGTGGATGTCCGACTTTTGAGGAGGAAGCCAGGTCGAAGGAGTCGGACTGAGGTCTAGAGGTCTAAGGATTTCCAAGGATTTGAACCGGACATTCCTTGAACTACATTCCTTGGACCAACGATTTGAAGGATGAACCCAACGAACTACATTCAAATTTCCAAGGATGTCCAAGGATTCATCATGTTTCTACATTCCTTGAACTTGAACTGGTGTTGTGCTGACATGTGCTGACATGAAGTCTGTAGGGTACCTACTGGTGGTACACGACTGGGGGGTATCCCCTCTATGAATCATCAATAAGTCCAAGGCCATCTTTGCAACATGTATAGCAGTTGCTTCGGGAACGGGGCGCACTCTGATCACCGGTGGTCGCCACACCCCCCATGACCTTATCACCCCCTTAGCAGTTCGGTGCTGCCTATCAGTTCGGATGGTCTGAACTCTGAACTCCTTGGGGATCTACCTCGTGTCCAGGACAACGACCTCGTCCCAGGCACACTCGTGCGTGATCTCCTCGGGTAGGGAAGCTCTCCTGGCGGGTGCCCTGCCCCCCCCCGCATCCGCGACGGAGACTTCAAGGCACCGTCTGACGAGCTCGGGGGGGGGCCATTTGGGGACTTCAAGACTTCAGGTGAAACAGATTGAAGGTCGACCTGTTGGTGAAAGTGTGAAGTGGCAGGCGTTTTGAAGAGGCCAGGTTGAAAAAGAATCTCCAGAGGTTTTGAACAAGGAATGGCGTCCTCTGTGTTTTTCTGGTGGGATGCTTTACTTACGTCCACGGAAAGGCCACATGTGAATATCTGCCATGGTATCCAAAAAGAAGCTTTGGCAAACATGAAACATCATCTGCGAAACCCACCTCGCACATCTACGTGTTGACCTGCCTGGTAAACCGGCATCCTACAGGGTCACATCTCCTTCTGATTCGTGACAGGGCACCAGAAACGGGTCACATCCTACAGGGCCTGGCAGGTGACCAAACAGAGACAACGGCTCTTGGGGGTCCGGTCGCGGCTGGCAGACTCACCAGCGATCGGTCGACTGAAGTCGACACCGTGGGGGTGTCTATTGCCCAGCTTGCTGTGATTCGGGGTGTCCATGTCTACCACCCAACTCCTGGGGGTCCAGGTACTCTCAAAGAAATGAGGGCAAAGAACATCTGAGTTGCTCCTGCTGAGAAGATTCTAGACGAAGGGTTCAACTTGGGTCTATCCCATTACCAAGGCCCAGTGGATGATAGGGCCTGGTTGGCCTTTCTCTAAAGTAGTGATTTGCTTGTTTACCGACTGTTACAGGTCAGTTCGCACAGACCCAAAGGTTCGTTTTAAAGACACACATTGAACCAAACATCTGCGGCCCACTCGATTCAGCTGCTTCGCTCCTCTCGATGAGTTCTTCGATGGCTCGTTCGATCTGGCAGCAGCAGAAAAATGCGTTTTGGGGCGCTCGTTGAACGAAGCAGCACTCGGGAGTAGCGAAGCACTGGAAGTCCAGTCGACGATTCTTGAAAGGGTTGACCTGATGACCTGTAGTGCAAAATCCTTAGTAAAACAGCTGGTTCTTCGGTAAACGGCTGAAACAAATACTCATCATCCAACTTGTGTATATGACTCCGATTAGAGATCGCTTTTTTCAAGACATGAAACCAAAAATTTAAAAGAAACTCAGCTCTATGGTGGCTCACCATTTCGTGCTATTAAAAGATTTTAAAAGTCTTCAGCCACGCTTTTGGGGTACCTACATCGATGTAACTTCACAAAAGAAACATCGGTCAAAGGCTTAGAAACGACGATCCGGCAGAAACGAGGCAGGGCACGGGGCAGTCACATCTTCACTGCAGTGCCCAGGACGAAACATGGAGTGGATTGCCAGTCAGTGCTCGTTTCACCAAGTGTTCACCATACCAAAACCTAGACCCTAGGATTCCTGGACCACCATAACTTTAATTAGGCTGAATCCCGAACAACGTTTTCTAATCAAGGATATTACGCTTCTTAGTAAAAGCCCTGAACCAGGACCCTCCGGGGTGTCTATTTATAGCCCCAAAAAGCCGTGATTCGGGGTGTCCATTCACCACCCCTTGAAGGCCCTGGAATAGTCCACATCTTCTTATAGTAAAACGTGGTTGTTATAGTGACCTGAGAGTAGATGGCACAGACCCCAATGTCGGTGGTTTATATGGACCCCTATATACTAAGACATCTTGGGGTCTGTGCCATCTACTCTGAAACCATTGTAATGTGGTAAAACCTTCTTGTTCTGCATCCAAGTCTCGGAGAACCACACCCATTGCTTCGTCCGGCAGGCAGACTCCAACCCGTTGGCTCCGCCAACCCACCGCCACGATGCCCCCCGGGTTCTCGGGGCGCCTCGGAGCGGCAGCTGTAGTGATCGTCGTACTTGAAATCCCGCATGAACCTTCGTGCCGCGTGCGTCGTCCCAGGTGCGGTACGGAGCTTCCCCCGTGCGTCGTTCTTGCGCGTGCGCGCGCGTGTGGGGCGTGCGTGTCCGATCTGTCGCAGACCAGTCGCATGAAGGTGCGCCCCTTTTTGGCTGGTGTGGGAGTTCGACTTGGGCGCCAAAGAGTCCAAGGAGACATGAATGAACGGCGTTGGTCGATGTTGCTTATAGTTTATCCGAGCGTGGCCCAACTTGGTCTTTGAGTGGCTAACCATCACTTGGTCATTTTCACTCTATGATGGTTTTCGCCCAGTTCCAAGCAGAAAACGCATGGCGAAAAGGATCTCACTTGCCCAAATTGGAAGGACGTTTCCGCTCGGAAGCTGGGTCGGTTTGTCTTTCGCCAAAAAAATGGGTGTGTACTTCAATAGGGTGTGTACTTCTGCAAACGGGATCTATTTCCATTCTTCCAGGAGGTCGAAGTGGCATACCATCTCCCTATTATAGTTTCATATATTATACATGCCTATATATAGAAACTCAAAGCAACCAGAAAAAAAACACGTGTCACATCGAATGGTGAACTATAGAGTTCCTGACTGCCACCTCCCTCCTCTCCTCGTCGCTGGAAGAAACTGTTGTCAAGACCAACCTGGACCGACCTGATTGGCCCAGTGGAACGGAGGCATCCGCTTCAGACCTGGTGGACCAATCCGAACCGTCAGAAGCATCAAAGCCAGTAAAACTCGCTGGGCCAACAAAATCCTGCAGGGCCTGCAGGGCTAAGGTTCATAGCCTTAAAGCCTTATTATAACACCCTTTTTCTAACGTTCTTGATACATGTTTGAGAATCATTGAGAAAACCACTCCCAACCAATGAGCTTTAAAGGTTCTCCACTCGCATGGCCGGACTTCAGTCCACCTACCATCCTCAAACCGTTTCGAACGGTTTGGGGCGGAGGCGCGAAGACTTCGTCGGCCCATGCAGAGAGCAAGGACCCGACCTGGAGAAGCCACCCAGTGCAGAACAACATGTGGTTCATGTCCCATACACGACACATGGGACTGAAATAGGACTGCCGCCCCAGACAGACCCCCCTGGCACCACCCCTGGCCGTTTCTCGGCAGTCCTATGGCAGTCCCATGGAGCTTCTGGGTGTTGGGTCTATCCTATTAATTACCTGGGCCCAGTGTAGGATGATAGGGCCTGGTTGCAGGCTTGGTCAAAAATCATGTTCATTGTTTACGGGTCCTGTTACAGGTCAGTTCGACAGACCCGCTAGGTTCATGCCTTTTCGGTGGTTGCCCTGAACCCATCGACTGGGACACGGGGTGACGCCACCGGTCCCACCAGTGAAGCCCAGCGTCGAGTTCCATGCGAGAATTGGAGCCCCCTCAGGTTCAGTGCCCCACAGCTCCCTTTACAACGCGCTTGCCCCAAACGCGCGTGCCACGTGAGGGATCCGCCCCTCACAACGGTCAGGGGACTCCTCGAAGGTCCTCAACGCTCCATGGCAGGCGCGCAACTCCTGCGGCCGCTGGGCCTTGGGAACCTGGCGCCGCCGGGACACCAGCGGAACTAGGGCAGAACACGCCGGCACAGAACACGGCCTGCAGGAGGGTTTGGGAGGTTTGTCTCAAGGCTTTTTGGAGTTGCTGTCGGATTCATGGAAACCATTGTGGTTAGTGATGGGTCTCTGGCGGTTCAACATGAAGAACATCACTGTTTTTTTGTTTGTTTTCTGTGAGGTTCCAGGTAGGACAACCTGAGTGACATGAGTGACACAGCTGGCACCACATTCCAAAAGCATCCGAAACCATTGCATCATCAAACCCTAGGGATCCGTTTTCGTACCGAACCTCAGGTTCGGTGAGCCAAGGAGGTCACTGTCATGAAGGTGCCAAAACGTCACGTCGGGTCCAGTCGTACCGAACCTGAGATTCGGTACGAGTCGACGGATCCCTAGGGAAACATGTGGGTTTTCGTGGCATCACGCAGTGACGATGTTGGCAATACCAGGAGATAGTGGCCCACCGCGTACCCCAGTACCCACCAGCATTCTCTACATAATTCAAATTGACCCATGATTGCATGGGCTTATGCTCAGCGAACATGGCGCCTTGGATGACCATGGCGTCTTCCTCCAAGTAGGTGGTGAACTGGACTTCCGTGATGATTCCAGGGAGTGTCGTTCTGATCGATTCTTGATACAAGAAGGCCAACAAAAATCTTTCGAAATTCACCCCCCCAGGATGCGGCAATATTTGTTGTAAGTCCTTCATCTATTTCTTGGGGGCTTCAATCAACCAAATTTCAAGTGGAAGGATTTACCAGGTCTGGGACATACCAAGGGTACCATATGGCCATCTATATAAGAAACACCACAACTGTCTGATCTTAGATGGTCCTTGAATTTCCTGGCCAGGACACTTCACCATTCAACTGAACCCGACTCCACTGCGTTTCCGCGTCGCGCACGTCGTGTGTGCCTTGCTCCACAAATGTGCATCTGGCAGCCAGGAACACTTGCCTCAGCGTTGGAACGCGCGGTGGCACCACAAAAGTTTTTTTTCGAGCAAAAAACCTTGCCCCTCTCCCACACACAAATCCTTCGCAATTGGGTTTTGTTTTAATGTTGAATTGTTCCCCAGATGGTGTTTTTTGTTGTGATTCTATAGGGTGTCATACTTCTCAATGATTGAATGCCCGTATTCCGTTTTGGTTTGCTGCGGCTGCTGTGCCGCTGCTGCCTTGTCTCCTCGTGTGCCCGCGGGGCTTGCTCGGCAAGCAGGAGGACGGAGACCCATGTGGCTTGGAGGTTTCCACTGCGGCGGTGATGAATCGCAAACATGAACTGATAAGAAGTTGTTACGGTGATCCCCATCGCATTTTGTAGGATTTCTGAGGGGTTCTGGAGGGGGCATGATTGTTTCTTTTAGCTGTCCCAAGGATGCATTTCGGTCTTTGTTTTTCATCTGAATTTGGTTCGTTTGAAACCCATCTATGTTACAGTCACATCACATCATTGTCTTGGCTAGGGCTAGGCTTTAATGAGGAAAATCAATTTGGACAATTGATTTTGGCAGCTAAATTTGGCAAGGGCCAGCCTTTAGTGAAGAAATTCAATTTGGAAAATTGAGTTTGGCTACTATATTTTCGAAAGTGCTAGCCTTTAATGGACAGGCAACGCTTCGTTTAAAACCAGCGAGGCAATCGGATTTTAGCAAGGTAAAGCCTTAGCGGTTTACTGAGCCAGGCACCGCCTTGCATACAACCAAAGGCTTTCAGCAAGGCAATCAGTTACACTAGTTGGAAACGTCTGGAAGGGAGAGGAGAACGTGCTGAGAAGAGAGAGGAGAGCGCCAGAGAACAGGACAGGAGATCTAGACACATTCTGCACGTGAGAAGCTGGAACATCACTTTAATGGTTGCGTTCCACTTCAGCTTTGGCATGTTTTTGGATACGGTTGGAAGGGACATTTATCGGATTTGAATATACGGCTTCAACTTGCCAAGAACTGACAGTTCTTGAAATCCTCAACCGCTCTTGCTTGCTTCGAATGACTCGCGCGACATCTTGTCAGCGCCAGATGTAAGCAGTGCTGTACAGTGCTGTGCTTCAATGTCTTTCCCCACCAACACCGCAAAACAACCACGACATACATATTCGCAAAGCGTATTGAAGCCTCTCTGTCTAAAATGTGTATAGTATGTGACAGCGGCTGCAATGTATTCAGGGTGGCCGCACATGGTGTAGCACTTTTGGCCCTGACGCTGACGACACATTGCGACGCCACACTCGCCCGCATTCTGACGCTGCATGCCCTGACGCCGCGCTCCCCCCTGACGCCACTTCGCCGGCGACGCCGCATTGTGACGACACATTCTCTGATGCCGCATTCCCCCCTGACGCCACATTCCCCGGTGACGCCGCATTCGGACGACACATTCCGTGACACCACATTCCCCCCTGACTGCCACATTCCGCGGTGACGCCGCATTCTGACGACACATTCCGTGACGCCACATTCCCCCCCCTGACGCCGCACTCTGACGCCACATGCCCCAGAAGTCATATTCAGCTCTGGCTTTTTGATGGGTTTGGTCCACTAAAATGGCCCCTGGGCCGGGGGGGCCGTTTGAAGAGTGTTTACAGCCCGATAGGCATGGTATCTAATGGACTCCAGTAGCAAGACAACGGCATAGGCCTGCATGGCTGTGTATCAAAACCCATCAACCCCCCATAGTTCTCCGGGGTGAACAACTTTTCATCACAGGTTCATGGAGGAGATCAAACCCACATGTTGGCCGATGTGCCTGCTTGGGTGAAAGAAAGCTTGTCATTGCCTTTCAAGAGTCGGCGTTGATTTCTCAGGCTAACACAATAAGACAATAAGATCACAATCAGCAGCGATCGGATCTGCTTGCGCACTTGGGTGCCGAAACAGACTCCAAATTCCATTTTGGTTGAAGCATGGTTCATCTGCGTTCTCTCCCTTGCAACTGCATCTTTCTCATGAGGCAGCTAGGTTTCAAAGCCAGGCCTGCAACATAACTATCCGAGTGACGCGTTCCTGGAGTGTGAAACCAACAGGGGACACAACTGCCCGAAAGTGACGGTTCCACTCAGCATCCATCACAATTGGGAAATGCTCGAAGACTACCTGGTTGAACACCTGCTGGTGCCTCGCAGGCTGTCCAATTGATCCTTTTCTGCCTCCCTGGTGCCTCCCTGGTGCCTTCCAGGCTGCCAAGTGGTGATAAATCGGGACCACGTGACATGGAACTCTTGTATGTTTTTGAACCGTTCTCGTCTCCATCGAACGACGTGGGGGACGCACCAGGATCAATCGCGGTGACTGTCACTCAATGTGGCTTTCGCCCGTTCACTCTGTGCTGCCCTACGATGTCCCTGCGGTAGCGTGGCGCAGCGTGGTCCGAGAGGGCCCACAGTAGCTGGGCCTGTTCTTTGGCTGGGCACGGAAAGCATCTGGAAACGAACGACAGTGCCACTCAAATAACCCCTATAGGCCAATCGCGCTGACCGCACTCTCTTTTGACCCCCACACAGCCCAACACGAGCTTCAGTTTGGAAAGCTTTCAGATTTCACGACCAAGTGATGCCTGTGCTGTGCTGCTTTGTCATCATGAGTTCACAGAGCTTTTTTCTGCCACCGCCCCTTCATTGGTCCTCTTGTCACTTTGTATTTGGCGGAGCCGTTTTTGTCGGCTTTGCAAATCAACCCCTTTTCGTTGAGTTCCGTCATGGCTTGTTGCAGGTGCTCTGCGGGCTTTTTCATGGCCGTCAGTGGCTTCCTGTTGCGAAGAGCATCACGCAACGAAGCCACACTGATCACCTCCTCCGCTGCCGTGGTTTGTAAGATGATATTTTGGAGCTGCTCACCCATTGTCAAGTCCGCGAAGCCTAGTCACGACATGCTTTTTAGGGACAAGAGTAGGGTTCATGCAGTTGCTACAAAAGATATGCGCCAGTTTCAAAATCTATTCTAGGTTGGTGCTGTATTTATAGATGAAGTACGGTCCTATGATTTGTCTGGTTTCGGCACCTGTTGCGTAATGCAAATATAATAGTATATGGTATTTATTGGGCTATCGGGGTGTCCCAATGCGTGAAATTATAGGACGATAATTTTGAGTCTGACTCATATGTATTTGGTTGCGGGATTGTTTTTGTTTTCTCGCGCGTCACCCGGCGCATGTCTCGCCTCCTTCTCGGGCACCGGTGCTTCGAGCGACCAGTTCTGCAACCGTGTTTTCGCGAGGCATAGGCATTTGCTTCTTGATGTCATCGAGAAAGATGTAGAGTCCATGGTGGAGTTGCATCTGCCTTCTCCACCGGTGCGATGCGGCCAGCAACTCATCGACTTGGATGGTACTCCTTAGCTGCTGCCCTGTCAAACTGATTCAGCCGTGCAATGCGCAAGGACTTTCTGAGGATGTCTGTGCGGAACCACTCTAGCTTGATGCGCATGGTCCGAAGGACGTTTGGTCATGAATGAATACAGCTTAAGCAAGCAATTGGATTCGTTTCCGCATCTTGTTCCGGTACTTCTGCAGGACCTGCGTGCAAGCAAACTCTGGCAATCTGTCTGCCGGAGTTTTTGGTTCAATGTCTTCAAAGAGTCCTAGCACGAGTGTTTCCCCTTCGGGAAGAGGCGCAGCACGAAAAAATTGGTGCGACGAATTTGGGCTGCTGTACGCGGCATGCTACGAAAGGGATGATTCAGTACTTTGCACTTTACACGTATCCAGCGGTATCAAATTTTGCTGTGGTCAGATGGGAGTCCCCAGGGGAGCTCCGGTTCGCTACTTGGGCCAAGGGCGGGACATCTCCGCCCCCAACAGTGTTTGACACACAACGATTTTTTTGGTGGCTGGCAGCCAGTGGCTTCCTGTTGCGAAGAGCATCACGCAACGAAGCCACACTGATCACCTCCTCCGCTGCCGTGGTTTGTAAGATGATATGCTGGAGCTGCTCACCCATTGTCAAGTCCGCGAAGCCTAGTCACGACATGCTTTTTAGGGACAAGAGTAGGGTTCATGCAGTTGCTACAAAGATATGAGCCAGTTTCAAAATCTATTCTAGGTTGGTGCTGTATTTATAGATGAAGTACGGTCCTATGATTTCTCTGGTTTCGGCACCTGTTGTCTTCGGGGGGGCAAGTCGTCTTCGCTTCGGGTCTTCGTGAATGCGTCTTCGGAATTCGTCTTCGTCTGCAGTTGGACATGTTCTACGCCCCCAGCGGCTGCAATGTATTAATAGATTGATAGATAGATTAGATATGTCGATGCGCAGTAATGCACCACACAGCAGACCGAACAGCAACAAGAGCAGCACAGCAATAAACATCAACAGAAGCAACGAGCAGAAAAGCAGCAAGAGCAGCAAAACAACCAAAGCAACAAAAAACAAAAGAGCCGAGTTAAAAGCAAAAACCAAGGCAAACACCAAAAGCAAAAAGAACAACAAAATGAAAACACAGCAAAAGCAAATCAGCAAAAGCAAAAAAAAGGAGCAAAAGCAAAAAGAGGGGAAAGCAAAAGCAAACAGCAAAAGATAGCAAACGCAAAAAGCAGAAGAACACCAAAAGGAACAAAAGCAAAGCAGCAACCAAGGCAAATTGCAGCAAAAGCAAAGCAACAAAAAAACATCTGAAACCAATTAAACATACACACTAAAAACATACTCACCCGAAAGGAAATCCAACATGAAATTGCCAAACGTCACCCCCCCTCGCTTGTTTGAAAACGGCTAAGGGAGATCCAAAGTGGTTGAGGATTTTCAGATGTCCGTCGAGCCGAGCGTTGTTGTCCCGAGTGAACCACTGTAAGTAATCACTTGGCAACTCAGGGTTACCCCTGTGAAGTACAAACTGGTCTGAAACGAACGAAATACCACGAAGATCCACCAAGAACTGTCTCAGTCATCTCTAAATTGGACATTCTGACAGCCCCTTTTCTCTTGAGGTCCCTTGATCATTTGGCTAAAGAAAGACATACTCGGCCCCACTGGCAAAGCCTCGCGCAGAACGCACACATTCACAGGGGCCCCAAGAGTGGTTTTTCCTTTCGTTTTGGACTCCGACAGAGGTCGGAAGAGATAGGATCCTACAGAGGTTAAGTGACCTTATAGTACCCTACAGGAGTACCTATAGGATAGTCTATAGGGTTCTTCAACCTCTGCTGGATGGTCTTCCCACCTTTTCTGTTCCATTAGGGCTAGCAGGCTACTATGGGTGCTCTAAGTCGGATGAAACCCACCGTTTCCAGCCTTTCTGACCGGCCCCGATTTGGTGAAGATGTTTGCTTCGTACTCCAAACCCCTGCAAGGGCAGGCAGGGTCAATTGGACGTATGCCAAGCCATCCGATTTTAGCCGTATCCACTCCATTCGGTCCAGGTCTTTCGATTTAAGGCACCATCCCAGTCATCGCGATCGGCTTCGTTGTAGTGATCCGGCGCCAGCCTTTTCAGCACCCGCCAAACGCGAGCGAAACGGGTTGACACCGCGGAAGCTTCTAATAGCTCCTAGTACCAATGGCATTACTACTATAGTAACAAGAAGCTGCTAGTAGCAAAGTGCATCGCTACGAACGCAGCTTATTGTTACTATGATAGTAATTCCCTTGTTATTTATAGTAGTGATGCCCTTGCTACTATAGACTATAGACTCGGACCGATTGAAAAGACATCTCTCAGGTTCCGCGGAGGTTTTATCATGTCTGGACATGTACTGGCATATATTCCATACCCAGAGGCGACCCTGGACCCGAACCAACTGCTACATGTTGGAGGTCCAAAACCCTGGCTGTGAGGGTCAAAACCGTGCCGCTATGAGGGTCCAATGAGCCTTTGGGTACATGGATTGAACATCTTCCTCATGTGCGGTGTTGATTCGTCTATAAACGAGCTATTCGATTGCGCCCGAATTCGATCGTACACGTACACGCAACGGATTCCATTGGGTGACTATACTTCCTTCACCCAAATCCAATTCCAGACACTTCATGTCAATATATGGCATATATGGCATACATGGAGTGTCTGGGATTGGGGATTTGCACCAAACCTGAAAAGCGAACCCAACTCCACCGGCTCCATCGCGAAGAAATGAGGAAGCCCCTAAAAACGCTGGAGCACTTGCTTCAATCATGTTTGGCCTCACTTGCTTCCTCCGATCTCTTATGCCATCTGGAGAGATGCTCAGATGAGGTCTCTGGATTCTCACCCCTCCCGGATGCTTTGCGCTGGACGTTTCCCACGGGCCCGTGCTTCCCCGATCCACGGGTGGCGCACCAGTGCGAGCTCGTCATGCAGCAGGCCACGGGCGCGTCGTCCGCGGCGAAGATGCGCCGCCTGGGCGCGGCGCAACGCGGCGAACGCGAACGCGGCGCCAGGTCGGGAGCCGGAGCGCAAGTCATCAGTGATGGTCTGAGGTGGATATTGTGGAGATACCTCAGTTCTAGGGGAAACCTGGAGGAAAAACAACAAACTCACATCCACCACCCGGACACGACACATGGGACTGCCATACAATATGCCTACATTGACCCCCCTGGCACCTCCCCAATGTAGGCATAGCATACATGGAGTGTGCCATGGTTCTTCCGTTCGCAAAACCCTTTCAGATTTGTCTGTTGGCTCGGGTCTGCTTCGCAACTTGATGCTTTCCCCCCATGGAACTCCGCCCAGTCAGGCCTGTTGAAGACTCCTCATGACGATCCCTCGATGACGATCTCTCAGTCTGGTGTGTTCGTGACGCGGGCCCACTTGCCACCAAAAGCCTTCCCCAAACCGAGCACTCAAGGAGCATCATCAAACACGACCCCATCGAGCTGGCATATTTAGCGCGCGATATGGCTATATTTAGCTATTTTTGGTTCTAATTCGTTTAAGAGGTCTATACACTTCCATGTAGCATGCCATATATGAGCGTCATCACTTGGCTCCTGACTGCACATCTCTTCACCTCGACTCTTACCGCTTCAGAGGTTGAAGGACCTTAGTAGACTATCCCATACGTACCCCAGGTACGGTCCCTTTTCAGGTTTCTTCACCTCTCTGGCCTGGCCTCCCTCAACTTCAACCACGCTTCCCTCAACGCGCTAGGCGTACCACGTCTCGCGTCTCGTGCGACACCGACACACGACACGCCGATCTCCACGACGTCCGGACCGAATGGATCTCGCTGCCCAGAGGCTCGGTGATCTTGGGCCAGAGCTGCGGCGCTTGGGCGCCTGAGTGAAGATGAGACAGACGCATTCAAGACACCTGCAGTGACGTGGGGGGGTTCGGAGCAGAGCGTGTATTGGTTGGGACTCTTGAGCCTTTTAAAGGTTCGCAAATATAAGAGGTTTGTTCATGTTCTTTGTTATATACTATACATGGCCTGCAATCCAAGTGACAACAAGAAGCACAATCCAAGGGGTGGAATGGGATCTTCTCCCCAACCAACTCCCTTCACCATCTGCTGATCGACGGAACTCGTCGAATTTTTGGGAGCGTTTCAAGAGAGGTAGGTAGCCAGTGACCGGGACCATAGGACCCGGAAAACCTGGGGTACCCTGGCCTGGGATAGTCTACGGGGGTTCTGACCCACCTCTGTTGGGTTTCTTGTGGAATGGTTTCCTCTGCTGTGATGATTGCTGTGATGCTTGGAGGGCGTGATCATAGCATTGCTATTGCCTGTGTATTGATCGATTGACTCCAAAAATATTCAAAAAACACCCAGTTGGGCAACAGCATGATACAAACCTTTTGATGTCAAGTTGGGCAAGAAAGCATTGGACACCAATCGTTGTTGATGGACAAGTCCATCCTGCATTCCTGCATTCCTCCGGCCATCTCTTCGAGTTTCGTGAGCCTTCTAGAGACCGTTGAGACGTCTTTTTAATGCATCAAAATCGCCCAACGTATCTGCAACTTCAGAGTTTCAATCATACCACCAGAGGTTGAAAGACCTTGTAGACTATCCCAATTGGGTACCCCAGGTCCGACCGGGTCCTTTATAGGTTGGTTTCTTAACCTCGGTATTGCACACCGCAACTGAACCCTCCAGCTTCTTCCGAAGAAGTGACCAAACTGAACCCCTATGAACCCCTCATCTGTCTGGGGCGGCAGTCCTATGGCAGTCCCATGTGTCGTGTCCGGGTGGTGGATGTGAGTTTGTTGTTTTCCCTCCAGGTTTCCTCTAGAACTGAGGTATCTCCGCAATATCCACCTCAGACCATCATGGTGGATGTTGGTTGTTTGTTGGGCGTTCTAGAAGTGACAGATCCATCACTGAGCTCTCCCCGACTGTTCCACCTGACAGATCCATCACTGCTTTTGTTTTTTCCGACTTCGTTCGCCCTCCCAAATCCTCCACTCCGTCCGCCCCCGTGTGGCCCGTGTGGCCCACCGGCACCGCCCGCGCTCCGGCTCAGGTCGCGACGGATCTGGCTCCGCGGCGCGCGGAGAACGCTGGAGACTTGGAGGCGGCGGAGCAGGACTTCCTGGGAGGTTAGGACTTGCATCGAACGAGAACTGCTGCAGTGAGACACTTAGAAGAAGAAGCATCTGGTCTGGTCTAAGAGAAGAGAGCTGTGAGACACTTCCCCTATAGACATCATATATATGTTATATATGTCCTTTATGTCAATCAAGCTCTATACTAAATGTTGCAGCTTTGAGATCCACTGAAGACGGGGAACAGAAAGACTATTTCCCAAACACTCCATGGGACTGCCATAGGGGTCAATGTAGGCACATATTCCATACATGGAGTGTATATGGGTTTCTAAAATAGTACGACTCTGGATCTCCAGGTGTTCAGGTAATTGTCTCAGAACTCAGAACTCGGTAGGAAGCGGTTTTCCTCCGATCCAGCCAGTCAGGTTCATATCTCTCATGTCTCCTGTTTGAGGAAGCGGTTTTCATTCGAAGAGTTGACTGGTTCAACTCTCTTGTAGTCTAGGAATCCTACCCAGCGGCAACCCCTTCAGGCGCGAACCAGTTGACTGCTGCATGTTGGTTTTTGACCCTCACTAGCGAACCATGAGGGTCTAATGAGTCTGTGGGTAGTGGGTCAGGGTGGGCCAGGAAATTAACCATGGCCTACAAATCTTCCAAAACAAAGAATAAACTGGGACACCCATGCGCATGAACTCTCCCTCTACAGCTTGCACAGCTTTCCACCAGAAACCCACTGTTTTGTGCCCGGGCCACACAGGTCCAGTCGCTGCGCAGCAAAGTTCGATAGGCCTTCCCTCAGGTTCGATAGGCTGGAGATGGTTTCCAGTGACATGCAAACAGGCCCTAGGGATCCAACCTAGGGATCCAACCTAGGGATCCAAGTACCTTCTCAGGTTCGGTGATTGGAGGAACTGTTATGTAGGTGCCCAGTCACGTCGGGTCCAGTCGTACCGAACCTGAGGTTCGGTACGAAAACGGATCCCTGAGGTTCGGTGGAGTTCCCATAGTTTCACAGGTCTGGACCGAGGATCAGAACGACGCGTCTTACGCCGCTATCCAATTCGACCATCTTTTTCACCAAAGTACAGGAACTTCCCCACCCCTCGGGTCCAGGGTACTTCTTCTCAACTCGATTTGCTGCTTCTGACTCGACCGAGGCCGAACATCAGTTCGACACGCCCAAAGGTGTTCCCCTTTTTTGTCGAACTGAACTCTCAGGTTTTCTGCTCCAGATCGCCAGTCGAACGAAGGTTTCAACAGAGGTTGGACCCTATAAGTCGACTATCCCAGGCAGACCGGGATACCCCAGGTGGACCGGGATACCCCCGGTGGAGGTTGGGTCCTTTTTCAGGTCACGAAAAACCTCTCGTCTTGTGTCCGGTGTCTTGAACGCAGAAGTCTGGACCTCGCGATGAGGATCATCCACGAAACCGTTTCCGCCGAATTGACCCTCCGAGTCCAACAAAGAACGCGGCCATTGTTTGGCTGATGCGGCCGGGTGGTTTTGGTGACCTCCATGGCGGCTGTTTGATGGCCCGCCGCCTCGGTCGGTTCTTGTTGTAATGTAGGGGCTCTTGATTAATGACCCCCCCCTCGTATGAAGAGGATGTCCAATTCCAATGAGGAGGGGTCATTGATCTTATAGGAGTCTTGTTTTCTATCTTTCTCGCCTTCATGGACGCCCAGGCAGTGGAAGGAGATCGGAAACTCGGGCGTCCCTTCGTCCTGTTCCTCAGCCAGCGATGCGGGTCGTCCACGGGTCGTCGCGATGCTTTGGTGGACGAAGCTCAGCATTTGCCACGAGCTGAGTCAAACGATGCGAAAGAGCTCGGTATAATATAAAGATATATAATATAAAGCTATCCCAAACGTTACATTGACCCCCAGTCAAGCACCCCTGGCCGTTTTGAAGGCAGTCCGACATGGCCGTCCTATGTGTCGTGTCTTGGTATTATACCGAGGGGGTCAGGAAATGTTTGGGGGAGTGGAATCAGTGGAATCGACTGATAGGGGTTAGGTCCTCCTGAAGGGTCAGGTATAGCTGAGTCAATGGTGGGCCGGGAGTCGTCTACCGGGCTTTGGGGAGTGAGGAACATCACACGACAACGGTGTCACGAACGAGTTGGTTTTGGCAAACGTGTGGTTCTCTCCCTGCTGTTTGTGGAGTTTCATGAGGGAGACGTTGGTCCGGACACATGTACGGACTTGGAACACGTCATTCTTCATCTATCCGGGCACCAAATAGATAAATCAACTGCCCAAAGGAATCGACTTCCCACTGCTCCAGGAAAATAGATACTCCAAAATGCACTCAAAAGGCATCAAACAGAGTTATAGCTTCAAACAATTCCCGATCGCATTTTCCTATCATTGTCATACTACGTCTTTTTGCTGTTGCCAAGTTCTTCAAGCAATGGTTTCATGTCCTGTCAAGCTTAGGTCCTGTCATGTAACAAATCCTCTCAGTCAGGTCCTGTCATCATGCTTACGATTTGTCTGGTCTTTGTCCCAACGAGCTCCCCATTCTGCCTTTCTGCGAACCAACGGCAATCAAAACAAGTGGAACAACACCTGTTTTTTCCGTGTGTAGATCAAACGTAACAAAGTACCCTCCCTGGAATAAGCATGGAAGTGGTGAACTCACCACTGGTTTGGCAAAGGATTTCATGTCCTTTCCACTTCCGTACCCCAAAACATACACTCTCCCTGGGAGCAACACTGCACTCTCCCCATCAACAAACAACACCCACAAAGGACCGTGGCGCCCCCCTTGACGGTCTGTTCCAGGCGTCAGAGGTAGCGATTTTCACTCCGGATGTGCAGGCAGAGGTGGCGACATTGGGCGGAGAAGAGTGTGACATTCCAAATGTCCGCCTCTGAGGGGTCTCTAAACAAACATCAGAGGCAGCACATTTTCCTGCTGGGAAGCTGACTGATTGAAACCACGGCTCCCTCCACAAAAACACCCTGACCCGGAGCCTCCATTCAAAAACAAAAAAACAAGACCCTTCAAAACCTCTAGAAGTCCAACAGCATTCAAGAACATGATTGAATTCCAATCTCTTAAATATCAAGACCCTAAAAAGGATATAACAAGAACAAGACCATTTATATATTTACCTCCACTAAACCTCAAGAAACATGTCCTGTCTCGAACCAGGTGATGGTCTGCCACTCTCCAGCAGCAGCATTCCGATTTCCATCCCAGTGGCCGTCATCCAAAGCTCCTCTCCTTAACTGGTCGAACGTACGGCGAACGGTTTTTTCAGATGGCCAGTTCTGAACGGCCATTCTTTTTTCGATTGCGAATACTTACCAAGGTCGAGATACTGAGCCTAGCCTTCCATGTTGTATATTTCAGTTGGTTGACCTCGTTTTGTAATGTAACAAGCCTAGTGTAAACTTCTCATGAACAAGAGGACGGTCAGCTTCTCATGCTTGAGAAAATACCTCGACCACTTCCGAACTGCCAGGAGTTGAAGGAGTTCTTTTTACTGGAAGGGGAGTCTTTTGGGGTCTGTTACGAACACGGTAAAACTCCAGTAAAGCTGTAAAACTTCCAACACGTCCTTAGGTAGTAACAAGTGCATCGCTACTAGTACCACGCTTTTCCGGAAGGCTCAACCACCCTCGTTCCACCGGCCGTGCCGGTCGCACCGGCAATCCGCCGCTCGACGGGCAGGAGTTGCACCCAGCGTCTCATGGAACTCACCTTCCGCGCCGCGGAGAGGTCCCCATGGAGCAGCCTTCGGTGGGCTACGTGGGCGATCCGAAGTACACCGGCAGGATCTGTACACCATCTGCAGGATCTGGGCATATCTGGAGCATAGAGTATCTGTGGTTTGGATTTGCATGGATTTGCTTTTTGTTGAGGTCTCTGATCCGTTTCTTGTCAAGTTTGTATCATGGTCCATCAAGAGCCATCCCAAAAGAGTTTGGTTGATAGTATATTTCTGTCATCCAGCTCATCCTGAGTCACTGAGTCGGACCGGGTGGTGCTTCAACAAGTTGCTTGCATGGGGATTTCGTGATGTTTACTTGGTAAGTGTGCATCCATTTGATAGAATCACCTCCAAGGGTTTCCAACAGTTGTCGTTTAGAACTATTCAAACAACACACACCCTCTTCAGGCAAGAAAAACACATCAACTTCCATCACACGCTGCAGAAGCCTAGAAACTACCACATTCCAACCCCCACCACCAGGCTCAGCCCTGACCAGACAAACCATGTCGGCCACGTGCCAAGGAACATCAAGGCACCTCCACTGTGGACATAGACTTCTCCATTGGGCCCTGGTAGGAGCGGAGAAGTCTCCTCGCAGGATGATGTGAAGGGCATGGCATGGCATGGACCAAATCGCGGAAGCCAGGAAGCCAAAAGAAGATCCATGTCTTAGGTGTAGGCTTCAACTAACCAGGAACTGGTGAAGAGGTTTTTTGTTTCAGTTCTATCATGCTCTAAGTCTATATAGGCCTTTGAGGACTCATCTCATTGGGTTTTGACCTGGCGAATGGCTGGTACATGTTACAAGACCACGGAAAACATCCCAAACAATAAAATATCGTATCACGGGTAGTGATCTTTTGGTGGAACTTCCAATGATTCCCTCATCCCAAAATGACAACAATGGCTTCACTCGCCACCCACCGGAGTAGCCATGCCCTAGGATTCCTGGCCATTGATTTCATGGTTTGTACAACCACGGATGTACTCAGCATTTTCGACGACAACACCAGGTCAACGGAACTCTTTGAACCAACGGCCTTGGAGGCCCCCTTTCGTGCTGCTCAGCTTCAGCCACGGATTCGCTCTGGGCAGAGCTGGGGAACCAGAAGCGGAGCTGGTCAGCAGGGCCATCCACGCAGCCGCGCTTCCTAAGATGAACGAGGAATCGGGATGGACATCAGCCAATTGAACCCCTAGGATTGGAAGAACCCTTGTTTTAAGGGTATTGACTGAACCAACCATGGTTTTCCTAAGTTTTCCTAAGGAGTCCATGGTTTTCCCAAGGAGTTTTTACACGAATTACACCAGGTCAACATATGTCACCCGTTCTCTTAATGGCCTTTGAAGGCTACGGGGAACACTGGATGGAAGATCAACTACACCGGGGTGAACCACGGGGACCAGTCTTGGTGCTTGAACTCGACATGATCTACCGTGACCCTCCATATACCTGGACCTTCCAACTGGAACAACTTCAGGCCATGGCATGTTGTAACTATAATCATTCATAACAGCCAAGTTAGGCAGAATTTCGGCATTGTGGGAAGATCCAGGTGTGTGAAATGATCATGTAACATGCAGTTCCCAAGGGCTGCAGTGCTTCAAGGGCAGAGGTGGCCACCCCGACACCGAGACCAATGAGAAATGCCTGACCAAAGATCACGGTTCGCTGAACTGTCCACCTAGGTTGGATATGTTTGTCGTATTTTTTCTGGGAAAACAAAAGCAATCCAATTCCCAAGAGAACTTCTCCACCCAACATCCCATTCCCTAAGAGGAAACCTATAGGGATAACATCGTTCAGAACCAAAACATCGTTCACAGCTATAGCACACGACGACCACGAAATACCGCACCCAGAGATAGCCAACGCCTTCGCATTCGATGAAAGCCCACTTGGATCCACAAACGAGCCCGGCCAATCCGGGCGTCTCCAGATCGCCCAACGTGGCTTCCGTCCAAGGTCCCTTGGCCATCGACGCGAGCGGCGCGGGTGTCCGGGTGACCCAAACGGGACTGGAGACTGAAAGAATGTTGGACACATGGAGAGGTTCAGAAACTCCGAGTTTAAGAAGGTATCAGGGGACTTGGGAATTGTTCTTTTGTTCCTATTCCCCTTCAAGCCACTGGAGGCACTTCAGCAACTGCGCACTCATATTGCGTCTGGAAGCAAGTTCGTCGACTAGGGTAACCTCCCAAGACGGTGGAAACGACCAAAACATGCCAAAACCCAAGACGGCCAAGCCCGGTAACCCCGAACCAGAAACCCACCAAGTTGGGTTGAGAATACTAAATACTATACCAGCGCCCCCGGATAGGGGTGTTCAATAATTATTAATAGCTCCTTAGAGGTCCATGTCTATTAACCACCCCTTAGGGGGCCCTGGTAGAGGACCCTGTGGTGGTACATCCCTGGGATGGGTCCCCAACAAGGGCAGTTTTCACGTGTCCGTCGCGAGGTCCAAGCAACAGTCTTCTCCTTCTGATAGACGTGGATCGCATGACTTCCTCGGCATTGCCACGTCGAGCGAAGAAAACAACACGTTAACATCCGGATGCATCGAACCGATCGAACAATTGGTGGCCCCTATCTTTGGCACCTGCAGGTGGAATAGAGCCATGTGGTCAAGGCAGTAGCCACACATCATCACTCGCTCCCGTACCCGCTCCGCATCTCAAAGCCCGAGCTTCCCACGAAGGTGATCAGCACCGCGTCCCGCGTGGTGCACCACGCGATGCTCGTCGCGCGCTGCGAGGCACCCAGCGAGGTCAGGGGGAACTCTTCAAGGATGGAGTCCTTGACTCGGTGGTGGGCGGGTGCCAGGAGGGTCCCGTCATACATTGTGAGAAGGTACGGCTGGAGCCCTAGGGTATAAGATTCCTGGCCCACCGTGAATTCAACGGCTCTTACCAAACAAGTTCTTACCGAACCAGTGAGTCGCTGACTCAGGATTTGACACTCCAAAAACCAGGTCTGTCAAAACTGTTTTTGGATGTGGTCCAACGTTTGAAGGCGAATGGGGTGCAAGTGTTTCTTGGTGCCTTTGCCCCCGAGTCTGGACCCGCTGTTGTTGCTCGGATTTGGATGCCTCACAACGGATTTGGATGGATATACCGACGTTCCACACGCCGGCGCCGCAGTCCACGCCCTGCATGCCGAACAAAACCATCGTTCTGTATGGTTCCGTGGAATTGAACACCTTTATATACACTCAGGCACTTGCACTGCTGAACTCTCGGATAGGACATCTTGTGACACCGATGTCCTAACAAAAAAGCAGTTATACCAGGGCCCCCGGTGGTTTGGGGTGGTGAATAGACACCCATGTTCACCTCTAAGGAGCTATTATTGAACACCCCTCTCCGGGGGCCCTGGTATAGAGTATGTTGACCAACTCTCCACATCTTCGCAGAATTGCATGTTTTGGGGACTCCCACTGACTGGAGGGATCTTTGACTCCCACAGACTTGAGGTTTTTGAGTCGGAACTCACAGGAGGTTCTTTCGGAATGAACCCACACTCTTTCGCTGAGCCGACTAACTGAGTGGTACCTTGCTGGTACCTTGCGAATAGCCCTTGCTGCCGGGCATCTGCAGCGGATTGGAATCCTGGACCGGCGAACTGCAAAACGAACTGCAGAACTGCACAACTCGTCGGACAAATGCCCCGTACCTACACCCTTGCCTTCGAAGACTATCTAAAACACTTGACCTTGTTTTGAATTGGTTGTTGGGTAAAACGGTAAAACCTTTTAAAAACCAAAGCAGGCCAGGAACCCTAATTACATTGAAGGCTAAGGTGGACCCAAAGGAAGAGGACCCTAGCTCAACATGCTCCAGAGATTGATTTTGGTTGATGATGGGCTTTGGGAAGGTGTTCCCTGACAATGTCAAACTCGATCCCTTTGGACAACCGACACACGTAAAGCAAGTTCACATCTATACTGCATGTGAATAAACATGCAGCATGCATGTAGCCTCTCATGGACACTCTGTGTGCAAACCTCAGGAGACCTCTCCAAACTGACTCCAATTGGACAAAGCTTGGAAGGGACCTTCGTTGGCAGCCTTGGACCCGACAGTGCGAGGAGTACGAGGACACACGAGGCTTTTTTGCGGGCCCACCGTTCTCTCCCAGCCTCCGAACGTAGCTCCGTGCGTTCAGATGTCCGATTTCGGTTTTCAGAAACCCAGGTCGACCGCCAGAGGATTCAGGTCACTTCCTTGAGGCTGGTGGGTCACCAAGTTGTTGGCTTCAGCACCCACCAGTTGACGTCGACGTCCACGTCTCCCGTCGCGTCGCGTCCCCAGCGTTGAGACCGGTGCGAACTCGACCAGAGCTCCAGCCGAGAAGCCTCGGAGCTTCTGGAAGACCACCTGGGATGGTGGCAGGTCCGAAAAAGACATGAGTGATTGATAGTGATTCCCTAGGGATCCAGTCGTACCGAACCTCAGGTTCGGTGATTGGAGGAACTGTTATGTAGGTTTGGAGGTCCAAGTACCAGTACCTTCTGAGAAGGTACTTGGATCCCTAGGGATTGTATGTGATGTCTTTTTTGATGGCGAACATGTTCATCGCCAATGATGTTCTAATATATTCTATGATCTACGCCCGGAATTTGGCACACGTTTTCAAGAACACCTGGGATTTTGCATCGACTTGGAAATGATTGAGAGTGCATAAATCATAGATTTATAGATCGGACATGGTCTGAAGCGTATGAAGCCTCATCTACACATGGCCCTTTGAAATAACTATCTGCATAGAACTCATCACCGGCACCTTGCCAGGGCAGAGCATCTTGAATCACTTGATGTAGTACATCCTCTTTATGCTTTGTTGCAGTCAGAACGTGCAGTGTTGCAGATCACCACCGTTTGGTCTTCGGATCATTTCTCCATTTTCCACGGGCCAGAACGTCCTCCGTTGGAGAGAGAGGTGGTGTCCGTTGCGGAAGTTAAGGCAAGTCTCATGAGGTCTCCCCTCTTCTTGGATTTGCTTCGGAACACTTCCGCCATGCTAACACAGATTCCGCCGGTGCCAGCAACATTCATTCCAAGAAACCCCAGGAACATGAAGAATCACCTCCCCCCCCAAAAAAAAGCTTCAACAAAAAGCAACACAGATACACATGTCTTTTTTGTCGGATGGGGGGGAAGTTCGTTCTTAGAGGTTGATCCCTTTCAGTCTACTTCGATCTTTTCCCTCTTCACCCGTCCTAGGCCCGCCTAGGCCTCGCCCGGCCTCTTCCGTCCCCCCCGGGAGACCCGGATCCGCCGAGAGACCCGAATCCGGATGCGAACGGAAGACGGACCCATGACGGATGCGAACGGAATCATCCCATATAGATCCAAGACCATTCATGAAATCATGAGTATGGTTCAAGAAGGATAACGGTTCAAGAAGGATAATGGTTTAAGAAGGATAATGGTTTAAGAAGGATCACGGTTTAAGAACTGGTTGACATGAGTATGTAACTAGGACCTGAACAGTTCGTGACCTTTTCGGAGTCGAACGTATGTGACCTCTAAACAGGGACGAGCGAGCCATCGTGACCTCTGCCACTAGGATCTTAAGTTCGGACACGTACTGAAGGTCCTGGGAATCATCTTCAGCAAAACCAGGAATGCAAATAGGAGGAGGTGTGTTTTTTCATCTTAGAGGTTCAGGACTACGGGACCACGGAACTTGGAAGGTCCTGGTAGACTTTGGATTCATAAGACCACCCCAAGCACTTCTTGCCCAAGCCACCCATCTGTGGCCCCCCTTCAGCTGTACCGAGATAGCACGCAGTGTGTGACGGTCCAGGCAGAAGGTCTCGCAGCTGCTGCCTGGAACTGAGAGGCTCCTGGAACTGAACGGACAGACATGAAGACCAAGGCGTTCTTAGGACCTGGAGAGGAAACCCAAACCATCAAAGGCTAGAAATACCAAGCACAACACACACAAAGGGGTGCTTTTGGGTGTTTTAGTGAGTGGATGTTGTGGGCAACCCTATCCTCCAATAGGCACCCCTTGGTGACTCCTGGTACCAGCACCTTCCAACAGGTCTCTGAAATGGTGACTTCTGCAGGCGTAAAATTGGCAGGTGGTGACCTGTTGGAAGGTGCTGGTAAGGGAATGACCAAATAGGTGAGCCCCAAAGTTCAAGAACTTCGATATATGCCCATGGAAGAGACTCACATGGACCCTGAAAACAACTTCCCCAGTCTGGTCCATGCCATCAGGTTCCATGTGGGTCTCTTCCAAGGTGAATGTCATATGATTTGGGTCTATCCCATTACCAGTTACAGTGGATGATGCTGATGATGATGATGATGATGATGATGATGATGATGATGATGATGATG
>CAXAMN010000636.1:350069-380903 GCA_963970005.1 Durusdinium trenchii
TGATGATGATGATGATGATGATGATGATGATGATGATGATGATGATGATGATGATGATTAGTGATTAGTAAAGGCCTTTCTCTAGAATAGGGACAAGTGATAAGTGTTTACCGACTGCTGCAGGTCATACGACCTGCCCCAACGGTCTGGGCTTCCAGAATCCCCTGCCTGCACCTACCCACACGCTCCGTGCTTCTCCGCAGGACCAGTCCCTCAAATTCCATACCTGGTTCTTCCATCTGCCAAAGTTCTGCCTTTGTTCTTTAAATGGATGACAAACATAATTCTGTATACAAATTAGCAGGATGAACAGTTGTTTAACAAAGTCCAGGTATATGTTATACAGTTGCAAAGTCCCGGTATAGCAGGCTTTGAATTTCTTCCTCCACACTCCCTGGACTCATCATGCTGATAGATGGTATGTGGGCCCCCCTTTTCAGTCTTCGGATGACCACGAAGTCGTCCATCCGAACACGCTTTTCAATAGCGGGTGCAGCGGGCACGACACCGATGATGAGTTCCGGTCCAAGGACTCATGTGAAACCCGAAGAGCAACTGCTACATTTTCTTTGGAAAAACCTTCGATCCCAGTGGGGCCCACTTGGGTCCCAAAGTACTCTGGGACCCTTCAGGTCGGAGTTTCCGGTGCTTCAATGAAGCCATATCTTCTCATGGTCTTTGGACCTTTTTCGCATCCGAACGGGCTCAGCCCATGGTCGGACCCGACCACTGCGCCCACAGGAGTCTGGGCCCTCACCTGGCCGCCCTATGTGTTGCTTCCGGGCCCCAGATTCGATGGAACTGTGCCCCGAAACGTAACGTCCGATCCCTCCTCGTTTCCTTCGGCCAGTTCACCGCCCCCGTTTTCGTTGGCGTTCTTAGTTCCGTTCGCTACGCGTTCTTCAGGTTCGCCCCGGACGTCGTAGCGTCCTTTCACTCAGCCTGGTGGGTGTTGAAGAGGGCCAAACACCACGGGGAACGGGTTCCCGCGTCTGAGCCAATCGTATTTTTTGGGGGGGTACTCTCCCTGGAATTAATATGGAAGTGGGAAAAGAACACCTGTTGATCGTGGATTTCATGGTCTTCCGAACTTGGGGCCATTCTCCATCCACTCTCCACGTAACCACCATGTGGTCTTCCAGGGAGATGTAGTGTTGGTGTCATGTGACTTCAATGAAGATCCTTGCTTCCCGATGGGATCCGCTTCGCGAAAAGCGGAGGATCCTCCACTTCATGCAGCCGGCGGCCACTTCAAAGGCCACCAACCTGGCAATGAAGGTGCAAATCGGTGCAGATCTTGTGTCTCAGCCAGGCCCCTTGGGAAACTATCATGAATCGTTGACCTGGGGTTTGTAATCTAACATCCTTAGTGAAACAAGGGCGGTTCGGCCAGAACCACTACAGCAATTGGTGGCAAGGTGGTTCGGTAGGAAGCGCTTTTTGCGACAAGACATCCGACTTGGGAGCAAACGAAAACATGTTTCCAGGGAGTGTAGGTCAGGGTAGTTGGAACAGTAGCAGTTCCAGTAGGGTACGAATGTTCAGAATTGATGCTGCTATGTTTGTCTGTTCACGAATATTAGGAGTTTTCACGTCGCATCTCTCTAACTTCATCGCTCAGACGGAAACTCTCAAATAACATGACAATATTCATCTATAGTCTACACATTTAATGATTTTAATATCCCTACCGATTACCTAGGGTGGGCCTCACCTAATTGTAAGTTACAATTTCCTAGGTTTGATACCTCAAAAATGTAACTTACAAATACTAATTTACCTGACAAATTGTAACTTACAATTGTGAGGCTTCTGAATTGGTTCGACATCCAATAGGCCAGAAAAATGCAACTTATATACATTTATCCAAAAATGCAAGTTACATGTTTGAGGCTTCATTGAATAGTATGGCATTTCTCACCATGTCAAAGCAGAATCAGCAGCTTTTTTTTCGGCGCCAGGAAAAGTCGGAGTTTACATTTTGGAGGCTTATAGAACATCATAGAACACAGAAACATGTAAGTATATGTAAGTTAACAATGTTCAGGTATGTCTTCCTGCAGTTTCCACCACGTTTGTTCACTGTCAAGCTGTTTCAAATTACATTTTTGCAGCTATCAAAGGACATCTTAGAACATCTTAGAGGGAATAGACACAGAGACAGGGGGAGAGGAGAACAAATTTGAAGAAGTGCATCAAACATAAGTCCTCAAAACTCTTCAAACATCAAGGAAAACCATAAAATGAAGGAATATGACCAGCCAAATAACTAACAATTAAACAATAACCACACATCCGACACCGAGCCACGGGGAGGGTGCACATCGGTCCCTCCCTGGGAGAGACAACTTCGCTACTCTTGGGCGCCGCTGAGATCCCCAAAAGACCACTCATCCTGTGTACCAGGACCCTCCGACAGGTCACCAATTGAGACCTGTTAGGGTCCAACAACCCTCAACTAACAGCCTGGCCAGGAGGGTGCTGGTAGTTGAGCGACATAAACACCGTCAGTGTCAGTATGTCATATCTAATCATCCCCTAACATCCCATAACAGACAGAACTGCATAGAACCTTAGAACCACCAAAACACCCCCAAAAGCCAAGATAATTGATTCTGGAGATCGGAACCGAAGAGAACCCACCGAATCGTACTTCGAAACCCGAACTTGAAGGACTCCACTTCGGTCCTAAGATATCCAACCCAAACCCGACCTGTCTGGGACTGGCACTCTCAACAGGCCAGGAGGTGGTTCAAGAGTGGTCAATGTAAGCATATACCCTAGAAGTCCAGTTCGACTATATATTGACCGGCCGAAGTAAAGGAAGTTCCCGAACTCAGGTCCCCTAAAGACCATTCTTTTGATAGTCTTTGACTCCCAGGGTATATAATCCATAAACCGAGTGTCTGGGAAATGATAGCAATATCCCAAGAGAACCCCTGCCCTATAATCCCAAAGGTCAGCATGATAGCCAATCCATCCACTAGCTTAGGGGAAGCTCCAGCAGGTCGCTCAATGCGTTTTCGCCGGGAGTTCCACCTTCCTAGCAGCTCATCAGTCACTCCGAAACACCAGGAAGCAGCGCGAAACCGAACTCGGACACCTCAAGTTCTCCATCAAGTCCTCCGGCACCGTGGCGCAAAGTCCCACCGCCAGTCCCAGCGATGGTGTTGGGAAGCTCTGTGAGGCAAGCACCTTGGAGGCTCGTCTGGAGGTGCAGAGCAGAGCAGCCCTTGGGTGAGAACGGTGCCGACACCGGGATGCAAGCGACTTCTAGGAACTGGATACAAACAGTTCCCCTATGCCTGGGGATTCCAAACCCCTTCGTTCTTCGTTCTTCTTTTTGGGGGGGGGATCCAGTTGTACCGAACCTCAGGTTCGGTACGACTGGACCCTCCAAACCTTACATAACAGTGCCCCCTTGCTCACCGAACCTGAGAAGGTACGACTGGATCCCTAAAGCTTCTCTTCTGACTCTCAGCACACAAAAGCGTGGTCCATCCGATTCTCACGCGTGGTCCATTCCTCTGTACAACTCCAGTTCTGGAACCCAGAGGCGACCCGAACTCGGCCCCGAACCAACTGCTACCTACCTGTGCCCAAAAACCCCGGCGACGGCGAACTGCGGGTCCTGCCAGCCGTTTGGACTGGCCCAGCCCAACACCAACCCCACCAGCACCGCGCCAGCGCCCACCCCCCACCCCGCCCGTCCTGATCGGATCCCACCAGGGCGCTGCTTGCAACTCCACGGCGTATTTCAGCGGATGGCCGACCTGAGAGCCACATCGATCCCCACCACGCCTGGCGCACCGAACCTCCTGACTTTCCGCGACCAAACTGCTGCAGTTTCTGCAGGGTGCTTGGACCCTCCAGTTCGGAGGGTCCAAGGATTCTCAAACTGAAGTTCCTTTCTGAAGAGATATGGTCAGCAGCCGATCGCCGATCGACCGGACCGATCGTGTCCACTGATCACTGGGCTGATCCGAGTGCGGCGTCCGCGGCTGTTCCCCCGACTCTTCTGGCGACGTCACCATGACCCGCCCTGGCACCCCTGGCCGTTTCTCGGCAGTCCTCCAGACAGGTATATATGCATGGTTTTGATTCTTCTTGCCCTAAGCCGAAGAACCGTAGTTGTACGAAGGATGGATTTTACACTACAAGCTACAACAGTAAATCCCTAAACCGTTTTGAACTGGTCGAACTGAAGGTGGCACCGCCCTTCGACCCAGGTCTCTCCATCCTCCGAGCGGCGGAGAGTGGCACGATGAAGGGCTCGGCAGCACTGCTGGGAGGCAGAACCAGCACGGAGCTCTCTTTACTGCGCAGAGCGCTCTCGCTCGGAGAGGGCGATGACCGGAGACCGGAGACAAAGACCGTCTGGACCGTCCGCTGTGAAGACCGGGACTGGCCGTGCGGAGTAGGGGGGGGAAGCATGGTGAAATCCCGGTGGATGGAGAATGGATGATGGGGAGAGTTCAAGAGAACGATAGTGTGTAACCAAATGGACAGATTGTGACACATCGTGTTCCTTTCCATGGTCAAGGAAGCCTAGAGTAACTATAGATTACCCTAAGCCTTAAACGAAAGAATGACCAGGCTCTGTAGTCCAATCTCCCATGAGTAAGACAGGACGTCGTTTCTTTTCTTCATTTTTTTTTCGATGAAGACCATGATGAAATCATCAATGACGGGTCAGGGCTCCTTTGTTGGGGAACATGGTAAACATGTTTTTTCCCAAACACTTCATGACCCAAACACTCCATGGGACTGCCATAGATGCGTATACATTGACCACCCCCTTGAACCGTCCATGCTGGCAGTTCCATGCGTGCCTGGGTGATGTAGAGCATATGTTTTCCTCAGACCATCCATGACACCGGCCCATTGAACCGATCAGTTGGGGTGCTTTAAAACAACATTTGGGGCCAGCCAATGGAGTTGTCCAGTCGTCCCACCACTGCTGGAGCGAGGAGAGCGCACTTGTGTGTTGTTGTTCAACGGTTTTGGAGGTCTGTGAAGTCTCATCAGCTCCCTCTGATGCCTGATCTAAAACCGAAAGTGGGTGCGGTGTCAGGTGTTCTTGCTTCAAGACATTTCTGGGGTTGGGTCAGTTTTTTTTTTCCATGACCTGAAGGACGGCTGATGTGCCGAACTTCCGACCCTGGAGACACGAATTAAACGAGATCAGCCATGCAAGCGAGGTGACACGAATCGGAAACGGCTTGGATTCAGTGTCTATTTGGTGTACCCGCCAGCAGAGGTGGGTCAGAACCCTAGTTCGACTATCCTATATATAGGTACTCCTGTAGGGTCCTAGTTCAGGTCAGAACCCTATAGACTATAGACTATCCTATATAGGTACTCCTGGTTTTCCGGGTCCTAGTTCAGGTCACTGGCTACCTCTGTAGGCGGTCCCCGTGTAGTCCGAGTCCCACTCGACTCTTCTTGGCACCCGAACAGTCGATCTGGTCTTCACTCGTTCCGAAGCCTGGTCTTTTGAAGTCGTGGCATAGATCACGCCAGTCAGGCGCTCCGCCAACTCCGTTCCGCCCATCTGTGACTCCTCAAACCTCCGTCTCATCCGATGCCAAGGTGCCATTTTCCTTTGGAGTGGCTGGGAGAACCTGTGGGGCTCCGATCCAGCGAACGAACCGCGATGCGACGAACAGCCCTTCGAAGAGCCTTCCGGCATCTTCCTCTCAAGCCTGTTTGTGGGAAAAGCCCTTCTTCCGCCCAAAACGGCCAACGGTCAGCTGCTCAGCTGATCCACTTTGGGTCGAAAGTGGATCAGTTGGATACACATGGAACCAGAACTCCCCAAACTGGAACCTCTCAACCCTAGGGATCCAAGTACCTTCTCAGGTTTGGTGATTGGAGGCACTGTTATGTAGGTGCCGGGAGTGTTCAGTTGTACCTTCAGTGATTCATCGCTTTTTGAGATACCTCCAGACCTGCCTCAATGCCGTCACGAGCTAGACCATGCTTCATCAGGCATCATCCACGTGGGGAAAAAACCACTTGCCATGGGCCCAGTGGTGTGAGTCATGGGGCCTGGTTTGCAGGCCTTTTTCAAGAGTAGTGATCATCTTTTGCCGGTCATTTTATGGGCAACCTTCTGGCTTCGAACGACCAGGCCAAGCCGGCCAACGAAGCTCCGCGTCCTGGACCCCCGAACAACCAAGGAGTTCCACGTGCGATGGATCGAGTGGTGTTCGTCGGGTCTGCCCAGCAGAGGTGGGTCAGAACCCTATAGACTATCCTATATAGGTACTCCTGGTGACGGGTCCTAGTTCAGGTCACTGGCTACCTCTGTAGGGCAGCGGTCTGCATCCTTTTTTGGGGGAGGTGATTTCCACCGGTCCAGACACGACCCCTGGAAGCTGTGGTGACTTTGGACACTCGGATGATCATCTTTGACCATATTTGACTCTACAAACCACAGTGGTGTTCCCTCCACGTCGGCTTGATGATCCCAGGGTGGTCTTTCATGATTCGGAGCTCACCTGTCAGGCCCTGGAGGTCGGGAAGCTGGAAGCCTTGACCTTGTTGGCCAAGTGGCCCTTGCAGCTGCCTTTGCCCTTGCTGTCCTTCTCTCGCCGTCCTGATCCCGTCAGGACGGAGGATCAAAGGAATATCCACAGCCAGAAAGACCATGCAGATCCAAGAGAGGTAGCCGTCCGTGACCGGGATAGGCTAGGACCCGGAAAACCTGGGGTACCAGGCTGGGAGAGTCGAACTATAGCGTTCTTCAACTCACCTCTGTTGGTATCCAATCATCTCCACTGAGCCCAAAAAGGTGTTCTCTCTCACATCATGAGGAAGTTTCTTCTCTTCCGACGTCAAGCTTCGTAAACGACTCTGTCCCTGCCAAATGGTTTTGCAGCTGAACCTGACTTTTCTTACAACGAAAGAGAAAGAAGTTTCCAGTGAAAGCAGTTTCCAGTGAAAGCCTGGCAAAGAGAACAAGCAGTTCCCAGTGAAAGCTGCTATTTCGAGGACCGCTCAAAAACCAATGGAACCAGCCTTCGATTGCGAACACATGAAAAACGAATTCCAAGTGTTCACCAAGTCCAAGCAGGTCTTGAGCCAAAAGTTCACCACCAGGTTTTGAGATGGCCCATTTTCGCTTCACCTCCCCAAGCAGTTCTCCATACTGTCTCTCTCTCCCCGCGGTGTCCTGCGCTTTCTCCATATCCACCGACGCCTCCCTTTGTGGCGAGCTGACGGGCTTGCAGGTCATTCTCGGCAAAGAGATGCTCGGGCCCCGTGTCCACCGTGGCGGTATGCCGACCTCGGCCAGGTCGGCGCCGAAGAAGGCCGGACGTTCCGGCGGCCTCTCTCTCTCGAGCTGAGAAGAACGGAGGCCTCTGGGATGTGAAAAGAGCTGAAAAGCGCCTAGAAGAGGTTGGTTGAGCAGCCCTTTTTAGACCACCCAACTCCATGTGACTCCTGGTTGATTTTGGTTTTATTTTTTGCGTGGTTGAATCCTTGGTAAAACAATGGTCGCTTGGGATTCACGCTATTAAATCAATGAATGGGGGGAAGCCAAACGGGAATTCATACGGTTTAAGGCCTCTAGAAGTCAAAGGTCGACCATGTGTATGTTGGATTCATTGAAGTGCAGGAGTTCCTCGTACCTTCGGGGCACCTGTCGTACAGACCACCTGTCGAGGGGTTGAGAAGGGGACGGATGGTGTGGCTCGTACCATCCAGTGGGTGGATGTGTGACAGGGGCACCCCTAGCCCTATCCTCTTGGCGAAGGCTAGGGGACCCAAATCACCAGAATGTGCTGGTAGTTCTTAGCGTTTGCTGGTTTCTTAAAAGGTCGCTGTTGATTAAAAGGTGTTTCTACCACCTTCACCTGCGGGACCCCAAATCATCTTATAAACATCAAGTCCCTCAAAGTGGATCCAATTATTCCCAAGGCAGAAGGGGAACTCAGATCTCACTCTTGCACTAATAAAACAATACTCGGTCCCTGCAGATTAACATAGACCCCCAAAACCACTGGGTTCCATGTTAGTTTGTGAAAGAGTAAGTTTATATTGTTACAACAAGAGAGAGAGAGAGAGAGTTCCGATCCCCATCTTTCTCATGTGGTCTGCCATCTAAACAACTGGATTCTGGGAGGATCTCACGTCCAACAGTCCAGGTGCCCATCTTGATCAACCAGTTAGCGTAGCTCGTTCACTGGAACTTCCGTTTTGCCATATAGTTTTAAACAAACACACGTGACAATGATTCATGTTGATCCACCACTACCCTAGCGAAAGCTTCATGGCTCCTGACTGGGTTCTCCCGAACTCCTTCGAACCACCTCAAGACGGCCCAGTGCACAAGGCCCTGGGCCCAAACACAGGGCGTTCGCATCTTTCGGAGGTGCATGGAGGTGCTCTGTGCTCGCAACGGCGCAACGGCGGCTGGACGGCCGAATGAACCATCAAACACCAGATGTTGCAACGCACCTGCAGAGGTAGGTTAAGTGACCGTAAAGTAGGACCCGTCACCAGGAGTACCTATAAATAGGAGAGTCGAACTAGGGTTCTGACCCACTCTGCTGGCACCGCTGAGAGCTCGAGGTTTTCTTCCTCCGAAAGAGATCGTCCTGCTGTATATCTTTCGGGAAAGCCACCTGAGAGGAGTGAAGTGGGCTGTATATTGACCGCTTTTGCCCAGACATGACCTCTGCTTAGATCGCAAAGGACCGTATTTGGGGTTGGCAACTGAGCAGGGATAGCACGAACTTCCCTGAAGTGGCTGGAGCTCATCCAAACAAAGACAGAATATGAGCACTCGTCCCACGTTCCTAGACACGGGGCTGGGGTCGAGGGGTGGGAAAGAGCGTATGGGATGCTGTATTCTACGATGTTGGAGTAGTATGTCCATCCAAATACAGGACCAGCAGCACGCCAGCTCAGGAATTGTGCCCACATGGTGCCTCCTTCTTTCATTTGTATGCTTTGGACTAGGAAGACCTTCCAACCAAGTAAGGAATTCGGTCGATGTCCATCTCTGCCACACTTCCCATCCACCCAGTTCTTCCACCCTCTGCCAGGCCAAGGCGGTGCTTCGTAGCCCAGGTGCCGGTGCCCTTCGACGCCGCCTCCATCTCCAGGCGCACGCAAAGCAGCAAACCGCTGTCCACGTCCAGACCAACACACTGGACGTCTTCGCCTGGCACCTGGTGCGGGCGCCGTGGCCCAAGACGGAGCGAGTCGCGAGAAGAGGGAGGGGAAGAAGGGATGGAGAAGCGGAACAAGAAACCATGTCTCCACATGTAGTCTTATGACAAGCAAACCCAATGAATCTATGGTACGGACATATAATATAGAACAATGATGAATTTCTCTATCTAAATCTTACAGTCTCTATTCGTACTCCGCCTACACACCATTAAAACGCGCACACACACACACAGTGAGTGTTGGTCCAAAAGGCCATAGAGGACCCACAGTCGACCGCGGTTTCAGCTTTTTCGAGTCAGAGGAAGAGGGTCTCCGGTGACAGAATGACTCAAAAGGACGTGTACGTACAAAAAGGGTGGATTCTGAGCTAAAAATGTCCTGAATCCTAGGGTTTTGAGATGATCGGGTGGAACCCCCAATCCTCCTTGAACACAGGAAGTTCATCTTCGATCCCCATCACTCACCTCGCAGGTGGCAAGTTGGAAACCCATGTCAATTCCTCATTCTCCATCACGGAGCAGCTCCACTCCTTAGCCCAACTTCATCCATTTTTCGTTGTAAACCCGTTGTTCTTCCCACCCTCCTTCCCAAACACTCAGCAGTCACTGTCAGTCACTGTCACCTCCCGATCTCCTTCGTACCTCTCCTCTTCCCTCCGTCCACTCTGAAGGTCCGAACCAGCTGCATGCCCTCCTCCGAGAAAATCAAAGTCTCCAGGAAACTCGACGTCTCCGGGAGCACCTGCGGCTTCCGACGATTCGACGATCAAAGGCGGAAGCTGAGACTTCAATTCAGCCGTCTTTGTGGGAGGTGTTGGGTATTCGGGTGCTGAACAGCGCGCGTAATGAAAAAGTAGGAGGGTGACCATCCCCAAGAATCATGGACCAGCAAAGTGCAGGTTGGGTTTCGGGTCCAAGCCCTGCATAGGAGGGTCGAATGATGGTTAGGGGTAGATCTATATCAGTGAAGGCCGAAGCAAATCAATCATCACTTTGGCACAACTTGAGATGGGAGTTGTGTCCATGATGTTGAGTGTTTTGACATGTTTCGCAACCGCCAATAATGGGTTTCGGGGGCGCCAGGGAAGACAGAGAAAATATGACATAGTCTCCAACGAAGGTTCGGCTGGTTGTTCTTGCGGAATCACGAGTCGTTCCTCATTCCCAACCAACAGAGGGTTGAAGGACCCTATAGACTATCCCAAAGGTACCCCAGTAGGGCCCTATAAGGTCACTTACCCTCTCTTGGAATAAAGCTTGTTCGCAGAATCGCACTTCTGCCGGACGAGGCGCCTCCCACTTCACCTCCATTCTCTTCTCAGATGGAGGAAAACTCCTTAGCGCCAGTGCCCGTGCCGCCGCTGGTTCAGGGGATTCTCCCCAGAGCCCGTGCTTTGCCTGGATTGAAACAGTGATTGAAATGGTTTGTTCAATCCCGAAGCAGGATTTGACACTACAAAAACAGGTCAGCCATGTTTTACTTGGCCGAAGGGACGGCGAATGGGTTTGGAAGACTCCTCCTCAAAATTCTGTTGGCTTTTCCGGCCGTTCACCTTGGCCCTTAGTAGTCTTTTTGCGCAGGGGTAAGCATCTATTTGCTTTTTTGGCGCTCTGCAAAAAACATCTGGGCTCTTCGAAGTCTTCTGTGTTGAGTTCTTTCCTGTTGATTGGCTTCTTCTGTGGCGCAGTTTTCTGCGCAGTTCCATTGGGATTAGCGTTTGGAGAGTGGTGTTTTTTGGAGTGTTGGTGGCCGTGCCATTGGGATTTGCGCTTCAGGATGTCCCATCGAAGCTCTGTTTTCTTGACAAATCTCAGCTGAAATGGTGATTTTGGTGGATGGCAGTGTGCTCAGAACGGGTCGAAATCATTCCAAAACGTGTGGTGTGGTGCAAATTTTGTTGAAGCTCGCATGATATATGATATTGTCACTTTTCGTGGCAGGTGCAGTACTTTGTGCGGGCTGTGAGGTATGGATGCGCGATTTTCGTGGCAAGCGCAGTACTTTGTGCACGTTAAACATGTGGACGCGGAAAGTTTCGCGGCAGGTGGAGGGAATCGTGGGGTTGTGAGTTGTGGTGGAGGTGAAAGTTGCTGTGACATTGGGATTGGATTGTGAGCGGGTGTTGTTTGGAGGGCTGGAATCGCGAAACTGCTTGGCAGGGCTGCTTGATGTGTGTGCTCCGATGGATGTTTCCGCTTGACTTTTGGAGGAAGTCTCGTACGAAACGCTTGTTTTTTGCAGACTTTGACATGTGAGTTTTTGAGGAAGTCTCGTACGAAACGCTTGTTTTGCAGACTCGAAGCGTGACTATTGGAGGAAGTCTCGTACGAAACGCTCGTTGCTTCAAAACAGAGCTGCCAGCTCTGTTTTGAAGCTTCCAGATTGAGCTTCTAGGAGGTCAGAAACTCATGAAGCTGCCAGCTTCGTTTCGAGTCTTCTGCGACCTTCAGCTAGGGAGGTCGGGCAATCGGATATACGGGGCGACCTCACTCTGATTATTCCCCTGGCAATGCCTTACTGAGCTAGAAAGCCCCACAATGCCGTTGGCTAAATCGTGCAACTGGGTGGCCGTGGTGACAAAATGCTGCTGCGTCTTGGCATCCGATTCTGAGAGCTGTCCGACATAGTCTCCCAGCTGACCGAACGATTCACTCAGCTTGGAAAAGCGCCCAACGCTCCAACGGAGCAGGTCATGCAATCCATCCGTTGTGCCCAGCGTGGTATGTCGAACCGTTTCTGGGAGTGCACTGAGAGATTGAAAATACACGTAGCCCCAAAACGAGGCACCGGATCGGAGTTGCTGTTGCCGAACCACCATCCCCTGGCGCTTGCGCGCCAAATCGGCATGGGACAGGCCACCATGGTCTTCAGAATCCGTCGGAACCCTGGTCTCCTCAAGAGACTGTGAGGGGTCCGCAGCATGCAGCCGCACCAAATTGTCCATTTGTGACTTGCTCGCATGGTAAGTTGGATTATATTACTGTAGTGATACTTACCCAAGCCTTCCAGAATGCGGTCCATGGCTGCAAAGCCAGTGGAACCACCGCCGAGCACCAAATCCTTCATCTCTCGCAGTCGTCGGCGGCGTCCAGCCATTCTGTCCAAAGGTGTCCATCCTTCAGATTCGGGAGCAAAAGGCGTTGAAAAACTGATCTCAGCAGTAATGTCCTCCCGTTCATCTTCGCCCAGTGGCGCCAGAATGTCGGCATCTGGAATCGTTGAGCTGAAATACAAAGAGTTGCACTTGCACTGATTCGCCTTGTCATGGAAGCAGTCCAAGCAGGTGCCATGGCCACAAGCTCGCCGCAGGGAGTGACAGCGTCCGATCCAATAGTGTTATCGAGGTCCTGTCCTTATATCCATCATCTGTTCTCCCGTCCTGCGCCTTTTTGCAAAGGCGCTCTGCGAGAGAAGCCACAGCAAGCATTGGCGCAAAAGTGGCTGCGAGAGACGTGGTTGATTTAAGCGTGTGAAAAGGGGAAGACCCCCTCCTGTCCAACAGAGCGTCGTCCCTTGTTGCCTTCTTCTCCCCCTTGCCGTCAATTGGCCCACTGCCTGACCATCTACTCACTTCCGTTAAGGGTAGGGCTTGCAGCATTCCAGTTGGAAAAAAGGGCGTGTGTTTTCTCAGGCTAGTGGGCAAAAGCCGGTTGCACAGTTCCAGTTGCACCAGTGCTGCTAGCCTCCCTCAGAATCCGATTCCATCGAGGATTTGGAATACAAAGCGTGGATCAAAGAGCTGCTCAACCTTCGTCAGAACGCACTGTGGGAACTCAGAAAGATTCTACCAACGCAACGGGCCGGTGCTCAGCGATGGTTCGAGGATTTCACATCGAACCTGAGAACTGTCCTCCACCTGGGTCTCCACCTGGCCGCGACAGAAGAAGAGAACTTCTTCAAGGCACAGCATGGTGTCTGGCCGCCTCTTGTACTCAGTCACTTGCTTATGGGCATCGGCGGCATCCTTCATCACTTCACGCGCTCGCGATGTGGCTTTTTTTGGCCGTGGCCGTGGCTTCATAATATTGCGTCTCCGGTATCGGGCTCATGAAGACATTGTCAAGATCCGATGGAGAATGAGACTGAAATCATTACAGACTTTTTCACGCTACCTTGAAGAAGTAGGAGCACTGTCGGTGTTCGGCGAGAGTGACCGATCTGCGAGCTAGACTGCATGATGCGTGACTCGAAGCCTCGCCTGCGCCCTGCGGATTTGCACGCCTTGGTGGAAAGTGCGATTGCGTGGCACCGTGCCACTGGGGAGCGCGAGACATTCTCGCGTAAACGCGGCGTGTCGCTGGTGAGCGACAAGAGCGTCCCACAAGAGTGTCCTAGAAGAGTGTCCCACAAGAGTGTCCCGTAAGAGTGTCTTGCGGGAGTGACCCACAACCTGGAGGGTCATTTCGAAGGGTGAACCCAATGATATCAGAAATGCAGGGTGAACCTGCTGATTTGGTCATTTCGTTGGCTTCACCCCCTGGGAACTGCAGGTTTTAGGTTTGTTAGTTTGTATAATGTTGTAAAGGATGTTGCTGGGTTTCAACTTATAATATTACAACTCTTTACAAGGAATTTGTTGGGTTTATGTTTGGACGCGATGTCTGGCAACCTCGGCTCAAGTGTGGGCTGGGCGGGTGTGTGCTGGGCTGTTTCATGTCAGTGGCTCAGCTAAAGATCCATTGCACACGTGCAAGTGGCACTCATGAAGTCTCGAGAAAGCGTGACTTGTGCGCAATTTTTTGGCCCAAGTGTTTTTGCAGAATCCTTTTTGGAAGATGGAAGCTGACCAGGCATCTCCTGTTGTGAGAGTTTTGCAAAGAACTATCAGATGGATTGGCAGGTGATTGGGCAAAGCAAGCGCAGAAAAATAGAAATAGAAGGGGTCTGACACTAAGCTTTGCTGGCTGTATTCTTCTGTACTGTGCAGAGACAATTTGTTTGTTTCCTTTTTGAGGCCAAATCGAAGATTCAGTTTCCTCACCAGCGGCTCCGTGAACCTGATGAGCCATTTGATTGGCTACCGCCACCTATGCCAGCTGTGAGTTTAGTAAAGTCAAAGCTTCAAACTCCACCTGCGAACCGCAAGGCTTCTAGCAATGTCAAGAAAGACCCAGAACTGGAAGAGAAGGGGGCCGCTGTCCTGAGCTCTGGTAGTGCTAGCCAGGATTTTCAAGACCCAGGGCTGGCCCGAATTGCTTGTCTTCGCAGTCAGCTGGAGAAGATGGAGGCTGCTAGTTATTTTTACTTTGATTGAGTGGAGCCTTTTTTTTCTGACTGTGGGCTGCAGGCAGATTATGCAAAAGCAAAGGCTCACTGTGTTCCAAAAGCAAGGCCGCAAGAACCCTCGCCTTCATCACCAACCAGGCCTGAGATTTTGGAGCAATAGGATTTGGAAAGTGTTGGTACTTTTGAAATTTTCAGGTCATTTATGAATCCGAAGCCTAAAGCAGTGCCCAAACAGACAGTCTGGAGGCAGATCCTTGTGATGTGACATTTGTCGTCACTTGTTCAATCAGCTGCTAGGATCAATAAGCCACCACCACCTGTACAGAGGTGGGGGTGTATAAGCTTCACGTTTTCTCTTTGCACGTTTTTTCCCTCTCAAGGCCGCCAAAAAGTGTCTTCATCTTCCTCCCCTCCGGTGGACAATAGCCTTTGCCTTATAAAGTCTAGATGGGAAATCATGTGGCAGTTTTATGTGGCTGATTTTCCCAAGGCTTGGGACTACTTTGTGAGCGTGTGAGTCAGAAAAAAATGGCGTACTGCGTAGCTGCATGAATGTTTCACTTTTGCTTAGCAAATTTGGGGGTGTTGATTGCGCCTAGGTTTCATGAGATGGCAGTTCACAGCTTGGCCTATGAAGTTTCTGTGCTTTTCGGTTGATTCATCGTTGTTCGTTCGCTGCTTGACTTTGCAGGTTCTACGCAGATGAGTTCAGCTGGGGCCTCAGTTAAACAAACGCATGAACCAAACCATGACATGCATGGACATGGCATGACCAAACACATGACACATGAACCCATATATCCCATGAAACACATGCATGGTACATGGACATGACCATGAAACAAAAGCCATGAAACCATACAACAAAAACCATGGAATCATGAAACCATACAAAAACCCATGAAACCATGAAACCATACAACAAAAACCATTGAACCATGAAACCATACAACAACAATCATGATTTGTGAAACTCACGGAACACATGAAACACAGCGTGGAAAAACATGTGAGGCGTGCGCAGACCTTAGGCTTTGTTGAGAAGCTGCACTGCAGGTCCCACGATACCGGTGGTGGGATGCAACTTCGAACAGTGCCCTCAACGGTCTTGCAAGAGTGCGTTGTGACAAAGCTTGGCAACACTTGCACTTTCCTGTAGCTGCGAAGCTTTGAACCCAGACAAGCTCATACATAGGTTTGTAGGAATGCCACGGCTTCTCAAACAGTTGAGCGATGATCCCGACTTGGTGGCCAAATACTGTGAAGCTTTTCTACGAGAAGCAGAGCTAAAAACAGTTGGCACCTCAATTTTCAGTTTCTCCTGGTGGAATATAGGATCAGATCCTTGAATCTGAGGTGGGGTTCTCGCTTGTGCAAGCGCACTCGCAGACTTTGTTCTCGGATGGGAAAGTTCCTGCTACCCTGAAGGATGTGCAGGTGAACTGCAAGGCTTCTGTTTTTGTTTTCAATTCTTCTGCCATGGAGTGTTGGCTCTCAGAGAAGTGGGACATTGTGCTGGCAGGTGATTTTCCCTGTTCTGGCGACAACGCCCTGGGCGAGGCTTTCAGAACCTGTGCTGGCAGAAGCTTTGATCAAATTCTATCAGACGGCTAATCTGGTTCCAGTGGGGGTTTCTTTGTCATGCTTAGAGGGCTGGGCAGCCAGACAGGCCTTTGCACTTCGTCGAATTTGCCAACGGTTTCGAAAAATCTTTGCTGAATCACCAACCGGAGCAAAGAACAAAGACGTCTTAGAGCTCAAGAAAAGGTTGCTGGAGCATGGCATGAACATGCAGCCTGAAAGGCAGCTTTCCCAGGAAGAGCTGGAAGAACTTCCGGCCGCTAAGGTGGATTGGTCCGCCTTGTGTGCAAAGGTGCAGGCAATGAAGCTTCGCAAGAAAAATGTTGATCCAAAGGAAGAGGGTGAGCAGAACAAGGAAGAGCTTGGAAACGAGCTTCTGGTTGTAGCAAAGCAGGAGGAAAGCTCCAACCGACCTGTAGCGACGCCTTCTCGGGGCAAATATGCTTTGCCACCCTATGTTGTTAAAGCTTTGCAGGAAGGCCTGAGTAGCGCGGCTGAGGATGAGGAGAAAGAAGAAAAAAACAAAGCTGAGCAGAAAGCACCCAAAGCCAAGAAGGCCAAAGGGAAAGCAAAGTCAAAGCCTAAAGCAAAGTCAAAAGCAACTGCGCGCAAGAGCAAACATGATGATGGGATTGGACCGGAGGAAGAAGAACACCTCAAGCCACTGGAGGTAGTGGGGAAGGGGGAAGGCAACCTCCAGCTTCATGAGAATGAGATGCCTGCTCAAGCTGTCCAGCCGGTGGAGCCTCCCATGGCAAATGAGCTGCCTTAAACTCATTACTGCCCAAAGCGCTTCAATGAAGCAAGGATGGAGTACATCGGCAAAAGAAAGGAGCAGGATGGTCTCACGCACAGAGAGGCTTCTAATGCTTGGATGCTCAGCTCAACTCGTGCCACCCTGTTAGAGGGACTCTCGGAGAAGGAGCTCAAAAGGAGACGCTTTGTCTAGACAAGTTCTTTCTTTAATTCTGGCTGCCATGTATATGTGGTGGCAGCGGGCTGTGCAGTTTGTGGGAACCTTGCACTTGCAGGGCTGGGGAGGTGGGAAAATCGGCCATGCGCTCTTTGAAGTACCGCGCCACGTCTCACAAGTGTTTCTCATGAGGGCGTCTTGCGCTGTGCAAGGTCTGCCTGCTGTCTGATCAGGCAACCAATGATTGAAGTTTTGTTGCTCAAGGGTGAGTTTTTTCAAAAGATGGTAGTGAAAGAGCTTTTGAGTTGGCATGCGCCTGCGGCGCTGGTGGTCTTGGCAGTGGCCATGACCCAAACTGTGAGCCTTCATGATGATTCAGAGGCTTGGGCTTTTGAAAGCTAGCGTGTGTTGTTCTGGTATTCTGACCTGCCAGCAACTCGACTTTGTGGAGTACTTCTGTGGGGCAGCCCAAGTTAGTGCTGCGCTGCGAAAGGTGGGGGCCTCTCGAGAGATATTTCTTTGCAGTTATGTTTTTTAGCTGGTTGGTCGTGAGGCTGGCTTTAGAGGCTCTTCAATGGACATCTTGCTCGATGAAGGGCGGAGAACTTTTGATCTCCTGTCGCCAGCTGGCTTTTTGTGAGGGGCTTAGGCGCACTTATCTTTAAGGATGTTTGTTGGATTTGTTTGGTACATGTATAGTTAGTTCAGGATTGCCCTGCAAGAAGTGCGTCGATCAAAAGTTGGTGCCCTCTTCATCATCGCTATCGAATGCAGTTCTTTCTGTTTGCCGTATTCTGGATGCAACTAGATGTGGGCATGCCACTTTGGTTTGTTTGCGCGTGAATCACTCATTTTTGCTCAGGGCGGCTGGCACGCATCAACGAAGCATCTTGTTCCCTCTAGGGAACCAGGGATACGCAAGCATTGCCAAGGGCAATGGACTGTGTTCCAGAGTGTTTTTGCTGATTCTTTTCATTCTGAGTTGTGGAGGGCGCTTTCTATTGGAACAGCCTCAAAATAGCTACTTGGAAGTTCATCCGCGAATGCAAAGCCTCTTTGAACTCTTTCACGTGTACTTTTGCCAAATTTGGGCTGGGGCGTATGCAGAAGTAAAGCCAGAAGCGTCCAGCAAGAGGACGAACCTGTGGAGTAATGATGAGGAGATGCTGGTTCGCTTGGAGGGAGCCAGTGGACATCTCACGAGGTCTCAGCTTGATGAATTTGGGCGCTCTCTTGTGTCGAAGCGTGCAAAGACTGATGGCACTGTGGGCTTTAGTGGAAATTCAGCCATGAAAGAAAGCCAGCTTCTTTTTTGCACTGAATATGGAACATGCTGTTTTTATGCTCATGGGTGCATGGATGCTTATACATAGTGTTGCGCGTGAGCTCAGGAAGTACCATCACATGTTTGGCATGCATTTGGCCCAATTGCTGCGGGAAATCGGGTCTGGCTCATGGAAGGTGGGACATGCAACTCTATTTGTTTTGTTCTTTGTTACCTGGCCAGGCTTTGCCTGCAGCCCCAAAGGTTCCGCCTCAGATTGATGAGGGGAAGTCAGACTTGGAGCTCTTTAAGGTGCTACATGTTCCAAAATGGGTGGGAGAGAGAAGCCTGGTGCGCAGGCAATGCTGATGGATGACAGTGTCTGGCTGGATACATGTGGAGATGCAAGGGGCTTACAACCAGCTGGACTGTTCAGGATATATGTGTGTGTGCATTGGGCTTAGGCGGATCTGTTGCCGGTGCTGACCTATCTAGAGAACAGCTCAAAGTTTCAGCCCGCAGAACGGTGGGAAAAGCCTTTGCGCAAAGCGTTTGAGAAACTGCGTAAGTTCTCGGGCGCGTGAAAGGTGCTCATGCATGCAGAGGGTGCTCTTGACGCTTCCCGGGGGCTCTCGACGTTTCCCGGGGTGCTCTCGACGATTTCTCGACTTTGGGCGCTACTGGTGTGACAAAAAAAGTGACCCGAGAAAAACCCGAGAAATCGTCGAGAGCACCCCGAAAAACGTCGAGAAAACCCGAGAAATGTTTTTTCATTTTGCAGTGTGGCTCTCTTTTGAGCAATCAAACCTGATGAAAGGCCATTGCATTCAAAATGCTCAACATGTTCAGTTTGCTGCGCGTGTGCCTTGAGTGGACCAACTTGTGCGCTGAAGTGTCCCTGTTCAGTGAACCATGGCAGAAGAAGAGTTGGTCGACATGACCTTCTTCGTAGACCTTGTCAGTGAACTTCGTGAGAAGCTAGGCAAAATGCCCACGGCCAAGCAGCTGGTCGACAACTGCCAGGCCCTGACTGTGGCAGAGGCCAAAGAGGTCCTGGCAGCCATGCCGAAACTGCCACCACTTGCAAAGAAGCAGAAACGGACACCGGTTGAACCTACTCAGTCTCCAGAAGTCCCTGCAGAGCCTGCTGCAGCTGCTGCTCCTTCTGAGAAAGCAGCAAATGGTGGCCAGGACCGTTTCACGAATGCACTGGTTCCCCAAGCGGAGGGACAAGGTGTTGTTCAGGTGGAGGACAGCCCGAAGGCCAGTTTCACGGCTTCCCAGTGGGGAGGCCATGGTCAGCCAGGGACTCCTTCATACTTGCCTGACACCGTCGTTGATGAGGCTGCTGGGGATGGCGAGCGCAGTGCTGCTGAGCTGGCTGTTGCCAAGCGCTTGAACTTTGACGAAGAGGTAGGTAGGGCCATGCTCGGTATCCGCAGCCTATGTTGACTTGCTTGGTTTTGACTGCATGGCATGAGGTGCCTGCAGCGCAGAGCATGCCTAGGGGTGAGTCGCAAGAGTTTGCTACTCAGGCTGTCAGTCTTAATGTTTGGCACCCACGCATGCAGTTTGTGTTTGACTGAGGTCGCTTGGCACTTTGCTTCGAGGACAGCAAATCACACGGGGGCAGGCTTTGGAACTACCTAGCTCAGCGCAGGGGCCTCAGAATTTGCCAGTTGACATGAACACCATGCATGAACTGAGCTAGCATTCTCATGTAAAAGCCATGCGTCTGATTTTGAAACAGGATCTCCCAACCAACCACGTTCATGTTAACCTTTCATGAAAACCGTTCAATATATTTCAAAAACATGAACATGACATGACATGCATGTGTGAACATGAAACCATGTTCATGTTAACCTCCCCCCATACAAAGGGACCTATCTTCACCATGATCACGTACCTCTCTTGTGGCATGCGTGGGTGTTACTGAAAACATGTTCATGTGATTTCATGTGTCAACACAGTTTCATGATTTTTTCAGGAAATGTCATGTAGCTGTAACAGCACTTTGTGTGTCCTGTCTGGTGTCTTCTTGCATCAGGCGGGGGCCTGGCCCTGCAGAGCCAGCAACACCTGCAGCAACTGACTTGCCAACTTCAGTGACGAACCACAAAGAGTGGCAATTCTTAAACCGCTTGGCAAATGGGCCAAGAAAGGCTGAATTCCCGGAGCTTGCTCGAGCTTTTGGGCAAGGTAGCAACCTGGAGAAGAGAAAAGTGCTGAAACAATTTTTAGACCATGGCTCAAACTGTGCATTGGTTGAAGCCAGCTTCAAGCAAGCTCGTGAGATCGAGCAAACAATGCATTGTGGACGCGAGCAGCTCACCATCAGGGACATGCGTGAGAAAGGTTTCTCTGAGCGCCTTGGCTATCCACAAGGTTTTTTTGTGGGGAGTTTTGTTTTTAAAGCTCTCTTCAGAAGCAAGTGCAACAATTCTTCTGCTGAACAAAACAATATGCACTGAGGGCACGCATTGCCAGCATAGTGGCCAAGGGTGGTGAAGCTGACCCAGACTGCCCGACAGATGTTGAGTCCTATCGTTATTGGACGACAAAGAAGAAAGTCGAAGACCACAAGGACAAGTCGACAGTTTCTGCGGACATTGGGGGCCAGGTTAATGCTCAAAATGTCTTGGGGGCTCTGGGCGCTGCTGGTCCTTCACCTTTGGCCATGAATGTAAATGTGCCTGACGCTGCGGCATTGCTACGGTCGACTGCTGTCACTGCCCAACAGTCACCTTCAGGGCAGGCTGCCAGCTCTCGAGGAGGACTGCTTATGTTGTCTTTACTCCTTTTTTGATGCATGTGCCTGCCCAGTTAGCTGCAGGATCTACCAAGCCAAGAGGAAGCGCCAAACCCAAAGCTGTTGCTGTTGGTGATCGTGGACCCCTGGGGCTGAAGTTGGCTGGAAAGTCGTTGAAGGAGAAGGTTCAAGCTGCCAGTGGCTGCCTCATGTCTGCCTCCTGGAGCGTAACCTGCCTTGTTTGTATTGATTCGCTCAGGAGGTGAAGTGAAGAAGGAAATTGGCCAGTGTAACAACCTCTTGCTGGAGTTGAAAGGGGAGGTCACCATGCAGACAGGATCTGCGGCCTTGCAGGCCTGCGCACAGGACTTGGAGCCACATTTCTCCAGGCTTGGCCTTCAGATTCTTTGCTTCTGACGCAGTGCGTACTCACCCCCCTTCCGAGTTTGGCCTCTGCGGCCGATGACGCTGCTTTTGAAGAGAAACTCAAGGCTGCTGCAGAAGTTGTTGGGGGCCTAGCCTGCCTGAGCATATTTTCTGCGTGTATGTTGATTGAAATGCAATGCAGGTTGCCAAGGCTCGCCTTAAGCGCGCTGAGCTGAATGCAGTCTTGAAGGAAATCAGAAAGCCAGCACATGGCATGTTTGTTTTTCATCTGAGCGCGCGTTGCCATCTTTAGCTGTGCCAGGGGCTATTAGATCTCCTTGCTTCAAGCGCTTGGAGTGATCCAGCTGGCTGTGAGATGGATGGGGTCTTGAGCAGGAAACTCTCTGAGAGTTTGGCGTCTAGTCTCCTTAGACCGTGCTCCAGCGTACAGCAAAGTTTTGAGACAAGGTGATCGCAGCGCATCGTGTGAAAGTTTTTGACGCGCAAAGGATTTGCAAGACCTTGTGTCTCATGCCTCATGTTTTGTAATGCCATGTGAATACAAATGCTTCCAGGTACTGCTTCTATCTTGAGACGCTCTCTGGATGAGAGGTGTAACAAGTGCAGTACTCTGACTGCGGAGTGCTTTGGGCTTGCAATGTGTGGCCAGGTTGGCCGCAGAAGTAGGCCGAGGGAGCGCTACACTGGCCACTGCACAAAGAATAGGGAGCGCCTACAGTTCAGAAGTGTTTACGTGGAAACCTGAGTGACAATATTGAATCGTGTTTTGGTATGCGCCTCACCTGGCTTAAGGTCTGGGACTGACAGCCGGACATATGCCAAGCTGACGCGTCATGGCTTGGCGATCAAAGACTGCATCACCTCTGTGGAAATACCCATCACAAATGCAGATGGTTGTGTAGAAGTCAGGCCATGGCCATGCGTGCTCCCTCATACGATGGCTGGACACTTACCTTTGTTTTGTTGGCTTGGTTGAATCAAACATGGCCTGGTGCATTGAGGCGGAAATTTTGCTGGAGTCGGATCTCAGCGGTTTGCTTGGCGCAGCCGATGCAGCTTACTGGGGTGTGATGTCTGAACAGTTTGGGATTGATCCACCAGCTGATTGCACATCCTCCATTGGCTTGCAGCTCTTTGGTGACGAAGGAGAGATCTTCAAGGGCAATTCCATGATGCTCTTTCAGTGGAGCTCAGAGAACAGCCCCTACCACACAGACCCCAAACTGAGCAGATGGCTCATAGCTGTCTTGCCAGTTCACATGTATGCCTTCTGGGGCAAAGTCAATATCAGCATCCAGGGCCTCATGAAGCATGTGGTGAAGAGCCTTGAGCTGTGGCAAAACCAGCCAATCAAAGGAGTTGGCATGCGTTTTGTCAGCCTCAAAGGAGACTGGAAATATCTTGTTCAGGTGCTCAACCTGAAGCGCACTCCTCAAAACAACCAATGTTGCATGCACTGTATGTGCACAAAGGATCTGAGTATTCCCTACACGGATGTGTCAAGCTCAGCGGAATGGAGATGTCATGTCCCAACAGTCCCTTGGGATCATGAACCTGAACTGGCAAAGTTGACAGGATTTGGCCTGGCCTTGGTAGGATTTGACATCCTGCACTTGTTTTTCTTAGGGACGGGAAGAGATCTGGTCAGCAGCGTGCTACTTTACCTCTTTCGGGTTCGGGCCTTCAATGGTGCAACGGCTGCTGCCCTAGTCATTTCACTCTCGACAGTTAGGATTGAGATCACGCTTTCCAAGGTGGCTGCGAGAATGCGACATGCATCCAAGATGATCGTGGCTTTTTCTAAATCCACAGAGTGGAAACTCCCCAATCACTGGCACCTAACACGGACAAAACTGGACCTGAAAGTGGGCAAGTTTTGCCACCTGCATGGCAAGGGCTGGCATACCCTGGTGATTTTGAAGTTTCTCAACCACTACATGAGCGATGACATGTGTAGGAATGTGGACGCAACAGTCAAGAGCTGCTTATGGGCTGCAGACCATTTGATTGGTTTGCTCCATGAAAGCAGGAGAGGCGGACCCCTACTCAATCAGGCAGAAGCTGAGCAAACACAAGTTGTAGGCAACATGTTTGCGGTGCAGTACCTTCAGCTCTATCATAAGTTCGATGGGTTCTGCAGCTACAAAATGTTTAACGCAAGGCCAAAGTTTCACGGCATCATCCATTGGTATGAATCAGCCCACAGGTTGCGGAACCCTTGCTTGTGGAGCACTTATATGGATGAAACATGGGTGAAGCAAATCATGTTTTTGGCCAGCAAGACCCACCAGAAGAAGACGGAGATTACTACATTGCAAAGATATTTGACAGGACTGCTGTCATGATTTCCATGGGCTCGCCAGTGTGCTTGTTTCCTGTCCTCAGGACTGGCCCAGATCTTGAAAGATGAGGTCTCCAGACTGGCTGGGCCCCTAGATCCATGCAACATGTCATGCAACATGTGCCCATGCATGTAAACATGCACGCTACACAGTTCATGTCCATGCATGACATACATGGAAACATGTGCTTGCACGCAAACCATGTAAACCGTGCATGTAAACCACGCATGTACACCATGGAAACCATGCATGCAAACGTAAACCATGTCATGTGCAGTTTCACATGAACCATGTTCACAAACCAATGTAAGTAACATGTGTTGTTTTACCTGTTTTGGTATTAACTCTGCTTGCTGTAAACCTGAGGCAATGGTGCGCTGCAGATGACCTTGGTCGATGTGGTTGTGCGAAAAAGCTGCTGCGCGGTGCTGTGAGGTGTTTGGAGATGGTTTTGGAATTGAGTTTTGCAGGGCAGTTTACCATACTGGGTATGATGTGTGGCTATGTCGCAGGGCATTCTGGAGGTGTGTGGGCATTATGGTTGCCATACCTGGAGCTAATGCAACCCCGTTGCAGCTGAGCCCAAAACAGTTGAAATAACATGTTTTGGAAGACACCAGCTTGCGGAGTGAACTCACTGAAATGGTCAAATCGAAGGGTGAACCTTCTGGAAGGTATGTCCAGGAAGAGTGTCCCACAAGTGGCCTACAAGAGTGTCCTTTCGTGCAAGAGCGTCCCGTATATAAGAGTGACCCACAAGAGTGTCCTACAAGAGTGTCTCACGAGAGCGTCCCACAAGAGTGTCCGACAAGAGTGTCCCATAAGAGTGTCCTACAAGAGTGTCCCGTAAGAGTGACCCACAGCAGTGTCCTAGAAGAGTGTCCTAGTCCCGTAAGAGTGTCCCACACTAGTTTCCTGCAAGAGTGACCCAAACGTAGGTTTGTCAGAGGTGTCCAGTTGCTGGTGTGCTTCGCCACGCTGCGGCTGCGGCCACTCTCTTTCTTCTCCTTGTGCGTCTTCTTTTGCTTTTCTCGGGTCTTATTGTGTTCTTTCTTTTCTTTCGGGCTTGGGCTTAGGCTCTCATCCTTGGCTGGCAAGCTTTCAGCCTTGGCCTTGACCTCTGGCCGGCCCCCCCTTTTCTGGGTCATCTGCAGCGGCCACCTCTTCCGCTGGTCCTTGATCATCGGATTCGGAGATGGCGCTGCTGCTGTCTGGGTCTTCATGGTCGTGGTCGCGGCGGCCATGTGTGTCACGGTCTTCGAGCCCTGGCGGCGTGGAAGTTGGACATGGGAAAACGGAAAATAGATCCGCGTGGGAAAAACCTCCTTATTTAAAGGCATGTTGGTTTGATTGCTCACATTGTGGCCCGATTGCGCAAGTTTGCCATCTGGGTTCATTAGATCGTCATGGCCCCAGTCAATGAAAGAGCGCCAAAAAAAATTGAGCCTTTCCGGTTGCCATAGGCCCGAGGTGCGGGACAAGGTTGGGGCCCATTGCATATGTCTTTCAGGCAGGTCACGCCACGCGCTTTCATGGTCTGGGTCGACCAGGAGAACTCTGTGGCAGGAAAGGGGCAAGATATGGTCCAGTGCCTGTGGCTTCTCTGTGGCGTGTGACTGGGCGTGGGCTGGCCAGGGGTTGGTGGGCGAGAAGGCCCGAGAGCGCCGTCCCATTGTGGGGCAGGGGGGCCTGGGATGTTGCACGATCAGGTGGGCAGCGCACCCCGTGTGGAGCGCGCGTATCGAGGGGGACGAGGGGCTCCTTTTCACTTCTTCAAGGTCCTTGAACAGCATGTTACATGGGCTGCCTACTCCTTTCTACAACCGCGAGTAGGATTCACATCAGCCATCTGGTTGCATGATGGCTTCTGGGTTGCCCCCCCGGCCAGGGGAGGAAATGCTTGCAGCGCTTCATTCTCACCTCTGCCGAACCTTCAGCTTTGACTTGACTGAGACGCCTCTCATGAGGTGTGATCCCTTACAACCTAAACTTGCTCATTTGCTTGCGGAGTGTGCAAACCCATCTTCTGTTATAAGCTCACTCTCCCGTGCCTTCTCCCACCGGCCTCTCCCTACTGTTGTGCGCTTTCACAGAAAACGCACTTTCACTGTAGCGCACCCTGAGTATCAGGAAGCGCTAGAGCGACGACTAATGAAGAGAGCGCGTAAGAACGACACCAAGCGGAGACGACCAATATACGAGCCGCGAGGTTTCGCCAGGGGCGTGGGGATGGATGGCCGGGCGGCAAATGGGACAGGCTTCGTCGGCGGCGCTGGGTCCTGCGTGCTTGGCGCTGGCTCACTCTGTGGCAGCTTGCCCGGCCCGCTGGGTGTTGCTGGAGCTGGGGTAGGCGGGGTCTCGTGGGGCAGGATCGGCTCGTTGGTGGGCGGGGTGGCCGCGGTGAGGTCGATGAGCGGGTTCGGGAGATGTGCCAGGGCCGGAGAGAAGGAAAGAAACCCACGGAAGGGGCTGACCTCCAGGGCCTATTGCGCGTTTTTAGGGTGGATCGCCTCCACCACCGCCCGGGGCGGATGTCTGCATTTTGTGTTTCGCAGCATGTTTAAAAAGGCAAACATATGTGCAAGCATAATAACACATAGTGGAATTTGCCTCAACCCACGTAGTTGGAAAGCTTCCATTTTCTTGCGTAAGGCTTGAGTGAGATGATTTATCAAAACCTTAAACATTCGTGCACCTGAGCAGAAAATAGGCCTCTAGGTGATGTGGATCTGTACATGGAGAAACCAGTTGCCTAGCTATCCAATCAGCCTTCAAAACCAAGACTTATGATCAATCTAGACAGGGGTGAAACATTCCAAGTGGCTCAGTTTCCGCTAGTCCTGGCTCTCTTGCGTCTTTCTCCTGTTCTTACTTCTTGTGCGGATTGAGATTCAAAGCTTGTCAGTGTCTTGAGATCAACTACTTCCTTTTGAGGCAGTTTCTCACATGCTTTTAGATAGGATTTCGCAGAAGACCACATTGCTGAGTTAATGCGAATCCCCGTCGAGAGTTGACCTTGGATCTTGCTTCTTGTGTTTGCAATTTGGTCGGCCGTCTTTCCATTGAGCACAAAGAAGAGCACTGACGCTGTTGGAGCTCGTCCTGCTGCGAAAGCACTTGTGACTATCGAGTACTCAATCGCCATGCCATTATCTGCAACAGTCACTCCGGAAATGCCTATCTCTGCAATCAAGTCATTGATTCTCTTGGTTGCCAGGTCACTCATTTCGTAGGTAGCATCAGTTCGAGCTGGCATGGCAAGAGTGTCCTATAAGAGTGCCCTACAAGAGTGTCCTATATGAGTGTCCCACAAGAGTGCCCCGCAAGAGTTTCCTACAAGAGTGACCCACAAGAGTGGCCTACAAGAGTGTCCCACAAGAGTGTCCCGTAAGAGTGTCTTATGGGAGTGCCGCACAGAGTGTCCCAAAAGAGTGTCCTACAAGAGTGTCTTTTGGACATATGTAGCTTTTCAATTGTGTTTGCATTCGGGTTCGTGGGCTCCATCTTGTTCTATTAAAAGCCTGCAGAGTCTTCTCCCAAGGACAAAACACATCTTTCCCCTTCTTGAGAAGGTTTCCACAGCATTCACAAACACGATCCCTTCCGACCAAAATCAACATGAAAACCCCCCGTCTTTGAAGGCTCAAGTGTCAACAAAAGGGTCACATCCACCGGTGAAGAGGGGCTGGCCGTGCCCACCGGAAGCCTTGCGCGGCGAGCGGCCATCGAAAACTCGCTTCCCAGCCTTCGGTCGACCGGCTTGATGGGGCACTCGTTCAAAATGTGACAAGCCATGAACACTACCAAGAGAGGTAGCCAGTGACCGGGACTATAGGACCCGGAAAACCGGTTCTGGCCTGTTGGTACACCAAACATATCCAATTTCGTCCATCCCAAAAGCGTCTGCCACCACCATGGAGTGAGTTCGGGTGTTGAGACCAATCAGGAACTATCGACTGGGTGTGAACCACCCGAACTCCGCTGGTGCGGGGGACAAAGCCACCTAACCCTAAGGCTTCGCAAACTCGCTGAAAAAATCATCATAACAGGAAGCTCGGACCCTGCAAGACCATGTGTCTCTGCAAGCAAGACCATGTGTCGGATAACACTTGGGAAGGGTAGGTAGGGCCGAGTAGGGTGGCTAGGGTGTCTAATCATTGCACCTTAGAGGTTTTGGCAGTCATGAATCACCTCAAACCGCGGGCCCTGGTGTGAGCTCTTTTCTCTCCAAGAAAGCTGTGCAGGCTCCCCGTGACAAGATGACGCACTTGAGTGCGCGAGAACATGTGAACATATATGCCACCCAGACGCACCTGAACCCTCGAGGGACGGACCCGAATCCTCTGGGAGGGGTCCGGGCCCAAAGAAATCTTTAGGTTTGGAGGGACCAAGGACTGGTTGGAGCATCTGGGCATATATATATAGTATGAATCAGTATGAACATCTTCCAACATCTTCTAACCAGAACCACCCACTTCGGGTGATGAAAACAGATGGTCCTTCCGTCGCAATAACTCGTCTTTGCAATTTGGGTGGTGCCCTCCACGGCAGTTGCCTTGGTGCCTGCTTCTACAGGATGAGACTTCTGCCGAAACCTCTTTCCGCTCGCCCAAACCATCGCCCAGGCGCAACACTTCCTCGTTCTGCAGGATCCTCTCGGCGAGGAGCAGTTGCTGCATCACAGGTGCGGGGCCAAGCTCTTCCTTGCGAAGAGCGGCTTTGCAGGTGGAGAACATTAACATTCCGAAACAGTGGAAAACCCAGGATCTAAGTTTTTGCAAATTTGTTTCCTCCACTCGTTGATTGAGGTCTGTCATCCCCTACAGCTCTCTCCAACTACCTCGGTTTTGAGGGTACTTACCTCAGCACGGGAGACTGCCTCCTGAACATTACCTCAGTCTTGAAGGTGGTGCTGGCAAGAAAACTCCAAGCCTGTTCGCGCAGCAATGGCACTGCCGCGTGCCGTTCAAGTCTAATCGATTTTGCCCTGCTAGATTCGCTATATCGTGGAGAACGCTCTGGATTAACAACCTCTGCGCGTCTTGACCTTCTTGGCAGCATGCAGTTCTTTGATTCATGAACACTATCAAGCCATGAATGTTATAGACTCCCTGGAACCATCCACTTCCATGATAATTCCATGGAGTGTATATTCCTATAGACATGCTCGAATGGAGGACCAATTCGTGCCAAAACGGAGCCCGCGGAATTTCGGGGGGGGGCGCAGGACCAAAATTCCGGAGCTCGTGCTGCTGGACCCATCGCGCTGGACCCAAGTCAATAGCGAACACATCGAGTGAACCGCAGTGAACCCCTGGTCCCTGATGAAGCGAGCGCCGTGGTGACGTTTTCGGGGCCAAGTCACTTCGATTCGTTCCTTGAGATCTCCACAGGTGGCATCCAGGGGCAGTTGGAAGCGACCGACTTCCTCCCCAGCCTGGGCCGGAAGGAAATCCCACAGCATCAGATTTGGGTGAATCCGCGCACGACCGTTCTGGATCTTTAAAGAAACCAAACAATTCACGTTTCGGACACATGTATTTCTGCATCGGATTTGAGTGTAAAGGTTGGGATTTCAGAAACCACAGTAGCAATGACGCTGGCTACGGTGGAGGCCATCGCTATTGGGGTGGAGGCCATTACTACGAACTTAGCAAAAGACTACGAATGTAGCAAGGACGCTACTAGGGTCAATTCCTCGTGGAATCGGTGGGATCGCCACTTTCCACCGGTCCACTTTGACCTAAGAATGCTTGGAGTGACCATCAAGTTGCGGTGTTTTTTCTTTCGTGCAGTTGCGTGAATCCAGGCCATCAAACAAATTGTTTGGAAAAATGCTATGTTTTTTTTCACCTGATCCAGCTTGGATAAGCAAATATGACCAGCACTATGATCAGCCTGCTTCAGGGGGAATTTTCGCTCACCATTGCTATTGGTGAAGGGAAATAATTGTGTGATCCTCATGCAAGGGGCATCCTCCTGAAAGAACATCCCAAAATCGATTTCACAGATGCAACACTGGCGTCTTCGTAGGTGCCAGTCCAGTGTGCATCACTGGCACCCCCTGCTGTTGAAACTGCCCAGTGAGTTGAATTAATGTTTCAACAATTCTTAGTTAGTGTGTGGTACCCTTAAAGAAAGGGTGTGACACACACTTAGATCCATGCTCGCAAGGGCTAATTTGGTGGTTCACCGATGCATTAGCACTTGACATTACTGCAATAGACCTGGAGACGAGGTAGCTAACAAATCGATCAATGTTTTCTTGTGTCTTCCTCAAGTGCCAATTGTCAACGCGGTCGGACTGAAAGATAAGGTTGTCGGGTTGAAACCGACAGCTTTCCCCGTCCCCAGCTCCCTGCCCCCAAGTCTTGTCCCCCAGCTCCCTGTCCCCAGTTCCCTCCCCAGGTCCTTGTCCCCCTCTCCCAAGTTCCCTGTCCCCAGTTTGCTGCCTCCAGTTCCCTGTCCCCAGTTTGCTGCCCCCCAATTCCCTGCCCCCCACCCTGTCCCAGTTCCCTCCCCCTGTCCGAAGTTCCCTGTCCCCAGTTTGCTGCCCCCAGTTCCCCCCAGTTCCCTGTCCCAAGTCCCCTGTCCCAGTTCCCTGTCCCAAGTTCCCTGTCCCCCGCCAGTTCCCTGCCCCCAGTTCCCTGTCCCCAGTTTCTTGTCCCAAGTTCCTGTCCCCAGTTCCCTGTCCCAAGTTCTTCCCTGTCCCAAGTTCCCTGTCCCCAGTTCCCTGTCCCAGTTCCCTGTCCCAAGTTCCCTGTCCCCAGTTCCCTGTCCCAAGTTCCCTGTCCCTCCCCCCATTCCCTGCCCCCACTTCCCTGTCCCGAGTTCCCTGTCCCAAGTTCCCTGTCCCCAGTTCCCTGTCCCCAGTTGCCAAGTTCCCTGTCCCCAGTTCCCTGTCCCAAGTTCCCTGTCCCCCAGTTCCCTGTCCCCAGTTCCCTGTCCCAAATTCCCTGTCCCCAGCTTGCTGTCCCCAGTCCCTTTCGCCCAGTCCCCCCCCTCCAGTTCCCTGCCGACAGTTTCTTGCCCCCAGTTCCTGTCTCCAGCTCCCTGGCTCCCAATTCCCTCTCCGCAGGTCCCTGTCCCCAAACCACATCTCTTCAGTTCCTTTTACCCAATTCCCTTTCCGCCAGTTGCCCCCCCAGTTCCCTGCCGACAGTTTCTTGTCCCATCAGGTTTC
>CAXAMN010000636.1:410903-431841 GCA_963970005.1 Durusdinium trenchii
CTGACCACCCAATCATTTCCAACCACCCATTCACCAGAAATTTCCTTATCAACATCAAAACTCAAATCTTTGAGGCAAAAGCTCACGAGCGCCTCATTGCATCAGCCAGCGTCTTTGCCAGGCTGGACACCGTCCCCACAATCTCGCGCCGCTCCTCCGCGTTCATGCGCGAGCTTGATGCAGCCTTAGATGCACATGGACAGAGGAAGTAAGCCCGTACAGTGAACCCAACTGTCAAGCCCAACAAACATAGCCTGAAAACCGTACCCTGAAGGCAAAGCCAGGCAGCGTCCGAGGCCACCTGCCGCAGCTCGCGATGAGTCTCCTTGTATGGAGGGGCAATCAACCGTCTCCAAACATTGTTGGTCTTTCTTGGTAGTTTGATGGACGCTACATGAAGAATCCTACCACCAGCCAACCACACAGAAATAGACACATAAAAGCCGAAACAAAATAGAATGCATATACTCAACAACAGGCCAAGATGCTTTTGTTCTCACGGCGGAGCCTCCGCGCGTCCTGCTCCTCTGACGTGTTGACGAGCTACTCCTATAGCGCTGCAAATCATCAATCCAAATGTCTTTCCCATCCACCTTCACCTTGCCGTTCCCGAGGAATTGTTCCTGATCACGTTTGTTTCTGGCGGGGTGATTGCCTAATTTCCATGTGTAACAACAAAGAGCTCAACAAAGTTCAAACAATTTCAGCAAAGAGTTCAACAAAGTTCCACAAAGAGTTCAACAAAGGTCAACAAAGAGTTCAACAAAGTTCAAACAAGTTCAACAAAGAGTTCAGCAAAGTTCAACAAAGAGTTCAACAAAGTTCCATTCAATACCTGAAATCAACAAAGAGATCTCCTTTTTCCCATTGTGCCATAGGACCCCGCGCCACTCCTCACTTGGCAGCCCTTCCTGCGGTGGTTGCAAATCATGTGAAAGCTGTGTTTCAATCCCCTCAATTGTATAAATGAACTTAAGACTATAGATTGGAAGCTAGGAAACATGGCTTGCAAAACAATGCTATGGGCTATGCGTGGCTATGTCCTCTTGCGTCTGCGGCGCGCAGGGCGGGGGTCCAGGTGGCTCAGGCGGCCGAGGTCCTGGTGGCTCAGGCGGAGGTGTAGGTGGCTCAGGCGGGCACGGCCGCCGTTTCGGCGCTGGGGGCGGCTTTGGTAGATGCTCCGGCCACATGTGCCCCCACGCCCCCTGCCACACCGGCCACTTCGGCGTCTGCGCCTCCCACGCCGGGCCCTTTGGTGACGTCTTCGCCGGCCACCTGCGATCCTCAGATAAGCAAATCCTGGATCTTCCAACGACCAAACAAGTCTGGTAGTTTTGGTTATACTGATCCGGTTTTCAAGCAACCAACAAAACGCCCGCAAATAGCGCAAAAACACACACACACACACAACGACCAAAGCGACCATAAAACCAAAACGACCAGCATTGTTTAACCAACTTTGGAGGGTGCAGGATATATATGAAATGAATGCATTTGTACAAACATAAGACACGTTAAGGCTTCAATTATAGTTTAAGCAACTATGCAACAAAGTCCAAACGTGTCAAAACAAATCAAACCAGGAGAATACGTGTATAGTGCCAGGTTCCGTGCTCTTCGTGTCACCCTTTCGATGCTCCTGCGTGCTCTTGGGGACCGCCACAACCTCGCGCTCGTCCTTGGGGATGGCTTGAGGCGTCCTGCACCTCTGATGTGCCTTGTAGTTCCCGTGCTTGTCTTTGCTCCATGTGGTGATCACCTCTTTCACCTCATCCTCCTCATATGGATCGTCCGCATCATCATCCGAATACGGTGCCTCAGCCATCGCACCTTGCTCCTCCCGCCAAGGCGCCGCTGCACGCTCATGCTCCTCCTCCTCGTCATCCTCACAACCATCGCCAGGATGCTCGTCATCATGTGCTTCCTCCTCTTCATCCACCTCCTGTTGCTCATGCGCCGCATCCTCTGCGTCTGGCTCGTCCATCTCCTCGCGCTCCTCGTGCTCCTCGTCGCGCTCTTCGAGGTCCCTCTCACCCTCCTAACTGCATACAGCCACACTAAGCAAAAACACATGCAGCACACTATTGGCCAAAACAAACAGCATACACAAGTTTGAGGTCTGACAAACAAAATTACAAACAAAGCTGCAAGGCCCCAAGACTGCTCAAACAGTGTCTGCCGAGATTCCATCTTCACTGTCCACTGCCCCCAATCCTCTTCGTCCTGGGCCTCGTCGTCCTGGGCCTTGTCGTCCTGCGCCGCCGCCCACCAAACGCCGCGCCAGCAAACTTGTCTCTGCCAGGGTTGCCAGCTGCTCATTCAACAGCGCCGGGAACAGGACAAACGCAAAGGTTAAAAACAAAAAACTGTGTACTGTGTGCGTGAGGTTGTATGATGCTCTTGTTATCATGCTATAGCGCGAGGTTGTATGTTGCTATCTTGATATGTTGCACGATATCCTGAGATGGCTCTGCAGCTCTGCATGTTTGTGCATGGATATGTATATAGTATGTATGGTTACTCAGGTACTTTGCATGGTTCGCATCGTTGCGCATGCAAATACCATACCAAATGCATATATACATATAAACCCATATAATGCAAAGTTAATCAGGCCGCAGCCTCCAGCCGGGCCAACAAGCAATGAATCCCCCCAAAGGGGGAAAAAACCACTCAGTGTAATGGCAAGTAGTGTGTGTGTGGGGTGTGGCATGTAAAACACAAACAATGTCAAAACCCAGCGTCCGAGCCATCCGTCTGCAGACCACATGACGAACACAGTTCAAGGTTCACACGTTCACGATTCCTCAAAACAAGCAATGAGTATAGAGTCGCATAAAATGGGTTTGGTGTTGAACATTTGTTGAGAGTTTGTCAAAGTCCAAGTCACTGCACCAATGCTTGCCGCCATGTCACAGGACCCGCAACAACAAGTGTCCCACTCACCATCCTCGCCTCCGTCGTCTCATTCCGCAGGCAGCATGCTCCAACGGGGTGTTGCATCCTGCGTAACCGATTGTGAATACCAAGGTCCTCGATCACGGCATTGATTTCCGCCCAAAAATCATCTACGAATGAGGGCAATTCGTTCAAATACGAAGAAATACCGCAAATGCAACAAAGCTCATCTGATATTGCTTTGCAATCGGCTAACCGTTTAACGTTGCCTAAAATTCGCGCATGGGTCCCGACCGGATCGGGGTGAGGATTCTCGCAGCGCCAAGAGTGGTCGTAGGCGGTGATGCCATTGCGGCCCATGAGATCGTTGCCATTCCACCAAATCATCCCAAATTGTCGGTCAAGCAGAAGTTTTCAACAAAGATGCACTAGCACTTTACGCGCAGAGGAGAGTCACAGATTAATCAACAGTTCAATCAGAAAAGTTAAAAGGCGTGGTCACCAGCTGCGTCTTATAATGTGCCCAGGCGCCCCAAGGCAGGTACATTTGCGCGTCCATACGTTCACGGTCTTCGTTGGTCACGCCAGAGCCGTGAAAGTGGACCCAGAACCCCCTGCGGATCTGTACAAGATGAGGTGCAATGTGGTCATTCCCCTTGGATGCAGGAGGTGACACACTTAGTCACAGGTTCATCCAGTACCATAGTCGACGTCAAAAGGAGTGATGGAACAGCAAGGCGACGAGGTCAGGTCACTTGAATCTGTTGAACAATTGTTTCAAAAAGCCAGCAAGGAACTAGCAGAAAACGGCGGCGGCGCAGCTGCAGTCAGCGGGAAAAGGTTTTGGGGACTATAATGAAAGACCATGAAATCAAAAAGTCGGCAGCAGGGTGGACCAGTGGAGTCAGTGTGTTGTCGAGCAGGTGCAGGATCAAGCGTCCTTGATCCCTTCCCATCTGTGATCATGCGATCATAGCTTCGTTGCGTGCAGTAGATCACAGATGCTGCACGCCCCTGCGATCTTAGCGGCAAAAAAAACGTTCTCTTGGAAACAGAGTGTGGCACACACACAAACATGGCCGCTTTGCGGCGCAAAACCTCAATAGTCACCTAACAAGCCTTAGAAAAGAAAGTAAAAGAAAAGGGAAAAACGAAGAGCGCAGGAGAAAAAGGTAGGTGTAATGGCGTGCAGGTCTGCCGCACGAGCGGCAAATTACGGGTCAGAACCTGAGTAGATACCTAAAACGCCTTAGAAAAGAAAGAAAGACAGAAAAAGCAAAACCACAAGGGCAAGAAAGTTAGGAAAAAGCGACTACTTAGCACTTGACTACTTAGCTCTTGACTTGAAAGAGAAAAATTTCATTACAAACCTAAAAAGCCTCCAAGCCTCTAGCAGAAAGGCAGACCTAGAAAGAGAAACGAACGTGCAGGAGAGGATCAAACAAACAAACCGAACCCGAGGGGCAGGGAAACGAGCCTCAAGAACCACCTAACGAGCCTGAAAGAAAACCTAAAAAACGAAGACAGCGCAAGAGAGAAAGCGGGGGAGGAAGGGGAAGCATGCAAAATGGCAGCATGAGACATGCAAAATGCAGCATGAGAAGCGGACATGCAACATGAGCTGGGATAAAGTCCGTTGGCCCGGCGGCGTCCAGCCCGTATGCCCAGCGGCAGAAAATCGGTTGATTCATGGGTGAGACAACTGCAATCCCAAAAACCTGATCCACGAGTGCAAGTCACCTGAATTCAATTTGTGATTCGCGAATGGCTTCAGCGCCTCGCTTGCGAGAGGATCACACTGTGTACCCAGTGGGAAGACACAGCGATGCACACTTAGTCACAGGTTCACCCAGTACCATAGTCCACGTCAAAAGGAGTGATGGAACAGCAAGGCGACGAGGTCAGGTCACTTGAATCTGTTGAACAATTGTTTCAAAAAGCCAGCAAGGAACTAGCAGAAAACGGCGGCGGCGCAGCTGCAGTCAGCGGGAAAAGGTTTTGGGGACTATAATGAAAGACCATGAAATCAAAAAGTCGGCAGCAGGGTGGACCAGTGGAGTCAGTGTGTTGTCGAGCAGGTGCAAGATCAAGCGTCCTGGATCCCTTCCCATCTGTGATCATAGCTTCGTTGCGTGCAGTAGATCACAGATGCTGCACGCCCCTGCGACCTTAGTGGCAGCAAAACGTTCTCTTGGAAACACAGTGTGACACACTTAGACAATGGGTTTGCAGTCACATCAATTCCCCGAGGAAATGAATGAGGGAAACGCACGGTGGTGAAGTCAGCTCACTTGGAAAGTTTAACAAAGTGTTAAGTGGAAAAAGTGGAAAAGCCAAATTTTGATCCTGAAAGTCACTCTCACGGAAGCATATCCGTACACCCGGCGGTGAAGTATTACCGTATACTCGGCAGTTTCAAGTCAGGAAATTCAGTGGGTGAGACGAAAATCAGAAAAGATAATCCAACGCGTGCAGAAAGCAGCCATTTCAGTTAAGTGGTAGTCCGGCATGAAGTCGGCGCCCCAGTGACGGGGATCACACCCTGCACCCAGTGGGACGACAGAGCGGCACACACGCGACCAAAACCGACATCCTCCAAAGCAAAGGCTACCACCATATGGTCTGATCCTGTGTTGGGTTGTAAGGAGATCAAATCGTCCTTGAGCTTCTAGCGGAAACTTTCTACAACTTGCTGACTGGAGAAAAGCCGGCACGGTTTTTGCGAGCGATGCCATCAAACCACCTCGCTGTTATGGTTCCATCATCATCTTTGACTTGCAAGCACTCTGACTCAAAATAATCTGCGAACTCTTGACCTGCCAAGAATCACAAAAAAAACATTGCTTTTTCCAGGCCGGGGAAAAGCAAATTGGAAGCCTGAACCAAATTGCTGTTTCGAGGCCCTGGAAGAAGCAAATTGGAAGCCTGAACCAAGTTGCTTTTTACAGGCCCGGGAAAAAGCAAATTGGAAGCCTGCGCCAAATTGTTTTAAAAAAAAGCACCACAGCTGTCAGGTATACAGATTTCATATTCTTTCCAAACTCTCACAAGTCAATTTGGTCTAGTGGTATCACCCCCCAGCTCTGAAGCCAAAGGTCCAGGTCTCAACTTGTCCTATGAAGCCTCAACCCCGGGAAAAAAACAAATTGGAAGCCTGAACCAAGTTGCTTTTACCAGGCCCGGGAAAAAGCCAACAGAAACCAAATTGGAAGCCTGAACTAAATTGCTTTTTCAGGCCTGGGAAAAACAAATTGCTTCCGGCTGCTGTCAGGGTTAGTGTCCGCAGGTGTCGTGGTTAGGGACTTGCAGTCGGGGTTGGTGACTTTACAGCGTGGTTATGGTACACTTAGTCGGGGTTGAGGATTGTAAAGTGTAGTTAGGTACAGGTCTCCCTCATGGGGAGTGTTGTGAGTCCCCACCGAGTGCTCCTGTGCTATTCCTGTGCTGAGGCCTCTGGCTCTCGTTGTGTGCGGTATGCAGCATCTTTTGACCACGTCGCATTTACAAGCTTGTGCCAAAAACGATCCGGGACCTAAGAAAGAGCACATCCAGCACAGCACATTGGAGCTGCCCCAAGACGTCAAGAGTAGGCAACCCACCTTGAATTCTTAAGGGCCGGTGGTCAGACATCCCTGCTCGCATCTGTCGCCAAAGCCCTGAACGGCCGTTGCCCGGGTCAGACCCTGGTGTCAAATGAGCAGATTCCTCTATATTGTTCAACCGAAACCAAGTAGATGACTAGGTTCAACTTGGGTTCACCAGGGTTCAACCAATTCCTCAACCGTTCAACCTTGGGTTCCTTCAACCGAAACCAAGGTTAGGTGCAGGGTTGGGACCCGACCCAGTCCCTTTCATCCACTCAGTCCGAGACAGGTCCGGCCACCACGAAGAGGCCTTCCGCGACCGCCATGAGCGCCTGGAACGTGGAGAGGCGGTTCTTCCGGTCCAAACCAAGTTCCAGAGCAACGACTCGGACGAGAGTCGACGTCCGTCCATGAGCACTGACAGTGCTCCCTTCTGAGAGGTTGGTTGAACAGCCCCTTCTGTCGCCAAACAAGTGGCCCTACCTGTACATGCAAATGACTGCCAAAAGTTGTCCGTACGGCCTTGACTGCTTTTTTTTGGTCGTTACGGTTTACAGGCAGTTGATGGGTTTCCCATTGTCTGCCGAAATTTACTTCTATATATCACTTGACATCAATTGACCCTCTTTTTATGTCATTACGGCCTGCCGCCCAAACTTGCTTGGCCACTTCGCCATATACGCCATAATGACTGATTTTTGGTGGTTGAACGCAGTTCCAGGTATATTTATATATGTATCACTACCAGAATAGTAGAGGTTGGTTGGTTGAGCATAGAGGTTGGCTGAACAACCCTTTTGTTTCCCATCCCTATATGTACCGCAGACCAGGGTCCGAACGTTCAGCTCTCTCTGTCTCAACCTCTCAACCGCTCTTTCTTCGCGCCGGGGTCGAAAGGGTCCACGTGAAGAACCCGCCAGTACCGAGTCAGACGCCCTAGCCCGTCGACTTGTAAAAAACCAATTCCAAGACCCAGGTGAGTGGGTTCCTGTCGTAGTTTTTCGCCCCATCCGACGTCGGGGGCTTTGGGGGTCAATGTAGGCACATATGGCAGTCCCATGCCCTAGAAGTCCAAAGACTATATTTTGACTGACTGAAGTAGTGTCACCTAGTCAGACCATTCTTTTTATAGTTGACTTGACTCCCAGGGCATGGAGCGTCCGGGTTTTTTGTGTGTTGACCGACTGTTACAGGGTCAATGCACATAGACCCAACGGATTGCCGTCTTCTTCACTGGAGACTCCCTCCTCCACGTCATATCAACCTATCTCATCCTATCACTCTTTTTTAAAGCTGAGCAGCTTATTTTAGGGGTTGGTGTTCAAGCGGATTCTGCCACAAAGTGGGAGATACCAAAAAGCGGAGATCCTCGGATTTCTGATCGCGTTGCGTTGGATTGCCAGGAAAAGCATTGCATTGCATTGGATTCCCAGAAAGCCCAGCCAAGAAAGGTGGATTTTGCTTGCTTTCAAGTAGTTGGCAAAACCCAAGGATCCTTGAAGTGATCTCCATCATATGGGTGTGGCCAGAAACCCTGGTATGGATCGTTCCGCGCTGCAGTGAGAGTGATCCAAACCCTATGGATCAGAGCGCTGATCCAAGCCCTATGGATCAAACCGACAAGTCACTTGATCCAAGCCCCCAACATGAACACATCTGCATGGTGGCACTTCACCCCACCACTTTCTCACCAATTCACTGTGAAGGTGGTGGCTTCCCAGATCAAAGCCATCCTGTTTGCGGCAAGCCTGTTTTGAAGTTCTGGCCGCTGTGAATTTGGGCTCCACTGTCCACATATTGGGCAATCAGCTGGCCGCGCATATTGGTGACTCAGTGGGCTTTCAAGACATTTAACAGGTGGTGGCTTCAGCTCTAGGTTGGAGGCGCACTCCGAAAACTGATTTAGTGGGTGCCGCTAATTCTGTTTGGCCTTAATATTGTGGTCTAACACCTTCTTTAATATGGGTTAGTTGGGTTGGCTCCTCCACTCAAAGGGTTGCATAGCCTAATGGTAAAAGCGTCGGTCTCCAATTCTTCACTTCCACACCCCAGAACACACACACCCCAGAACCCTCTGATCTATCGATATCAACGACTCTCCAAGTCGTTGCGATGCTATACTTCTCAACACCCTCCCAGCTTCCCCAGGTCTCGGGCCCCGGCAATGGGCAGCTTCACCGGCACATCGCGCGGATGGAGCGATGGGAGGGGGACGAGAGGGGAGAACAGACTTGCCAGGTCTTCGCTTCTTGCTTAATGCTGATTTGTGGTCAAAGCATGTCAAAGCAGCTTTCTTGTGAAACGAAGGAATTCACAGCAAGTTACCGTATGAACCTTCTCTATCCTTCTCGAGAGGGCTCAAGTTGACTGAAGTGTGAAGTCCCAGCCGAATCGGCAGGGAATCCCCCCAAACAGATCTGCGCAGCACGTCCAGTGTTGGAGGCTGGTGGCCTCGTTGGCCCGATTTCTTCGGCTTGTTTGTTCTGAGGAGAAGATCTTGGCTGGGATAGATCTGGGCCCAGGAGAGGGATTTTGCAGAGGGATTTGAGACTACAAAGCTACAGGTAAACCATTCTTTCAACACTCCATGGGACTGGCATCAATTCACCCCTGAAACCACCCCAACTGATTGGCAGTCCTATGGCAGTCCCATGTGTCGTGTCTAGGATTCTTTCAACACTCTTTTAAAGGCAAAAGGTAAACCCCCCCCGCAGGTCTCCAAGCGGAGGTTTAACCATGGATTTGTACGGCTCACCATTGGGTGGAAGAAGGCCCCAAATGGAGGCCGCGGCACTCGGCTTCGCCCCGCGACGTGACGTGTTCATCTTCGGGGTCCACGGACCCGTCCATCCGTTCACGAACGGTTGGGTCGCCAGCTCCTTTGGGCCCAAGCAAAGGTGGAGCCATCCCAGGGCGCCCTCTTCCCTTCCTTCCCGGACACTTCCCGGACACTTGGACCAAAACCTGTGGGTGGGGTATTCTTGGAGCCACACCTAAATGGTTGAACTCATACCCTGTGGCTGCCAAGGGCGCTGCCAAGGGCACATCATACCCTGTGGCTGCGAAGAGCTAGAGGCTAGAGTCAATGAGGACAAACACATTTTCACGTACGGCCACTACCAGTACCACTGCCGTAAAGAAAATCAAACAATCGACTACATGTTCTTGCCCACTGGACGCCGATCTGCACATGGTCTTTGGATGTCTTTGGTTTTCCTCCAATGGGTCGCCCCATCGCCCCATCCAACTTGCGGCATTCGCCGATTTTCGCCGCTGAATTTCGAGAAGATTCACATGGAACTGGATAGCCCCAACGTGTCCTCATGGTTCCTCAACCCCAACGTGGCTTCAGGAGGTTTCTGGGGCGAATGGATTTCGTCTCTTCAGATGATGCTTTGGGTCCATCCCATGGACCCGGGGGGGCCATGTGCAATTCCAGCAAAGGTTGAAAGACCATATAATATAGGACCCGGAAAACCTGGGGTACCCTGGCCTGGGATAGTCGAAGCAGTCGGGTTCTGACCCACCTCTGTTGGAATTGATTATAGGGCCTTTCCACCGCTGCACGCACCGCTCCACGCACCGCTCCGCGCACCTCGCCCAGCTCTTCGGCGGACGCCTCCGCCAGAGCCGAGGACCTCGGGACGGAAGGCGATTTCCGTGGCGAGCCGAGGCATCGGAGGCATCTGCGGTCGGTCCACAGGGGACTTCAGAAAGACCAGAACCAGAGGAAACCATGTCAACGACTCCAAAAACGGATCATAGAATAGGCCATCTGAGCAATAGGATCATGGAATAAAGGTAGACTGAAGCAACATGGGATTTTAAAGTGGTTGAGTGGTTACCAACAGAGGTGGGTAACCCTAGTTCGACAATCCCAGTCTGGTACTCCAGGTTTTCCGGGTCCTATGGTCCCGGCCACTGGCTACCTCTCTTGGAGCCAAACATGGCGGACTCGCTTCACCTTCTACGGTTTCGAGTCCGGGCGGTTGAAGATGAAACGCTTCGAAGTTGAAAGGCTTCGATCAACGACGCCGGGAGTTTTCTTTTCTTTTTCGGCGTGTTTGGCCTTCAGGTACCAGTTAGGTCTTTTTTTGAAGAGACCACGCAGAGACATGTCTGTACAAAAAGCACTCCATGTCTCATGAAGCGATCCTTGACTTCTGTGTTGGCCAACAGAGGTAGCCAGTGACCGGGACCATAGGACCCGGGAAACCTGGGTACCCTGGCCTGGGATAGCCGAAGCAGTCGGGTTCTGACCCACCTCTGTTGGATATGAGGTTGTGGAGAATGCTCACATTGAGCGATGAATCTCATCCTTACAATGGCTTTCTAGCCTTAGCAGAAGACTGGTCTGCGACCATGCGAATGTGGACCCATATATAAATGTCCAGTGCCATCTACGAGTACTACTCTGAAACCAGACTGTCCAACCCAAACAACGTTGCTGCCGCGCCACAGGCTGCCCATGGCAGCAAGAGCTTGCTTGTTTCGGGCTTTGGTGAAGCGAATGTGCGAATGTGCTATCTCGGGCCATGGCAAACCCTGCCAAGACTTTCAAATGATGCTTGTATACCTGGATGTGCCCTGTCTATGCCAAATTCCTGCCTAGCTTGGCAGTTCTTTGAAAAGGCAGAAGTTGGTCACAGCTGCAAGATCCAGGTGTGTGACTTCCTATGGTTTATTCAGAGGGTCCCCCCAAAGCTGATCAAAAATGGCCAGTTCGAGTTGTGGCTCTTTAGCTAACTCTGTTCGATTTTGAAAACTCTCTCTTCACAATCTTCCAACTAAGGATTCAATGCCTTAGCCCTTAGCCTTCTGTTCGACCATTTTGACACATGTTGAACTGGTCTAAACAGGTCGTTTCACAGCACTCAAAACGCCATTGGTGGGTGGATGTCTCAGACATCCCTCGAACCGAATTCCACCGACCGCGGCACCCAAGAGATCCCAAGAGGATGGTTTCACCGGCAAATGGTTTCTGCCAGCAGTCACAAAGGAGTGCGGACTCCATGGAGGTAGTCGGGGTGCCCCGTCGTCACATCCACGGACGAGCCACACCACCTGGTGGATGTTTTTGGGTTGATGTTGTTCATGTGCAGGTCGACTTCGGTCTTTGGAAACACCCAACGCGATTATCGTTCTTCGGGCCACGTTGGCATGTGGTTCAACCATGGTTCAACCATGCTGAAACGCCAGCATGTGGTGGGAGATTTGTGGGAATCTGGCGTGCTCACATGGCGTTTCCGGCACGGGGTTTGTCTTAACACACCAGCTGTCCCACCAGCTGGGTCTCCCATGCATCGACCGCCAGATGTCCGATGTAAGTCCGATGAGGTGGTTTTGCTCCAAAGCCGCTGAGAGGCTGAGAAAACACCATATCTAGTGACACTGGAGTTCAAAACTGATATAGCTCTTGCGTGATATCGTCGCCAACCGTTCGACTTCGGGAGATGTTTGGCATGGTTCGATGGTCCATTTCCTACGCCAGACGTGGCAGTTCGGCCTTCCGAACTGGTTGGGGGTGGCCCGAAGAAATCGGGTTTGGGACCGACTGCATCGTTGGAGTGTGGGTACCCAAAAACATCCAGAAACCATGTTCCCTAGGGCTCCAAGTACCTAAGAAGGTGGACTGGGGTGGATTTAGAGGGTCCAGTCATACCTTCTGAGGAGGTACGACTGGAGCCCTATAGCCTATAGGGCTTTGTTGAACAGCTATATCAACCAACACATCGACTGTGTATGGTGCGAGAGGTGGGGAACGGAGGGTGGGTGGATTAAAACCTGGACCCCCAAGAGGATCAGCCACAGATCTTCTGCGCGTCGTTGAGCGTCTTGTTCCTCAACACAAACCCTCACCCAAAACAGAACACGTACCAGCACCTTCAAAGTGCCCTTTTTGGAGTCTCTAAGTGACCTCATTCTAGGATCTCAAAAGGTCACTTTGAAGGTCCTGGTAAAGGACTTTGGATGCCTCGAGATCGACCACTTAGAAAACGGCTCGCAAAATGGCGCAAAGCTAGACCTGGGTTCCGCCCACACCGCCCCACGTTTGCGGCTACGCATTCTCTCACAGCTCCTCGGGCAAAGCAGCCTGTCAGGAGAGTTGAGAGGCATCAACACAGCATGGCATTCAGCATGGCCCATGGCTGTGAAGATTTCGCTGCAAGCAAAGAAAAGAGGTTTGTTGCGTTTGTTGATCATGGAAGAGAAATGGTTGGAACATGTTGACAAAACCAGGAGTCACATGGAACCCCTGGGTGGTTTGCTTCGTCCCATCCGAGGCACCCAACTCCGTTCAGGACCTCTCGGCACCCCCGAGCTACCGACGCCGCCGAGATCGCTCGGACGGTGCCACCCGCGGCGGCGGCGAGCCGTGCCACGAGGCAAGGAGAGCGTTCGAAGCGGAGGAACTCTGCCCGAGCGCTGCGACGAGCTCGACGAGCTCTGCATGCCCTTTTTCTTTGGAACGAAACCTGAGGAATGACCACCGACCAGGAGTCACGGTGCTTGAGTTGGTCCCCAAGTGAGTGGATGATGTGACGGGGGGGGCACCCCGACTTCTTCCAGAAATGAAGCACACCTTTGTGACTGTTGGTATGAGCAAGATTGAACAAATAATTGCCACAAAACATCACAAAACACGGCTGCTGCTCATGACCCCCTCAAGCCACCAAAAGTCCGCATATCGCCGACTTTTCCACCCCTCCAACCCACCCAGCACATTGCCTCGGTAGCTCAAAGCGATATGCAGATATCTGCATCGCTGTCAGAGTTCCAAGTTCCATTACCAACACCCTAGAAGTCCAGTTCGACTCTATATTGACCGGCCGAAGGTTGCAGGAAGTTCCCGAACTCAGGTCCCCGTTCGTCAGATCATTCTTTCTATAGTCGACTTGACTCCCAGGGAACACACTTGAGCTCCAACCTCCCTCCCACCCACCTCTGCCCCGTCCCGCGCCACACATCGACTCGGCCTCGGGCAGTGTCACCTGCCGGCTCCGTCGCCCACCGAGCTCCGTCGGCACGAGCGAGTGTTTATTAGATGCAGAACCAACCCAGGCTCCGCCTGGTCATGTGGTGATTCATGATAACTCGACGAATCGCGCGGCTCTGCCGGCGATGCGTCATTCAAGTCTCTGACCTATCAGCTTCCGAAGCGAACGGAGAGCGTTTCGAGGGTTGGGGTGCAGGAGGTGAGCAGCACCTGCTGGTGAACAGCTTCGGCCGGTCCAAGGGGGAGGAACACACAATCCACAGGTTCCGAAGCCCAGAGTGCCGCCGAAGCCCAGCCGGTCGTCGCCGGCGGAGGCGTGCGGGTTGGGTCGGGTCTCCGGGATGGGGCGTACTCCCCCAGAGCGGGCTGAGTGAACGAGGCAAAGGAGACTGTGAATGACCGGTCACAATAGTAGAATCAAACAACAAAGCCACTTGAACATGACATCAACACCTGTCGACGGGAACAAAGAAACATATACTCTGACTCACTAAAAACTATGGTCATGGAAGTGGAAAATACATGTGTTGGTAGAGGAAAGTGGTCTTTGAAGGGAAAATCACAGGCCATCCACTTTCATGCCATGTCTTCGTCAGAGGGCACGTTTTGTGGGTGGACCCCCAAAGAGAACACGCTCTGCAGCCCGCTCTGCCGGGTCCCCCCCCCACATTCGCCTCGGAATAGCCCACGGCGCCGGCGGCCTCGCCGGACGGATGCTGACCGAACGCATAGACCTTGACCCTTGAGACCATTGAAAACCCCTTGGATTTGCTGTTGGAAGCTGAGAAGACGACCATAAAATCGATGCACGAAAACGCATAGACTCGACCCTTGAGACCCTTCACCCCTTGGAGTTGCGAACATTCAGGAAGCTGGGAAAGACCTGAAAAAAAGAAAACGTCCTCCCCACAGGATGACCCTGTGGAACCGGGAACAGAACCACAAATCCACCTGAAACTCGCCAGTTGAACTGGTCGAAGCTTGATGGATGGTGCGCTGGTTCCACACAGGAGTCATCCGAGCTTGACTCATTTAAGAGAGGTAGCCGGTGACCGTGACCATAGGACACGTCACCTGGGGTATCCCGGTCCGCCTGGGGAAGCAGTCGAAGCAGTCGAGTTCACCCACCTCTGTTGGAGGGTGCAACCGTTTTTCACTTACGGCGCCGCGAGACCTTTTTGGGCCACTTTCAGCAATGCCAGGGCTTGGAAGTGGGAACCCCCAACCCCTTCAGCAAGGTTTCGTGCGGAGTTGGATGCCAATTCACGACGTATTGGCTAAAATCCAGTTAAAACAATGGTTGTTTGGAATCTCATGGATCTGGGACGAACTGGAATTTTGCTGTTGTCATTCTTTTAACCGCCTGACTCCTGACTTGTCCTTACATGCTACGAGGCGATGAATGAAGCCACATTGCCTGTGTCTTGAAACAGTTCCAAACCACCAGGTGTCTTGTAGTTTGTCGCAAAGCTGTAAGTCCCCAAATTAATTTCATGTTGTTTTCTTCTTATGCTCGTATAATTATGCTCGTTGCTCGTTGTTTTCTCAGCTTACATGCAAGTCTGCAAGGGAAACAGGTTCATGAAGTGTGAGCTTGGGCTTTGGTGACGTTTTGGACATGACATGATGCCTTCGTCTGGTTTAGGCACCGTGATCAAGAGATATCAGAATACGTCATCCGCCCTGGGTGTTGGAGAGAATTCCAGGGCGGAGCGCTGAATACGACCAGTTAACAACAAAGAAACGACGCTATTCAGGTGCAACTCCTAGTTGCTCTGTACCTCACTCTTCAGACTCTTCACTAACTGGAACATCAATGAGCAAGACTCTTAATGTAGACTCTTGATTAATAAACCCTCCCATCCAAATTGGACATGTGACATGCTCTTCAAACGAGGGTGGTTTATGGTCCTCAAGAGTCTACATTAACTGCAATGAGTCTCATCGGATAGACACTGTGTCGGACGAGAAGTGCACTGCGCCTCGGGCGGCTCTTTTCGCTGAATGCCCAGGCTGCTCGGATCCAAGGCCTCCCGGAGACCCCCGGGACACGAACACAACGACGGCGTCCTTCGTTCTCGCGGTGTCTCCGGTGACAGAGGGTTCTCCAAAACCCAGACACGACACGTCTGGGACTGCCAGCCAGGACTGCCGCCCCTGCCGCCCACCCCAAAACCACCCTAACTGATCGGCAGTCCGTCCTGCAGTCCCATGTGTCGTGTCTGGGTTTTGGAGAACAACTCGGCATCGATTGGTGGTTGAGGTGCCGGGTTGAACCCGGGTGGTGTGTGAGGGAATCGGTCTCTCTACACTTCGTGGACTTCGCCAGAGGGGCCTGACCCGACACATGGCTCGATCTTCTGCGCCCGAAGAAGAGTTTAAGACAGGTTCCTTGTTCTGAACTCCTAGAAAAACATTGCTACTTTGCAAGAAGATGAAAGATTGATACTTCGAGAGGCGTTGTTGAAGACGCCATTTTTTTCAGGAATCGGGGCAAGGAAGTCGACCCTGTCACATCCACTCACCAGGCCTCACTCAACACCACCCAACTCCAATAGCAACTTAAATCAATAGCAGCATCCGGTGACCCGAAGCCTAGGTCATGAGCGAGGGCTCTCTCAGATCTATTGCACGACTCCACCACCGGTCGCCGCATGGTGACGCCCCTCCCACCGATCTAAGATAGTCCCGGTCCTCTTGGCACCCTCTGGGTCTCTTAGGTACGTTCTTCTTGAGTTTCTTTTCTTGTCTAGGACTACTTCTTAAAACAATGTCTCTTGTCCAAACTCTTGTTTGAACACTCTTTGATTTCCGGATCTTCTCTATAAGTACTTCTTGAAAGTCCTTAGGTGTCTTGTCCAAATACTTCCTTGAACATTCCCGGAATTGCTGGTCCCAATACTTCATCGAAATCCTTGGTCTTCTCAGACAAAAGATCTCACACCATTTGCCGGCACCAACTCGTCCTGATGATCCCCATCGCGCCCCACGCCCGTCTCGGACCGTCTGCCTCGGCTTCCACCAAGAGCCGCCGATCGGAGAAGGTCTCATCTAACTCTTTCTCGATCTGCACGGTGGCGGCTGAAAGGGGTTTTGGGTCTGGTATGTGGTTTGTAGGCATGGAAATAATAGTGATATGGCCCATTTGGTGAACATGGTTTTCCCAAGTTTGGTGGTTTTGTATGTGGTTTGTAGGCATTTATAGTTTTTCCCGAATGCGTAGCGAAGGGTTCCCGTTTATAGTTGGGGGTCTGGGGGTTGGAGCTGTGTTTGCATGGTTTGCGTCGTCTCGTCGTTTGTCGTCGTTTGTCGTCGTCGTTGCATCTCAAATTCGCTGCCATTGGGGGAAGCTTTTGCAAGTGACTTTGCATGGATGTGTCACGTGTCAGTTTGCGCCGTTATTCCATTGTGATTTGCATGACAACGACATGTCGCGCAAGAAACGTGATGCATTTCGCTGCACAGGCGCATTGTTTTGTGAGATCCGCAGATTGCTGCGCAGTTCCATTGGGATTAGCGTTTGGAGAGTCGTGTTTTTGGGGTGTTGGATGTGGCCGTGCCATTGGGATTTACGTTTCAGGGTGTGGCATCGAAGCTCGGTTTTCGTGCCAAGTCTCAGCTGAAATGGCGTTTTTTGTGGATGGGAGTGTGCTCAGAATGGGTCGAAATCATTCCAAACGTGTGGTGTGGTGTAAATTTTGTTGAAGCTCACATGAGATGATATTGTTACTTTTCGTGGCAGGCGCACAACTTTGTGCGGGTTTTGAATTGAGTCCACAAGCTGTTAGGGAGATAAGGGATTGCCCAGCTTATTCTATCCACGGGTAAGTGGTAGAAGTGGTAAGCTAAGTCCCTAGCAGCCCGGTCTACAGGTACGAGTGCACGGGGCGAGTCAGAAGAACCCGTGGCTGACAATGTAAGTTGCCGAACGAACGACGTGTGGCGGCCTGCGAACGAACGGACGAAGGACGGACAGAGTGCGGAAGCGAAAGCGACGAAAGCACGACCCCCACAGGGAGTACAGTGCGGCACCCACCGTTTTCCTTGAGCCACAATGTCACGAAACACATACACATTTGTGCATGTTCGTGTGAAACGTGACAAGATGAAATGTTTGTACATGTGGAGTACTGTTACACGTTAGGGGTCCGTGTAAAAATGACTCCCCCCTCCCCGTTGTGGGGTAGTACTCTTATGCACATGCACGAATTGCCGCGCCGGACGGCAGCGGTTACGACGACCTACGAAGGCTTCGAACTGCTTGGAAGGCTTCTATCTGTTTTGGATGGAGTCAAGTCTTTTAGGTCAGTGCGAATACCGAGTAAGCACAGCGCTTTGAACCACTTCTGGGGTGGTAGCGCTTTAGTGAAAATGTCAGCGGCTTGCTCATTGGTATCAATATACTTGATCTCGACAGATGGGTCGTCGATGCACTCTTTTAACGAACTCGTTCGGCTGATGTGTCTTAACTTAGGAGAAAAGCCTTTTCTTACTACTAGAATCGTTGCTTGATTATCCTCCTGTATTACGAGGTTAACGGCTCGTCCTAGGAGTTTGTCCCACAGTTGCATAGAGGGGAGACCCTCTTCGTACAACGAGTATGCGAGACTGATGACTTCTGATTCAGTAGTAGACCTAGACGTTGATGTCTGGCGCTTGGACACCCATGCCAAAGGAAAATGGGTGTTAGGTCCTTTAAGTACCAGATATCCACCGGAGGTGGATTTGACGTCGTGCTGATCGCCGCCAAAATCGGCATCCACGAACAACTCGAGCCACAACTCACTGGGATCGTCGCCGCAAACTGCGGTTAACCTATAATCCAGTGAATGTTGGATGTACTGGATTAACCGCAACAACTTTTTGTCATGTACGCGGGTCCATTTTTGTACTTTAGTGGCTAGGTCGTTAATTGGTTTGTTTGAGGATGTCGGGTCGTGCCAACCTAGCAAGCCAGAGGGCCTTCATTAGGATGGAGCACGCCTTTGGGGCGAGTTCTCCGGGAGACTCTTCATCAGCTTGGGTGAACGTACCATCAACAAGGAAGGGCGTTTGGGCCGATTTTATTTTGTCAACACCAGCCACCGACTTATAAAGGTCGATGGTTTGCTGCGCGTAGTCTTTCATGTCGAAGACTAGCGCGTCAGCACTGCCGCGCAAAGCAGCGGTCTCGGTGTATCCCGAGTCCTGAACCATGGCATAAACATGGTTGCGTCCTAAGATCCGGTAAATGGGCCCAGGCGGCTCGACATTAACTTCAGACCAAAACTTTTCATGTTGGTCACGGGGACCTGACAAAGTAAGGTCATCTACGTAAGTAGAGAGCATGAGCCGTGAGTTGGGGAACCAGAAATTTCCTGGAAATTCTGGGATTTCTTCCCCTCCCATTTTCCTCAAGATCTCCTTGAGGTGTTGCTCCCACATCCCCCCCCGCGTCCGGGTGGCCGTAAAGAGCCTTAACCAAAAGGACTACCGGCTGTACAAACTCCTGTTTCCACCAGGCCGGTCGGAGCTCGGGTGGCAGCTCAATCCATGTTTTGTATTTGGATTTGAACGTCGCCTGGACGTATGCCTTGACTGCGTCAGCTGCAGAGGCATGCATTAAGGCCCTGGACTGAGGCGGGATTAGCTCCCAGCTCTTCGTATACCGCAGCTGCGCCGTGTTCATCTTTGGCGCAGTCTCCGCGGTACACGATGCGGCCCTTCTTCTTTTGTAATTCTTTGGCTAGCTCGAAGAACTTTATTGATGCAATCGTCATTAACTTACCAAAGTGAACTGATACACCCGAGGCTTTTGCTTCGGCTCGCACGTCTTCTTTTTCTCGGACAGACTCGTAGTGCCACGTGTCCTCCTTGACGAGACCAGCCGCTTCGTTTCTGACTTTCTGCAAAGCCTCCGGGTCATTAAGCATTTCAGTTCTACTTAAAAGTTTTGTGACCATGGCAGCGACCTCCTGCTCACCCTGTTTGGTGTGCGGGATCTGGTACGCTTCATGCATCAATGCGTTTATGTCCATCAGGCATTCTATCATTTGATCGACCGTCTCGTCGGTTTCGACCGCAATTGCCATTGCATCTATACCGGAAAGGGCAGAAACATGTCTCAACGCCTGTTCCTTATGCCTATGCTCAAAATCATGTTGACATGGAAAACATGGCATAGCCGGGGTGACAGGGGTATGGGTCATGTTGGGATACAATGCCCTTGCAATCTCGACAGTCATTTGTCTGGGATAGAATGCCGTTCGAGCTGTTTGGGAACCAACTGCATGATCGTGCTCGTGCGGCTTGTGGGAACACTGAAATTGTGAAAACAAATCTACGATCGCTTTACTGGTGGTCATTAGGCGCCATCTTTTCTTGATTGGTCGGCCTCTAGTAGACTGAATGCCAACAGCGCATCCATCGAACTCAACTGGCATGACTTCAGGATGGTTATCGAAAAAATTGTTTCACATCTGGCCTCAGCCAGCTCTCGCATCCCTTCGGCCATTCAAAGGTCACGGCGCCCTCTCAAGCGAGCGTGAGCTCGGCAGACTTAGCAAACTCACAAGAGTGTCCCACAAGAGTGTCCATAAGTCCATAAGAGTGTCCCACAAGAGTGTCCCTTAAGAGTGTCCGACAAGAGTATCCCACAAGAGTGTCCTACAAGAGTGTCCCACAAGAGTGTCCCACAAGAGTGTCCTACAAGAGTGTCCCACAAGAGTTTCCTACAAGAGTGTCCCACAAGAGTGTCCTGCAAGTGACCCACAAGAGTGTCCCACAAGAGTGTCTCACAAGAGTATCCCACAAGAGTGTCCTACAAGAGTGTCCCACAAGAGTGTCCTGTAAAAGTGTCCCACGAGAGTGTTCCACAAGAGTGTCCTGTAAAAGTGTCCCACAAGAGTGTCCTACAAGAGTGTCCCACAAGAGTGTCCCACAAGAGTGTCCCACAAGAGTGTCCTACAAGAGTGTCCCACAAGAGTGTCCTACAAGAGTGTCCCACAAGAGTGTCCCACAAGAGTGTCTCACAAGAGTGTCCTACAAGAGTGTCCCACAAGAGTGTCCTACAAGAGTGTTCCACAAGAGTGTCCTGCAAAAGTGTCCCACGAGAGTGTTCCACAAGAGTGTCCTGTAAAGGTGTCCCACAAGAGTGTCCCACAAGAGTTTCCTACAAGAGTGACCCACAAGAGTGTCCCACAAGAGTTTCCTATCAGAGTGTCCCACAAGAGTGTCCTACAAGAGTGCCCCACAAGAATTTCCTACAAGAGGGACCCACAAGAGTGTCCTACAAGAGTGTCCCACAAGAGTGTCCCACAAGAGTGTCCTATAAGAGTGTCACACACGAGTGTCCCACAAGAGTGTCCTACAAGAGTGTCCCACAAGAGTGTCCCACAAGAGTGTCCTACAAGAGTGTCCCACAAGAGTTTCCTACAAGAGTGTCCCACAAGAGTGTCCCACAAGAGTGTCCCACAAGAGT
>CAXAMN010000636.1:431851-455012 GCA_963970005.1 Durusdinium trenchii
GAGTGTCCCACAAGAGTGTCCCACAAGAGTGTCCCACAAGAGTGTCCAACAGGAGTGTCCCACAAGAGTGTCCTTTTTGAGTGTCCCACAAGAGTTTCCTCCAAGAGTGTCCCACAAGAGTTTCCTACAAGAGTGTCCTACAAGAGTGTCCCACAAGAGTGTCCCAGAAGAGTGTACCACAAGAGTGTCCTACAAGAGTGTCCCACAAGAGTGTCCTACAAGAGTGCCCCACAAGAGTGTTCCACAAGAGTGTCCCAAAAGAGTGTCCCACAAGAGTGTCCTATAAGAGTGTCCCACAGGAGCGTCCCACAAGAGTGTCCTACAAGAGTTTGCTACAAGAGTGTCACACAAGAGTGTCCCACAAGAGCGTCCCACAAGAGTGTCCTACAAGAGTTTCCCACAAGAGTGTCACACAAGAGTGTCCCACAAGAGTGTCCCACAAGAGTGTCCTACAAGAGTGTCCTACAAGAGTGTCCCACAAGAGTGTCCCACAAAAGTGTCCCACAAGAGTGTCCCACAAGAGTCCCGCAACAGTGTCGCTCAAGAGTGTCTCACAAGAGTGTCCCTTAAGAGTGTCCGACAAGAGTATCCCACAAGAGTGTCCTACAAGAGTGTCCCACAAGAGTGTCCCACAAGAGTGTCCTACAAGAGTGTCCCAGAAGAGTGTCCCACAAGAGTGTCCTACAAGAGTGTCATTTGGACATATGTAGTTTTTCGAACGTGTTTGCATTCGGGTTCGTGGGTTCCATCTTGTTATATATAATATATGGCCCATTCAGTCTTATCTTGGAGCCTGTGCCATGAAACGAAATCACCAAAAGAGGGAAGGTGAACGACGGTGACTTGCAATTCAAGAAAACCACTTCGCACAAACAAAAACCCATCCAGACTCCTCTGTGATATCCCCAACGTTGCAAGATCTAACTTGGGACCCTTCTTTTCAGACACACGAAACGTGAAAAAAAGCAACCTTCCGTGCCCTACGGAATCCATCTTGCAACTCCCATGTCAGTCTCTTACAAGTGAGAGGAAATTCAATCTATTCCTATCCCCAGAATCTTGGGTTGTTCTTGTGCTCCCCTGAAGTTGGACACCTCAACCCACCTTTTCGTGGCCCAGCGCGCTCAAACTCCGCCGAACGTCGTCGCCTCTTTCTGCTGAACCAGGCCATCTTCCACTGCATCGTGCCCCTTGGAGTGCCAAACACGTGTGACTCCGAGACTTTCGCTGCAACAGGTTAAGCACACTTTCCACGGTTCACCTGCTGGATCCTATTGCAGGGTAAATCTTCGGCTGCCTTAGCCTTGCCTGGTTCCATCTTCCTTGACTTCAGGAAGTTAAAGAAAACCAAGTCCAGAAAATGGGTGAAAGGTTCTCTGTTGACTGGGTAGGGTTGAAGACCTGGACAACACACTTGGTTCACTTGTCACTTGGTCTAGGCAAGGATCGCTTGTGTGCTTCTTGGAGCAGTTGGCTGTTGCAGATCGGAAGGACTTGGGACCAGGCAACCAGAAGCGGCAGATTCAACAACTATTACTAGGAACAAATGCATCGCTAGTAACATTGCTACTAGCGTCCTTGCTACTAGTTATACTAAGTGTTTTCTCTCTGGATGTGTTTGTGCTCCAAAGCACTAGCTCTGCTGGCACTGTGCGGCAAACCGCTCCAATGCTCTTGCCAAACACTCCATTGTGAAGCTGCTGCCATGCGCATGGGTGCAGTCGCCAATCATAACGTTTGACGACGCAGCCCAAGAGGCCAACATGTGTTTTTCAATACGGGACGCCTTGGATGCCCCAGTTCTTCAACAATTTCAACGACTGACATTTTCACATGTTCTTGCCAAATATTTAAAAACATTGGAGCACACGATAAACCAGTATTATCCCGGCAAGAGACCCCAAACAGTGTGTGTGAGGTCTAGATGTGTAGCTGCAAACAGTCTGAGTGAAAGAGTGAGAGTGTGAGTGAGAGTGAGTGAAAGTTAGAGTAAGAGTGAGAGTGAGAGTATGTGGGAGTGTGAGTGAGAGTTAGTGAAAGCGAGAGTGAGTGTGAGAGTGAGAATGGAAGTGAGAGTGAGTGAGTGAGTGAGTGAGGGAGAGAGAGAGAGAGAGAGTGAGTGAGTGAGTGAGGGAGGGAGGGAGGGAGAGTGTGAGGGTGAGTGACCCCTGTGACAGGGGTACCAGCTGGTCTTCGTACTCTGCCTTCGAGCACGGCAGCCGCTTCCTCTTCGACCCGCCCTGCACCCTCATGCAAGCCTTCGGCTTCCAACCTGGGCGATGTCTTGAATTTCTCCTCGCAAGCGAGGTAGGTCAGGATACTTCAGAATGATCTGCATGATGTGGAGACCGCCTTCAGCATTGTGAAGCTGCTGATAGATCATTCCAGTCCACGTTGAACTCTTTTGAATAGGCATGTCAACCAGCAGTCACAAAGGGGTGCTTAATGGAGCTTAGGGGTGCCCATTATCCACTCACTTACGGACTAAACACCACCCCTTTGTGACTGTTGGAAGAACCTTCAATGCTTTGTCGCAAGCCTGGTTCCAGTCGTCGCTCCAGTCGTCGCACCTTTCGTTCCGTGATGGTAAAGAACTCCGTCAAGGTCATCACCATTGGCTTCTTAGCAGCTTCATGGTTCACATGAACTGAGCACACGGCACTGATTTCCAGAGTGAGAGAGTGAGAGTGGGTGTGAGTGTGAGAGTGAGAGGTGCGTGGGAGAGAGAGAGAGAGAGAGAGAGAGAAGCGAGAAGTTCCTTTATGTTCCTTTATGGCTCATGAACTAGCAAAGTACACCAATTTTGAGTTAAGCCTTGACCAGTAAAAGCATGTTGGTCATTTGACATGGTCTGAACTTCCTTTAGGAAAAAACGCGCTTCCTGTGGGCCCCGAACCGGTGGCGTCGAAGGAGAGTTGCCTCTCAAGGCCTCTGCGCTGAGCGTGTCCACCGGAGTCTCGTCGCAGATGAGCGCCGTGGTGTTAGATGGAGGGGGACTGGTTGAGGGGTTGCAGTTCAGCATCCGTGAGCTACTGTACCATATTCTTTTGATGGTGAGATTCTGGGCAATTCATATGATTGGGCTCATTTGCTCATGCGCGAACGCTAAAGCTATTAAGAGTCTCGATTGAAATGGATGATCCTTTCATATCCTTTGTGGACCTTCAAGAAGAACAGTGTTATAAGTTCAGAGTTCACAGACAAGTAACGGAGCATCCTCTAAATGATTGACAAACTCAAATCGTTTGTTCGTCCAGCTTTCCCCATGGAACACTTGTCATCAGTGGCCTACGTTACTTGTCGATTGTTTTGAGGCTCCAAGCGCATTCCCAAAGGCAAGCAAAGACAAAGCATCATACAACACATTATGCAGCTGCCCCGACTGCACCTGGCAGCGTATGGTGAGCTGACACAGCTTCCAAGATTGCGCTGCGCCGGCTGGGCCAAGCTGCTTCTACTTTTTCCACGCGTCTGCCAGCTGTTGAACCCGAAGCTTGACGGCGGAAGCCGCTTGAAGGCGCCACCGTCTGCCTGCTGGACATACTTTGGCGCCACCCCAGACGCCACACATCCACCTATCCCCTCCAACTTTCTCGTTGAGCCAGATCCCACGCCCAAAGCAGCCAGCGTCGTCGCAGGCACCACCAAGATCGCTCTCAGCCAGCCAGGCCCATGCCTCTGGGCATCTATCCTGGACGCCTCGTACCTGCAATGGCTTGGACGAGCCTCGGTGGGTGCTGGCCAAGGCGTGCGTGGCAGGTGCACTGAGAGCGAATGGGACCACGGGAAGAAACTTGAGGGGAAAACCACGAAGCAAAAGACCTGAATGTCCAGAAGCTGATCGTTTCGGTTCCGCATGTTCAGGCCTCGAATAGGGATGGTGGAAAGCCCTCACCGGGGTCGCCAAGGCGACCGGCGCGGGTCCTTCGCTTGAAAGACACCAATGTGGTCTGCCAGGTCGAGCACCAAGTCTACTCATCCAGCTCACGGAGCACGCTCCCAGCGGACCGACGAGCACCGTGAGATGTCACGGTGAAAGCTTCGCTCATCTGAAGGGTGCACTTTCGGCGTGATTGATCGCCGCAACTTACATCATATGCTTTTGGGTCTATCCTATTACCAGTAACAGTGGATTATGATGGCTACTAAAGGCAACTAAAGGCCTTGTTCAAACATAGTAATAATTGTTTGGTAACTGTTACAGGTCATAAGACAGGCCCAACATATGCTGCATGTTGCTCTGCAGAAGTGAGTCTTTCTGGTGCGCCTCCTCAAACTCTATAGGCGGAACATCGGCATGGCAAGTGGCAGGATCGTTCGACATCTGGTTGGTGTCCTGTAGCTCTGTAGCTCTCGCTTCAGGGACTCCACTTTCGGCAAGGGCGGGCCGTCTCCAGTCAGCCTCTTCGCGCCGGTCTTGCGCCGGGCCACCTTTGAAGTAATGGACTCTTGCCTTCCGTCAATTGGTGGCTCTCCCACAAGTGCCATTGATGCGGGACCCTTCATCGTCCAAAGAAACATGGCATGAGACAATGCCTTGAAGCGCCAGTTAAAGGGTTATCTATAGGAACTGTTCATGTAGGTCAACCGAATCACTTCTGGCGCTTGGCCGCCAGCCAATCGCCCAGGCGAGGCTTTCTAGTGGACCCAGCCCGGAGTCGGATGGCAGGGCCAACTAAGAGAGGTAGCCAGTGATCATTATATAGCCCGGAAAACCTGGAGTACCAGACTGGGATAGTCGAAGCAGTCGGGTTCTGACCCACCTTTGTTGGAAGATCTGTGCCTTGATTTCACTTGCCATGCGACTTCCCTCGACCTCAAAGAGACTCGCACTGGAAGCGTTAGCCGTTAGCCGACTGCACCAAGAACAAATCAATGTCAAACAATGCGAGTTCATCACACAACCAACTGCATTCAGCTAGATGCTCACCTACTATATAGATCTATATAGTATACTACTATGAAACACATCCCACCAGCACGTGGTGGGAACGCGCCCTGTGGGGTGAGGATGTCAAAACACCATGAAAAAGCAAAGCATCAAGTGCTTCGGTGCTGTGATCAACTGACCGACATGCCTTGGTGCCTCGAAATGAATGTTAAACAACTCCAAACTCCGCACAATGATGGAAGACTTGGTGGAAGAAAAGCCGGCCTTTTCGCAGCCAAAACAGAACACGCGAACTCCGACACCGCGACGCCCCGCGAAGTGTCCCTGGATGTCCCCACCGAGGGCAAGGAAGGTCCCAGGAGCGGCGAGGCAGGTTTCAACGCCTCCGCCGCTCGTCGTCGCGCGAGCACGGTCGCTTCGAGAAACAGCGCGCGGAGACGGTACAGAGGTACAGAGGTGCACGTTTCGGGGAACTCGCGAAGGCGCAGGGGATCACAATACATTCCAAGAGAGGTTAAGTGACCTTAAAAGGACCCTACTGGGGTACCTATGGGATAGTCTATAGGGTTGATTCAACCAAAGGGATTTTCTGCTCAAGGACCTGGAATTAGGAAGCTCAATGGAATAGGTTGGAAGAAAGTGACAGATGCCTTGAGCAACTGTGTGGTGAAAAAACAACACCGTGATGGGAGGGGTGAAGAGTGAAGTCCTTCGAGTTGAGGAACCTGGATAAAAAGGTATCCAAAATGTTCCAACATCAACCCAAAAAGGATTCACCAACAAGAAGAACAAAAACAAAACCACCGGTCAGCAAAACAACAGGAAACAAAATATGTATTGGTTCTATCACTGAGTCTATCTGTCCCATTACCAGTGCCCAGTGGATAATGATGGTTAGTGAAGGCCTTTCTCTAAAATGGTATATCGACTGGTACAGGATGGTACAGGTAATACCCTAAGAATCCGGGCCCTCAAACACATAGCGCACATAGGGTTTTGAGGGCCCAGACCCCTGCCATTGAGGGTCCGACCCCTGCCATGTTCCAGTCTGCGCGGGAGTGATCGCAACCAACTCCGCCATCCCGAACCATGAAGCCCTTCTCAACCGACCAGGGAAAAGAAGGCACTACTGGTTAAACCGTGCTTTTTGTTGATCCAAACCTCAATTGAACCTGCCAACAAACACTATATGATACTATATCTCCAAAAAAAGGAACGTTTCGCAACCCAATGTAACAAACCAACAAAAAAAACACACTCGTTTCGCGATGGGACCAGGCTCGGATCGGGCCACGTCGAAGCCGCGCGCTGCGATCGGTCGCTGCGACCCTCCGGTTGACCTGGTTTTACGGTTCAGGTTTCACCAAACAAACCATCACCCACTCCATCTAGCCACCTATGGCAAAAGCAAGCTCAAAAAGACACCCACTTTATGGCTTGGATGTTAAAAACATGTCAACAAGCCGACCAAAAGGCTCGGATCTCCCAGCCCCGTTAACAACTGCCTGAGTGATTGTTGAAGTGATTGTGAACACGAGTGAATTGCTTCAAGAAGCGTCAGTGAAAGGATTCTTGAGGGGTCCTCTTGTAGTCACTGTATACGAAACACGACTACAAGTGACTCACTTAAGCTCAAGTCCGAGAAACGTCTATTTCTGACTTCTGACCCTAAGAATCATGGGACCCTCAAGAAGCCGGTGAAGCTTTGGTGCTCCTTTTCCCCCTGCCCACCACAGCGCGGACCCGGGTCTTCATTTTGACGTTCGCGAGGTCCACCGGATGCGTTTGGGGTACAAGGCTCCGATGAACGATTCCAACTTGGCCGAAGCAAGCACTGTTTGATACCTTGAAGCGTAAGCATCATGTGTTTGGAACGTCTATGCTTGATCTTTAATTCCAACAAAACTGTTAGCCCTACACCTGTCTCACCCTTCTCAGGTTCGGTACGACTGAAGGCTTGGGTGCTATGATGCTTTCTTTCTGCACCTCCCTGGCTTGGAGTGGCTTGGGAAAACGTATTATTTCATGTTCTTTTTCGTTCCCCAAAGGCTGCTATGTTTCTTGGATTTGCTCCCCAGGAAGTCGGAAACCAACATATTCACATATATCTTCACCATGCCAAGGGGATTCACCCAGTTCAGCAAAAGCAGGGTGGGTGTCGCGGTGACGTGTCCTTTCAGCCTCTGAATCACTGGTGTTCACCGCGGTGTTCACCCTGTTCACCGAGCGCCACCGGGCGCCTGTGGCACTGGCCGAGGAGGCCTTGGAGTGGTTAAGCAACGATCTGGAGAGGGCATCCTCATGCATCCTCCAAGAGAGGTTGGTTTCAGCCCCTATATATCGCCCATCCCTTATGTATCACAGACCAGGGTCCTAATTCAGGTCTCTCAACCTCTCTTGGCTATGTTCTTCTTTGTCTTCAACTTGTTTGTAACTGTCTTTTCAATGCATCGTTCTGTGTGATTTGTTTTTGCATCATTTCAAGAACCACTTGGAGTGGAGGTCGTGAACAACAGTTTTACCTTTTTTCAAGCCACGATTAGATGAACATGTGACTGGAATCAGGGACAGGCATAGTAGACGCATGTGAATTGTCACTTGTGTTCTCATGAGTGCTTGCAAGTGCATACCATCAACTTTACTTCAGGGTATGGAACAAACAACACATGTATGTGGTGTGGACAGGATATGAAAGGATACACATCTTGATCGCGGTGGCGAGCACCGGCTGAGTGCGAAGACTGGAAGGATTGGTTGGACAAATCGATCGATATCACAGACACTCCATGGGACTGCCATATATGCCGATCAGTTGGGGTGGTTTTGGGGGTCAATGTAGGCATATATGGCAGTCCCATTAGTCGTGTCTGGGATCTATATGCCGTTTGCTGTACCAAAGCGATCAGTCCAACTGGATGTGAATGTGGCCCCCAAAGCAAGACCAAAGGACCTGTAGATTAGAGTCTTGTCTTCCATCTATGTGACCCTGGAAGTCCAGTCGACCCTTTGTAAAATGGTTGACCTGGTTTTCTAGTGTAACATCCTTAGTAAAACAGCTGGTGGTTCGGGTTTCAGGCTATGAACACAATGGTGGTTGGAATCCTGGGGTGAAGATTTGGACATATAGTCATTTTCGGAGCTAAATACCAGGTCATGGGCCGCAAAGCACATGTAAGAACCTGCTGTGTGGATGGGTGGGAACTGTGCTTACCACCAAATAGTGATGCCTCGTCTACCTTAGGGAGCGAAACCTGCCTACCCTAGGCCCTAGCCTTCCGTTGGACCATTAAAAGAAAGGTTGACCTTTTTGTAGAGTAAAATATCCTTAATCAAACAGCTCAGTTGTTCGGTAGGAACAGCCAAGGGCGGAATCCTAGGGCCTGTTACTTGAAGCAACAAATGGAGGAAATTGGTCCTTCTGGAGATCTTCCCATGAAAACCCCGGAAGATTCTGCCGTGATGGTCCGCAGATATATCTTCTTTCGTAGGACGAAACGACCGTCTCACACGCTAAGAGCTCTGGCAAGGGCAAGGATGGAGTTTCCTGGCGCGAAGAACTGCTTGTGATGCTGCAGGCGATGGATCCTAAAAGATATCAGGAACCCTATATACCTTAGCCTCTTTAAACATGGAATCACTGGTCTTCAGTGCAAAATCCTTCAAACAATGGTTGCTCAGAAAAGAACAATTAAATGGTTGGAATCCCATAGCTAGGCTATACACAATCTATACACAATCTGCTTGTTTCTGGCCTACAGGATGTTGCTCGTGGACTGCAAAACAATTCCCCCAATTCTGTCGCTCTGTTCGACAAGTCTTCTCCGGCTTGACGTTCGAGGCATGTTGGGTCACGTCCTCCCCCAATGACAAGGTGCAGGCTTCGCTGACTGGCAGAAACATGTCGGAACATCATTCACATGTAGGAGTTGTCAATTGGAACAACGCTTCCCACACCCAAACACGACACATGGGACTGCCATGTCGGACTGCCTTCAAAACGGCCAGGGGTGGTGCCAGGGGGGTCTGTCTGGGGCGGCAGTCCTATTCCAGTCCCATTAGTCGTGTCTGGGACATATGAAACACACACATGTACATAGAGATGAAAAGAACACTAAATGAGTCCAAGCATGACCCAGCATATCGTTTTGCTTTTGAGGGGGCTTAGGGTTTAGGGTTCTACTTCTGATGTCAAACCTCACATTAGGAAAAACAACAACAATGGGAACCTCCTCTGGTGCGAACCGGATTTGGATGGATTTGGTCAAATGGTTTCCTCAACTGGCTGACCAACTGGCTCTAACCCGCCACCTCGAAGTTTCCACCGTCCATAACGGTCCAAATCATCTGAATAACTGGACTTGTAACTCCAACTTGTTTGCATCAAAAACAAGAACAGCTAATGTGACTGAGCTGACTTGTCTCACATTTACTCACTGATGCTTGTAACTCCAACTTATGCTCATTTTCATCTCACATTTGCTCATCTGGGCTCCCAAACACCCTCGAAGGGAACACCCGGCAACACCCAACACACGCGCTGACCCAAACCAATTGATCCAACATGGCTGAGAGCCAACCACCGCGGTTCCCCTGTCCGTTTTAAAACGAGTTGAGTACTACATGTTCGTCGTTGGCATGAGGCTTTTGACCGGTCTGCGAGCCGCTCCAGTTACTGAGACCAGCGGTGGTTCATCGACCTGTCTTCTACTTGGATGTGCGGCGGTCCAACCGGACAAAGACATGATAGAAGGTGTTCCCAGGAAGGGGAGGACACCCATCAGAAAAGCCAAGGTCACGTCACCCGAAAACTGCCAACACTAAGAGTTTGCTGTTTGGTCGCTGAAACCTTTGCTGTGAGCAGCCCAAGCCCTAGAAGTTCAAAGACTATTATACTGTTCCATAGTGAAGTAAAGGACAGTCCACCCTAAAGACCCTTCTTTTTGTAGTCTTTGACTCCCAGGGCAAGTGCAACTTCTGCCTCCAAGCGCCATGCGTCTTCTTTGACGAGGTGAGCTTCAAATCAAGTCTTCGAATTGCAGTGAGGGTTAGGCAATGAATGTAAAGAAGCAGCAGGCCCCGCTCTGAACGTCAAACTTCTAGTTTGGTCTTGGTCTAGGTTTTGACCGAAAGTCAAGAGCATCCCTCCCAGAATGTGTGGAAACAACATATCCTTTGCTATCCGCTATCCTCGTGTCATGTTGTGCACACATTTGTTATGATCACATGTCTTATCACATGTGGTTTGCCTATGTTTGCCACTTTCCCATGACCACCAGGTGGTCCTGCCAAACCCTCTCTGCCAGTCTGTATCGACCTGTTTGAACCTCGGTTCCCGTCGAATCCCTAAAACTGGGTCCGAAGGGAGTGTCGAAATGGATCCACTGGAAAAAGACCTGGTGCTTTTTCCGGGAATGCCCAAAAATGCTGGAAGTTGGAAAGCTTCCTTGTATGATGAGTCCAAACTGCATGAAGACATAACCATCATGTGGAATTCGACTCTCTGTCCTCGTCGAAAATGGTCCATCCATACGGGTCTCATCCGTGTGACAAGCAAAACGCCATCGTTTGGCGGGCACATGGCATGGAAGGTGACTTGCAAACACATCACCTAGCTTAGAGTTGGACATAACCAAAGATATGGTGTGCCACTGTGCAGTAATCACTGTGCACCAGGCTAACAGGCTCCCCATCCTCAAGAATGTCGCCAAGTATTCGTTGTTCTTTCAAGTTCTTTTTCATTTAGATCATAAAGTCCAATCGACTGTGACTTGACTTAAGGAAGCCTCCAAGCAAGCCCTACCCAAAAAATCCTCGCTCTCAGCACTGGCCGCGAGAAATCGCAGGCGCTCCACCCGCACCGCGCGGGATGGTGGGGTTCTTCTTCCACGGCGCGCGCGGGCTCCGCAGCTCAGGAGCACAAGGAAAGCTCACCAGTGGGATCTGCGGCCTCCTTCCACGGTGCGTGGCCCAGCAGCAAAGCCAGCAAGACTCGCTCGTGTCCTGAACAAACAACATGGGAGCGTCGTTTGTTGGTTTTGGCAAGCCAACAAAACACGGCAAATGAACAGTGAAGTCATCCAGAAATGCCAGGGTTTGGGTGGACACCCGGAAAGAAAATTCACCTCTGATTGAATTGGGTTAGTAGGGTCGCTTGCAAAGGCAAATGCTCAATTTCTGATCAAACTACATTGGTTGATGTATGAGTCAGAATATGGGCCCATGGCGTTTTGTGTGTAACGCTCGCATAAACCAACTCGCTGGGAAGCCAAAAAAGGTTCCGCCCCGGAACACATCAGGTTGGCTGAGAAAAGAAGCTTTGTAGGATTGTAGATTGTGGGATGCTAAAGGTTGTCTATGTTTTTTTCGCGACGGCACGAGCATTTGACATCCTGTCACATGGGAGGGACTAACTGTAGGGCGCCAAACCAGACTCTTGTGAAGAAAGAATACTTCAGCTGGATATCTTTGCTATCTTGACTCCTGCTGCTGTTGCAACTCAGCAACTGCTCTCCCCGCCAATTGTTCAGACAAGTCTCCGAATTGCTTGCCTTGGGATCGACTTGTTCATTCAAGCAAATGGAGGAGAAAGGACATCGCTGAATGTATGAGGTACCAAAATGTCTCATCCGAAGGGCACTGTTGAAGGACGCAGGTGTTATCACAAAATCATATGAGTTCGAATGAAACCGCACTAGCCACACCATGTGCTGACCTGGTCATACTGTCATACTACCAATTCTTTGTAGTTTTCCTAATACAAAGCCATGTGCGCAGCCAATCTCCTCCGGAAGACATGTGCTGTTACCTCGAAGCTGAAAGATTCTTCACAAAAAACCGTGAAAAAGCTGGGAAGAACACCATCAGGTTGCTGCTGAGGACAGGTTGCTGGTGAGAAGACCCTAGGAACCCGCCGAAAGCCAACATCAGTGGAACTAAGTTTGGACAGGCTGCTGGTGTCTTGGTAGGCCTCCGCCAAAGTCTTTTCCAGCACCGCCGTTGTCAAAGCGTTCCCTTCCTCTAGGTCGTCACCGTAGCCCATGGGGTGTCCATCAGGACCCAGTAAGAGGAGGTTGAAGCCTGGAGTTCAGATGGTGCGCAAGAAGAGCCTGAACATCATGGGATTCGTTGATGAATTCGTTGATGGTGCCAGGGCCCCATTCGATAGGGCTGATTCATCTACCCATCTGGATAGATTCTAAGGAGCTATAATTAGACATCCCTGGCCCGGGGGGCCGGGTGGAGAATCTCCTGAGTTTGGAAGAGTCACTGGTGATTCTCGGGGAGTTCTTCTTCTGCACTGGTGACTTCCACCCCGCCATAGTGCAGGGAAGAGATCATGTTCACAGGGTCTCCGGCGTGTTCAGCAATCGGAGGCTTCCTAGGCAACCTCCACGGAAAACAGACCATGCCCAGCCGATCCCTGTGATCTGCCGTCTCCCGCCCATACAAAACACACCCAGCTGTGGTGGCCCAGCTTGTGGTATGCACCGGGCACCGAAACCGGAAAGAAACACCAGGAAGGGAAAAAGGTTTGAAACCGGGCACATTCTTTATCGGCACAACGATGTTGCTGTAGGGCTCCTGTCCCACATCAGGTATAGTCATGTATAGATCTAATTCTAGTACGACCCTCCATGGCACCACACCCCAAGCACCACCGAAACGGAGGCTGGCCAGGAGCTGTCCCTAGGGCCTCTTTGGGTTGAGGATTCAAAGGATGGATCACCTTCCCTACACCTCCAAGTACCTTTTCAGAAGGTATTTGCACCCTCCAAACCCACCTCAAACACCTTCTCAGAAGGTACTTTGGAGGCTTAGGGTTTGAGATGAAACCACTGTGGTGCCCTTCTGAATAGCATCTGGGACGAGCAGTTCGATGCCTGCTACATCTGCTTCTCACAGCGCAACGCACAAGGCACCAAGGCACTGACTGTTGCTGAACCACTCAGCTTCAAACAAAGGGTAACACGAGGTGATCTAGAATACTCTATATATAGTGGTCCCCAAATCGATAGTGGCACGGTTTCAACATACATGTTATATAAGTGGGGATCAAGGAACTTCTATCTTTTTGGGGGTCTATGATGGTCTATGTATCTATATTCAAGATTATTCAAGTGTTTGTCACCGAGTCACGCACCCCAAAGGAGGTTGAAAGTGAGCTTTTTGCCGCAAGGAAAACCACGTCTGACATGCGACGAACATGACACTCTGACGAACACATCGGAAGTGGATGGCACCTCCGGTTTGTAAAGGAAAGTCGTCTTCCTTTCGGGACCATTTTCCCATCCACGTAACCATGTGACGGAACACGTCTGACCGAGTGGACCGGGCAGAGTGTTCGTATTCGGTTCCATCGCCATGGAACGGATCCAAAGCGTGACATGGGCGGTGGATTTTTTGAAACGTGAGAGTCATCAAAGAAACGTGAGATTGATCGACTCCATAGAACTCATCTGAGTTCATAATCGGATTCAAAAGAACATCCGAACAACCAAAAGATCGACACCGGGATATTGCAAGGACACAAAAAGGACGCGTGTATTAGGCATACCAGCACTTGTAAGTCTGCAAAAGCCACCATTTCGGAGACCTGTTGGAAGGTACTTTTTTTTTTTCTCTGATGCAAGACAACCCTACAAGTCCAAAGACCCAGTAAAGCCTGGTCTTTTACCTCCTTAAGTATGGGTTTTGAAATGAGCTCTTCGACTTGTAGGGCAACGTCCACTCTATGGCTCCAAGTACCTTCTCAGAAGGTATGGGTCCAGATACCTTCTGAGGAGGTACGACTGGAGCCCTAGGGCAAGCAGGGGAAAGAAGGAAACCGCCCGTCGGATCGCAAACCCGTCCGAGTCACCATCCTGACACAAGCTCTCCAGAAACTTGAAGGCTGGCACTTCTTGCACCGCCTCACTTGGATTTGCATAGGGAACCTGGGAAAAGTTAAAAAGTAACACATCTTCCCCAGGTTTGGGTGATTGATTCAGCTGGGAAAAGAACCACATCGCCCCTTCAGCCCGCCCCAAGCCACCACCCAGGCTGAAGAAAAACGAGTCCGTCCCGCAAAGAATAAATTTTTGAGTGGTGGAGTCCGGAGTTCGGAGATTTTCACATTGGTGGAGTGCATCGGTCACAGTGATGTTCCAATTTTCGCAATTTTAAGGGTATATACTTTAGATTATTGTCCTGGTGGAAGGTCGGAGATGTGAGGAAGAACATCCGGGTTTTTTCCGGGTGTTTGGTTGGGTGGTTTAGAAGATCTTTAGAAGGTCTTTGGTGTGTATTTGAAGAAGGAGATCACCAACCTGGTTGGGTAGACCTTTCCCAACCTACCAAGGGGACCGCCTGGTGTCGGTCTCCCATGTCTTGAGGATGTCTTGGGAGATGTCAACACCCATCACGACTCAGGATCTTTTTTAACGCACACCTTGCATTTTTAACGAACACCCACTTGCAAGTGGAATGACATATTTCACTGAGATATTCACAACTCACAGCATTTAACCCTAGAAGTCCAAAGACTATATATTGACCGGCCGAAGTAAAGGAAGTTCCCTTTCAGGTCCCCGTTCGTCAGACCATTCTTTTTATAGTCGACTTGACTCCCAGGGTTAACAACTATTTTAATAACTCCTTCGGCGACGATTCATGTCACCGGGTCTGAACCCCCCCCTTTCAGGAGTGAACCGGTGCATACTTTCGGTGCGTGAATTCCTGCGCTGGGTCAGCACCCCATGCGTCCCCGTGGCAGCGCCGGATCTTCCGATGTTTGGACACCAACATCGATCCGGTCCGGTTTGACGCATGGCTCCAACATGGAAACACATAGGATACACCAAAGTCACGGAGTCACGTCCTTCCTCGCTTTTTCGTCCAGTTGAAAAGAGACAGAAACCCCGGCCCCTTCGATCGAACATGGAACTTCCTTGACAAAAGGTTGATGACCATCCTCTTGTAAACCACTTAGATTTGTAGGTATAATATGTATATATTTTCTTATATCATGTCTTTTAGCCAAGTGAGCGGTGTCAAAAACCATCCGGAACTTTTATTAAGATTATAACAACCTTTCGCCAATCCCTTTGCAACGCTTTCGCGGCTGCATGTTTTGCTTTCGCCGACCCACTTCACCCGACAACCTCTTTAGCTAACCCTTTCGCCGAGTTTCTGCTACTTACATCTAAGAAAAGTATCAGCAAAGGGGAATCATTCCTAATCTGCAACCACTGCTTTCGCCACATCTTCGCGAACCTTTCGCCAACCTTTCGCCTGGTTATCATGAATCTTTGGATGACATGCTTTGTACTGAAAACCTCTTCGCCAACCCTTTCGCAACAAAATCCATTCATCAAAAAATCAGAGCCTTTCTCCAAACCTTTCGCCAAGCTTTCCCCAACTGCAGTTTTCCTTTCGCACAGATTCATAATCTTAAGTCCTGCCTAAATTCTTTCATAGAGGTTTATGACGTTGCTCAAGTCATTCGACACCTCAGGTCATTCTGCTACGACGCCTTGGCATAGGCGCAGCAGTAGAACTTCCTAGATGCGATGTAGCCTTAGACAAAACAAGAACGGCGGATTCCAGGAACCAGGAGCACATCGAACATGCATCTCTCTTCCAACTGTGACATTCTAGTTCTTGCCTTTTCATCTATCGAACAGCCCAAGTTAAGGCAGAACTCTGGCAGAGCCGGGTCAGATCCCATGGTTTACTTCTCGCGGAGACGGGTAGATGGGGAGATTCAGCCAGGGAGTTCGGGAACCCACGCAGCACACCTTCACACCTTCAGGTCCTCCGCAAGAGGCCAAGCCGCCCACCGGCGCTTCCGTTCGGTAGGAGAGCAAGGCTCCAGCGATTTGCTCGGTCGGGATGTAGCGACGCTTCACCTCCGCCTTGTGGTAGATCTGAGCCCTTCGCTTGAAATAGGAGTCCTCAGGACCGGAGAGGACCAGAATGCCCAAAACGACGTACCTGCAGCTCCTACTGCTCTGGATCTTCCCTGGTTCGTGGAGAATGTTATAGAATGGTATTTACTATAAGATATGTTGGGGTTTTACAAAGAAGTGAAGCACATGTCTTGGGACCTTGCTGATCATGATCTTGAGAAAACTCACCATCTGTGTGAGTCTTCACCTTCCCAGAGAACCATTCCCTAAGAATCATTTGATATCATGTTCAAGGTCACAACATCTCACAACATTTCACAACCCACTGTCTGCCGAACAAATCTCGCAGCAATGGGTGACCCTCCTCTGTGTTTTTTTCTTTCCCAACTTTAGGGAGTCTCCAAACACTCATACTTCAACACGTGTCCCTCACGTTTAAGATCGTTTAACTCAGTGATGTGTAGAAAGAAACTTCTCCAGGCAAATTGCTATAACTTTTAAATAGTAGATGGCTGAACCTGCATGCCTTGCCACCAGGCTTTTGGAACCTCAGTCAGAACCGCCCGTTTTTTTGGGTTCAATGAGAATCAATCCAGAATCAAAACAACATCAGGAGTCTGTAGTACGGTAGCCACGGAAGTGGAACATTGCCGTTGGATAGGTGGATGACCATGAAATCCGAATACCAAACAGGTCCCTTTTACTCCACGAAACCGAACATTTTGAGAGAAATTGTGTAGGTCTTGATCCACATCCTATACTACTCCCAAGGAAGCTTCTAGCTACCAGTAGCTTCTTGTACATATATCTATAGGTCTGTGACTAGTAGCTCCTTGTTTTTCCACCATTTTGAGCTCTACCACTGCTGCAGCGCTGCACGACGTCACCCTTGTCCCGTGTCACCGTCACGCCGAGGCTCGGTGACCAACCCATCAGTGCCGATCTCCGACCTCGGGCGCTGTTGAGAGGGACGATGCATTCGGAGATGCAAAAACCCCTAGAAGTCCAGTTTGACTATACTTTGACCGGCTGGAGTAAAGGAAGTTTCCTTTCAGTTCCCTAGTCAGACCATTCTTTAGTCTTTGACTCCCAGGGTTACCTTTAGGCCCAAGAGGACGATGCATTCGGAGATGGTGTAACCAAAACGGCGGAATCCAAACACCCTAAAAATCAAAGAATTGGGGTGACCAGGAGAGGACTCCAAAACATGCCCCAAACCAACCCTGGGAATCTCCCCCCAAAAAAAGATATAGCTCGGGAAACCTTCAAACAACATCTTCCTGACCTTCGCAGGTGTCCACATCACAAGCAGTATACATACAGACCCTAAAATCATTCCAAAGCATCTCTGCCAAAATGGTTTGCTTTCTTTCCCAACCAATGCGGGCTGTGCGGCTTTCTGACCTTGGCCGCCTGCCACACCAGCTCCAACGGTGGCGACGTCGACTTCCACAGCGGAACGCTACCCGGTCGGCCATCTAGGGTGGCGAAGGCGCACATGCCCTGGGAAGCTGTGGTACATCATGCGCCAAGCGCGGATTGAGGCGATTGAGGTGCAGGTGTCATTTTGGTGTCAAACCGCAAGCAGCATCAACATGAGTGGAAATCCATTGTCCCATCCTTCTCTCGAATATGTGTGTACCACCATTCCATGGATTGTGCAAAAGCATGAATTGAAACATCTGAAAGATCTGAGTCTGGGGTTCTTCTTTGAACTTTGGCAGGTACTGATTTTGGATGACAGAGTGCATTGCCAAATGACAACAAGTAGACACCAATCTTCCTGGTTGAATGACCTTGCCATGACTTCTGAGAATGCAACAAGTGAGCAAAAGATATTGAAACACATAAGTGCTTCATTCGTCATAAACTTTCCGTTGCTCAACAACAACAAAATTTGGGGAAGAATGGGCCAAGATGGAACAGGTTGAACAAAAGAAACTGATTGGGGGACTTTGTGCTTGAAATGTCGCAAAGTTCCAACATATCCACATTCCCACAATATATCGATGCTTCGTTTCTGGGATGATCCAAGCAGGCATACCAAGTTGTAGGACTCTTCAAAACCATCATGATGTTCCTCCCAGTCGCCCATGCCCACTCTGCCCACAAACCGCACTGTCACCGCCTTCGGGGTCGGCAGAAAGAAGGGCGACCTCACGGGGCCGCTGGACGTGGCAGGAAACACGGATCACGAGCGAGCGGAGCGGAGTTCACGCTCCTTGAGATTTTCATTACCCAGACGCTCCATGGGACTGCCATATATGCCTACATTGGAGTGGTTTGGGGGGTCAATGTAGGCATATATTCCATACATGGAGTGTATGGGTTAGGATGTCAACCCCGATTCCAGTCCACGAAAATCCCTAGCGCTTTTGTTGGGGATCGGAGGGTCAAGCCCCCTGTCCACATCATGAAACCACCAGGTGCTTCGTGGTCTGACGAGTGCACTGACCAACATGGGTCAAGCAAAGAACCACTCGCCTGTCCCACGCAGCAGCTGAGCGACAAAGCTTGTCCCAGCTTGCCCCGCTGCTTGCTCACGCCCACCGGCAAATATCCCAATGCCATAGGATCCGGCTGCGCTCGGCGTATCCGGCCACAGTCCACCTACCAACATACGACCCGCGGGCGGGGGTGAAAGTGGTCGCTTCTAATGGGTTGAAGCAAGAACACTAAGCAACCGCAAATGATGAATTCAACCGGTTCTCCTGACTGGTGCTTAGTAGGGAATGAGGGAATGAGCTCCAATAGAGATTCCTTTGGATCCAGCCACCCTCATTCCCTACGAGTCGCACCAATCAGGTTCGGTATGACCAGTCAGGTTCGGTCTACTAAGCGGTCTCCGGTCGACACCACTGTCACCCAGGTGCTTTTTCAGTTGTGGGTCGACCAGGTGCTGCGCTGTGGGTCGACCAGGTGACGTTGTCTTGGTGTCTTCGGTTCTCCCAGTTCGTTCGGTGCGTTGCAGATCGGTTCAAGAACCGAAAGCACGGCTGGCTGTGGGGTTTGAGCTGGCATGCCTGCTGAACCATCACGAGCCTAACGCCTGAACCAAGAATGCTTGCTTTCTTCATGAGTCTAAGTCGATGTCGTTCTTCCCTAAGTGGGGTGGTATTTAGTCCCATCCAGTGAGTGGATGTGACAGGGGCACCCCATCTTCCTCCATGGATCCATTCCGGTCTAAATTCTGGACCACAGCTTTCGGACTGAAGAAACTCCGCGAGCTCTCATCAGTTTTATCAACCATATGTAGAAACCAATGGAGGCTTACCTTGGACTTATACTCAAAGATGGTGGTCCAAACGCAATCCATAGTATTACACCAACTTTTCCGTGTTTCATCATGTTTCAGTGCACTTGAACCTCCCTTTTCTATCCGAGTCTCTTTTTCCATCTCTTCCTTTGTTTCGGTCCTATTGTCCCACGTAGTTCCCGCGCTTCCGTGATTTCTGGTGACCCTCCGCCTGCCCGCGCCGTGGCTTTCCCACGCCCGCAGTGCGGTTGTGGCGCCAGGCGTCGCCGATGGACACGTCCAGCTTGTCGAGCTTGGTGCCGGGCATGCCGGTCCAGTTCGTTGGTTGGAAGTCATGGTTTGTCAGGTGGTGCAGGTGTTGATCAATCTTTGCATGCTTGTTCAGTCTTTCACCCCCCCGAGGTGCAGGTGTTGCTCCATTTTGGCGATAAGATCTGTGTGAGAGGTGTGTTTCGGGTCTGAAGTTCAATACTTTTCTGATAAAGATGTCATGTACATGCTTCAGGGTAGTTTCATGAATAGTTGACTTTTTGGCCGCCAGGTCTCCTTATTTTGGCAAAGCTGAAAACACAATGAAACATGAGGCCTATAATTAAACCGTGAAATCGTCAGGGGAAGCCCTTATGCGTCCTATGCTGGGGAGAGAGCGCAATGACAAAAAGCCTTGGTGAAAAACGCCTCAATCTATACATAAACAGCAGAATAGATCCACCAAGAACCAAGTTGAAATAATCTTGAAACAGTCTCAGAATACATGAAACCGCTGATGAGACGGCCAAAAAAACTCGTAGCACGAAGCTCGGTTCCTAGAGCTCGGTTTGTGTACACAAAAGCACAGCTAGGCGCGGAGATGCTTCTGTTAGAGCCTGCTACGGCTGGGCTCTTATCGAGCCAATTGGAGCTAATAGTGCTCGTATTATTATCAGCTGTGAATGTTGTGAGCCTTCATTGTGATTTTGTCACTGGTCAATTCGTTGGCTTGGGGATCTTGGAGCGGGTGCTGATCAATGCCAATATGTCACCAATTGTCACTACATGATTTCGCCTGTAAAATGTGGTGCATCGAAGCACTCCATGAATTGCGGATGTCCAATTCTTCAAGTTCAAGTCATCCATGATCATGTCAAATGACCCGTTCGGCAGCCCCAAACACAAACCAACTCCTAGTGAACCTCGAATTAACATGAACTAACCCCTAACCCCTAAACCCTTAAACCCTAACCTTAACTCACCATCAATCACCGGCAAAACAAACCACTCGCACCAAACCCATGGCCTTCGTACCCCGGTTCACCCCGCCACCCCTAACAGACCGAGCCGAGCCGGACAGACCCCGGAAGTGTTTGCTGTGGTGTGAGGGGCTGAAACAAGAACAAGAAGACGCGCACCAAGAAGAAGATGAAGCTAATGACCAAGGAAAGAAGAAATGGAGAAAGAAAAGGAATAGTTTTTAATAGTTTTTAGCATCCTGTACCTACAGAGGTAGCCAGTGACCTGAACTAGGACCCGGAAAACCAGGAGTACCTATATAGGATAGTCTATATATAGGGTTCAAAACGATGGTTGCTTCGAAGCAACCAGCGCGACCGACCCTCGAGGCGCATTTTCGGCCACGTCGCCCGCGACTCGTCCAAGGTCCAAGCCCTCAAAGCCATACACTGGGAGTCAAAGACTAAAGAATGGTCTGACTAGGGACCTGAGTTCAGGAACTTCCTTTACTTCGGCCGGTCAATATATAGTCAAACTGGACTTCTAGGGCATACACTCCATGTATCCCAAACCAGCCCTGGCCTGATCGGCAGTCCTATGGCAGTCCCATGGAGGGTCTGCGTCTGGGACAGAAAGTGTACTCAACAAGTGATGGATATCTCATCCATACTTGTGACCACGGATTCCGCCTGATCGAAACTGACTGAGATCCAAGTCACCAAGCTCTTCACGTCCTTCTGCTCGATTCCTGCCTTCTTAGCCAGTTCCACCACTCTCTCCTTCACGGCCGACGGTGCAATGACCTTGGGCGCCTTGACCGCGGAGCTCGAGCAAGCTGTCACGCCGCCCCCGCGCCGCTTGGCCATGGCCCTGCTGGCCCTGCTCTCCTGCCGGATCTGACGCCGGCTCTGACGCGGGGTCGTGGGCTCTGCAGCATGGCACTGGGGGGCCAAGAGGGGCAGTCGAACCATACTCAGTCCAGTCGAAGAAATACGTGGATCTGAGCCCACGGTCGTTTTTTGAGAATTCTGGAGTAGATGGAGAGTGTCTTGCGTGCTGTTGAGGGTCTAGTCATCCTGGATCCCAAGAACAACCAGGTGTGTTGGATTCTTTTCTTTCTTCGTTCAGAAGCTGCGAGTCACCGTGGACGTTCAGGAGTCAGTGGAGACGCCGCCGCTTCTCCGGCCGTCCTGTAAGTGCTCAGCGATAGCACCAGCAGCTGATACCAACGGCCGGACCAGGCGCACGGATGGCGTGGCGCCGATGGCATGCGGCGCCAAGCGTGGCTCAAGATCGTTCGGTCGCGTCCGAAGGGGGTTAGGGTCCCGTCCGCTGGGAAGGTTTCAAGGAATGTCCGTCTAGTCATCATGAACTAGACCAGCTAAAAGTCATACTCCAACACAGGAGTAACATGAGTTATGGACTCTTAGGGATACCGTGGGGATCAGTCAAGCATTTCAAACCATCAGTCGGGTCGCGGGACTTCAAACACACCTTCTGTATGAAGGAAGTCCTGTCTGATGGAGTCAGTGGGCAAACACCGCTTAAGTCTGAAGTGGTTCTTCCCGGTTGAATAGACACTACCAACAGAGGTGGGTCAGAACCCGACTGCTTCGGCTATCCCAGTTGGGTGCCCAGGTGACGGGTCCTATTTACGGTCACTGGCTACCTCTGTTGGTAACCATCATTGAACCAAACCTTCACCTGCTGGGGGTCCGTGATGATGCTTAGGGTAGTTTATATCAGGGGTGCCAAGAAGCCTCAGACCTTTAGGAGTTGAGCCCAGACCTCTATACGCACTGGTGTCACCGGAGGAACCTCCGAAGCGACGCCGACGCGCTGGTCTTGCACCAGCGGATGACCGGTCTCGCCACGCTAAGCTTGAGCGAACCGGCCGAGGCGTGGTTCCGGTCCCATCCGGAAAGGAGGGCAACCTTCCCCCTGCATATACTGCATTTGGTCACGATGTGATGATCGATTTTTGTGTAGATGAATAAGATGATGATAGATATAGATTGGTACTATTGGTGGTCATAGTTCTACATTGACACAACCACCTCTATACACTCTATCCCCTCTCTTTTGGAGGGCTAATAGCCTTCGCTAAGAAAGAAGTGTCACATGAAAAAAATGTGTGAAGTCACTCGCTCCCAGTCATTTCTCCCTTCAGAAACTGGGAAACAGTGCCACTATGTGCTCTTAAAACAGCCGATTCCAGAGACCCCGAGCACCTGAACCTTTTATTCACGGATCTTCAAGAAGAACATCGACCCTTTCACAACGAGTCCGGTGCTGGTCGTATTTTTGAGGCTTCGTACAAATCTTCCTGGAACTTTGACTGCCAAAAAAACAAGTTCTCTCTCAGCCCATAGGATTTACCCCGCCAAAAGAAGTGTGGCATTTTTACTGCCTTGGTTAGCAGTTAGTAGACTACTTATAGATACGGCTTCTTTCTACTGCCCAGAGGGGTTCCTTCCCCAAACTAACAAAGCAACCCGCAAAGTTCTAAAAACGTTCCTCTTCAAAGTGAGCACCATCTGTCTCTGAGAGGGGCGAGCAGACCCGTTCGCTGCATGTCGTACTCCAAGAAAACCCACCCATCTTGGGGTCCACTTCGCACCCCCGCATGATAGGACATCACTTAGCACTCCATGTTCATAGAAATGTTTTCCATCACCGTCCAAAACGTCCAAGAACGAAGATTGGACCATTCACATGGAACCTGACAACCACCGTCGGGTTAAGTCGTCTTCGGAAGACGATCCTTCCAGTCACCCACCCATGCCGTTCGCTCGCTCGGTTCCATGTGGGTCTCCGAACTGGGGTGTATTTGATATGATTTGGATCTATATCCCATTACCAATTTCCAGTGGATGATGATGATGATGATGATGATGATGATGATGATGATGATGATGA
>CAXAMN010000636.1:465793-480824 GCA_963970005.1 Durusdinium trenchii
TCATTCATTCATTCACTCATTCATTTCATTCATTCATTTCATTTCATTCATTCATTCATTCATTCATTCAGTTCAGCTCAGTTGAGTCTAAACCAGTTCATTTCACTTCAGTTCATTTCATTCATTCATTTTCACATATTCTTTCAGTCCCTCATTCATCCACTCATCCACTCATCCATTCATTCATTCATCCATCCATCCATCCATGCATTCATTCATTCATTCATTCATTCCGCCGAGCACGCAGCGTGCACAGCCGAGCAAGCTGCGTGCCCCGTGGCAAAGTCGTCACAATGCCAATTTGGATTGCCGCTGCAAATTTGTCGACCTACATTGCCCGGCACCAACCACAGACAGATCTTGCCGGCCGTGGAGGAGGATGACTCTCGTGCTAAAGGCCTCTCTGCCGTGACAATGTGTGCATATATGTTCTGCGGTGGTCTTGGCGCCGGTAGCGCCTCGCCTTGGTTTTTTCTTCATGGCATCCCGGACGTACTTGTGAATCAGCGCAGCTGCTTGCAAGCGATTTTCCTCAGTGAGGTGTGAGGCGTCTGCTCCACCGGCCCGGACAGCGCATGGCGCCTGTGAAGCTGCAGGGTGTTGTTTACCACTCCAGGCAGCATTTTATACAAATCACACTGCGCTAACGGTTTCCATGTCTCAAAATTTCATCCCTCTCGTCTTTTCGGCAGGTCAGCGAACAGGCGTCTTCACGTTGATGCATTTTTTGCCTATACTCTTCCACAAGCTTTTCCCACAGCGTGCTGAAAACTCAGAAAACTCCACATACCCGTTATGCTTCATAATGTGTGGGTTCAAGCCATCTGCACATTTGGCCCTATTGGGATCTACACGACCCCGTGCTCGGTCGATCACCTGCGCGCCGGTCTTGACAGCTTGCGATTCTTGAAGGGAAGGCCCATCCCAGTCTTCCAACGTCCGAACTGCGACGGTGAGAAGGAGAGTTGTGCTGGTGTCACTGGCCTTGGTTGGTGTTTGCTGCGACTCCTTTTGTTTGATTTGCCTCAAGCTGATTCGCTAAGCTGTGGCGGGATCCGGTCACATTTGTATCTTCCAGCCAGCTTATGGTGCTCTGGCGTCCTTCGACACGCTGTGGCGTCCGAGAATCCAGGTCCTGAGTCATAATAGGGCCAACACCAAAAGAATTTTCATGGCTTCAGGGAGTCACATTTCCTGCAAGTCACGGGCTATAGGGTTTCTTTCGCCACTTGGTCGTCCTGGGACTTTTGCATTTTTGCAAGCCAACGCAGCTGCCTGTTGATGCTAGTATTTGTTCCCCACATGTCAGGTGAGGGTTGTCAGTTTTTATGCTAACTGCCTCGCTGTTCTCCTCTCTCCTCCTCGCCTGTCCTCGCCCTCCTCGTCGTCCTCCTCAACGGCGAGTGTCGGATGGCAGTGTTCCCTGCCGGACCGCAACCGCAAGTGTAGGACTGCACAGCTCAGGAACGGCAGTGTTCCCCGCCGGACCTCAACCCATGGACCCGTAGACTCCATGGGCCCCTGGAAGATTGTTTTCCTCTACCAGTGGTTTTGGGATTCCATGTTAATTTGCCAGGAGTCAATGATGGTCAAGGCAAAGAAGGACCGAGAAAACTTTTTTTTATTTTTCACTTATACAGGGAAAGATGGAAAGGTAATGAACAGTATATCGTCTGAAAGGACTTCTGGGGAGCATTCCTCATCTTTTGAACCATGCTCCGCATTATGCATGGCCCAGCATGCAGGAGCTCCCCTGCTGGAAGCCCATCAGGCCCCCCCCTATTGCTCCCTGCTTGGACCCCCAAAAGCATGCTTCCCTAAGAATCATGGACCCGATTTGCCGGTGAAGGTTTGGTGGTCCAAACCCTTGCCAAAACAGCACTTTTTGGAGCCTATTAGGCCGGGTCTTGTAACCCTCCATAAAGGTCATTGGTCCCTTTGGTTCCCTCCATAGCCGGGGTCATCGATACACCCCGTTTCAATCGCTGCTCTCCACACCGCTGTCGGTGTCGTCCAGCTCGTTCTGCAAACACTGGGCGTTGATCTGGTTCTCCTGCAGAACGGCGTCCGGTCTTCAGGGGCGGCTCGCGTGGCACGTCGTGAGTCTTCCCAAACACTCTATGTATATGGACAGTCCGATGGAACTATTGATTGACCCTTGAAAACCACCTAAAGATATATATATGTTTGGCAAATCTGCCAGTCCCCATATTGTGGTGGGAACCTGCACACCAGGAGCGTCCCATGTTGAAAACGGTTTACTTCCAACATCGTCCCAAGCGAGCCGAAACAGGACGCGAGCGAGCTTACCTGCCGGTGCCTGCAGGACGCATCTGGCAGGACTCTCTGGCAGTAAACTCAACATTCTCGGCAAATGCTTGGATTTGCTTAAGGGAAACTTCCAAAAACTCATCACCTGATGCAAAAAATGTCCCTTTTTCGCAAAATAATGTCCCATGCCTCTCTTAAGTAAAATGATCCCACCATTTACGATGATGTCCCATGCCAGATCGTTACCACATCCCCTGATCCGCACCAGGATGGCTTCGGCCCGGGGGGACGCGGGGTGTCTGTTGGGGGGTCGTTGTGAGGGGTCGGCGGTGTTTTCGCCAGCGCGATGGCATCGCATAAAGTGGTTGAACATGATGGGTTGTCCTAAACCACCAGTACCCCAGGTATGGGTCCTATTTACGGTCACTGAACCCCCAGTATAGACCGCCCTGACTCAGCTGGCGACAGCTGGCCATGCAATGGCTCATGGGATCTGAAGAGAGATCGGGGTAGACCCTGCGGCATCGCTGCAAAACCATGCAAACCTCAAAACACCTACAGAGGTAGCCAGTGACCTGAACTAGGACCCGGAAAACCAGGAGTACCTATAAAACGTATAAAATAGTCGAACTTAGGGTTCTGACCCACCTCTGCTGGCAATCCCATACACGACACATGGGACTGGAATAGGAACTGCCGCCCCAGACAGACCCCCCTGGCACCACCCCAACTGATCGGCAGTCCTATGGCAGTCCCATTAGTCGCGTCTGGGAATAACATTGTTCTTCGCACGCGGATGGAGAACAGTTGGCCATGTATCCAAATGTGCATCGAACTGAGACTTGATTGAAGACTTCCAAAAAAACCGGTGCGGTGAACCCAAAAACACTGGAGTAAACCGAGGGAACCAAACACTACCATTTGAGTTCCTGGAGTTGGAAGAACATCGATCTTCGATCGGACTGCCTGTCATACACTGGAAGCAGCCATTTCTTCGCGCGTGGTTGAAATGGCTTCAAAACCTTGAGCTTCCTGGCCCTCCCAGAATTTAATCGGCTGAATCCCGAACGACCCGTGTTTGACGAAGGTTTTTACGACAACGATCTTTCCCAATTGGAACAGTCCAAGGGAAGTCTAGGGAAAACCACCCAGCAGCAAACGCCTTTTATTCTCTTATACCCTCGGCCTCCAGTCGTACCTTCTGAGGTTCGGTGGGACTGGGTTGGGTGCTTCGGGTCCAGGAAAATACCAAACCTGAGGATGGTGCGACTGGAGGTGGATAGTAAAGGTTGGCCAATGAAAAACTGGTAAAGGTTACGCTGGTTTTGACAAGACGCTGGTTATAACAATACAAGTTCCATAATTAGGCCTGAACCACTAAGTAGGGATAGTAAAGGTTGGCCAATGAAAAGCCGTCCCACACACCACCTGTCTGGGACTGGCCGATGCCTTCAGGGTTCGTTTTTCGGCTTTCCCGAAGAGGCGGTCCATCGTCCCGCATGGAGTGTCTGGGAGTGGTTTCCTTCCTGGTTGTGGAAACCAAAAGCCAAACCAACGACGATCACATCACCCCCAGACACGACCTGTCTGGGACTGCCAGCACTGCGAGTTCCGGCCAGGGGTGGTTGGTTTGGGGGTCTGTCTAGGGGGCGGCAGTCCTGGCTGGCAGTCCCAGACAGGTCGTGTCTGGGACTCGGCGTCTCGGCGCGGCCCCACCCGAAAACGGCGGCACCTCCAAAAGCTTGGCGATCCTGAGCGGTTAGTTGGTGGCAGGTGTTTTTTTGGCTGAGGCCGATTTGATTTGAAGAGTCTTTGGACAAGTCGAAGTCGAAGTCAGACTGGGGCCTATATTCATATTTTGCCTCATTATAGGTGGGGTGACACCTTGTTATCCTGGATCTTGGCTCACCAAACCACGACACCCGTAATCCGCTGTCAATTAATATGTAAATTGCCTGCCTAGGTAGGTTTAAGAATTCTCACTGAGATCCTTTGCCAGGTTTTGCTTTCCAAACTTGAGTCTCAAACAGGTCACTAAAAGGGTCGCCTTTCTAGAGGTCACCGCCTCGAGGAACAAGGTGGGCTCATGTTGTCCAATCCCTCACAGCATTACCAACCATACCCAGGCACTCCCTGTTGCATACATTTATAGTGAGTTTCATAGTGTTGACATTTGCCAGGGGTATAGAAAAATCATCTAGTTCATAGTCTAGCTCATCGTCTAGCTCCTCATCATTTATACCCCATTTGTGAGCAGGTATAGCTATTCCGTACATGGATTGTCTGCGATGAAAATAGACTCTTGGTACCACACCCAATCTTGGCAAATTGCACAGCCCCCTTTTAGGACAATCAATTAGTCTCCAGTGTATAGGATTCCAATCACCAAAGGAATATTGAAGACCACGACACAACCCATTCGCGAAAGGAATGCCATCCTATCTAGACCATTTTCTCAATGCCGTGTGGCACATCATACCGGCTGTTGCAAAGATGCTATAAATATGGAACATGTCGTCTTGGTAGAAGACGGTGGTATTGAATACCGAGGCTATCCCAAATGGTAATAAGGTCAGTGAACATAACCAGAATACTGTTAATCATCTCAAATGAACACAATAAGTTGAAATAACCAACCAAGTACCCCACGAAGCAACCAAGCCATCCATCCACCAAGTGGGCACCAACCAAGCACAACAAACAAACGAACAAAAAAACAAACAAACAAACAACCAACCAACCAACCAAACAAACAAACAAACAAAACAAAACAAAAAACAAACACAACACAACACAACACAACACAACCTGACACAACACAACACAAAACAAAACAATACAAAACAAAACAAAACAACACAAACAACATCAAACAACAACATGTTTCTAGCAGCAGCTTGCTACGTATCTTGCTGGCTTCCGCTCTTGAGATCGTCTGCAGCTTCTCGGGAGGTAAACTTTTCAGGAGAGGAGAGGAGAGAGGAGAGAGGAGAGAGGAAAGAGGAGAGGGGAGAGAAAAGGGGAGAGGAGAGCAGAGGAGAGGAGAGAGAAGGGGAGAGCAGAGGAGAGGAGAGAGGAGCCAGTTTTCTTACAACAACACGTCGCAGCACCTCCGCACTTGTTTGGAGCTGCGACGCTCTTCGCTCATCGCACTTCACTCTGGTCGCTCCGACGGTGCCCCGTCCGGGCCGCCCGGCTCTTCGTCTGAGACCTCCGGCAGCTTGGCCTCCTCCAAGACGCGGTGCACCTGCGCGGCGTTCGCCGGTGGTGCGGAGGTCGCAAACAGCGAAGATGGAGCAACGAACAGCATGGCTATACCGGGCCGTTGTCCAAACCATGAAAAATGCAGGTTTGGAACCATACACAATGTTCTTTTTGGTTAGGCAAAACCCGGTTTTTGATGGTTTGTGGGGCCTCTGGTAGCCTATAGCTAAAGGTTCAAGAAAAACATGTTATCGCTTGCTTTCCGAAATGGGACATTCGTGGATGACTTTGCAATTCACGGTGGCAGCGGACACTCAGGGGCCAGGAATCAATGGTTTTCAGGGGTGAAGCTGTGCTCTTCAAACCTCGGGGGTTGTCAGAAGTAACGGAGCTAAACTGGTCCCGGACGCTGGGTCCCGGACGCCATCGCACCGAGAGGAAGGAACAGAAGAGACTATTGGCTGCATGGTCTGAGTTTGGACCAGCCATGATTGGTTGCAAGAAGTTGATTCCAATCCAATTAAGGTGGTGCACGGACAGGTCAGGAACTCATTTGACTGCAGTTGGTCATGCAAGTTCACACTGCTCAAGGAGGTCAAAGACTTGTAGGGTATACACTCTCTGATGTGGAAGTGGATAGCATGGCCTGTTGGAAGACTACATTCTGGAAGACCACCATGGAACCTGAAAACCCGGGTTGGTAGAGGAAAATAGTCTTCCATGGACCATGGTCAGGGTATATGTTAGTTTTCGGGAGTGTATTCTCTAAATCTAGCCCGGTGTCTTACACTTGTGGATGTGATGGGTTCGGCCGAAGGCATTCACCATTTCTTTTCTGAACTCAATTGGTGTCCACCAGCCTTTTTTTCAAGAACTCCTGCTGAATTCAGATCCAATGTTTCTGAGGTCCATGACCTCCCAACATACCACCTTTGGCATCATAAGTAGAACATCATCCTATAGTCTGCAATGTCTGCAATGAGCGTTCCAACATGCTTTGAGTAGCCAGCGTCCATCGCACAGAACCGCGTCATACAAACACCCAAACATGACGTGCCCTAACATGCCCTAACCATCATTGGACACCTGCGAACTGGAGGGCTTTGACCCTGGATAGGAGGTTAGGGTGTCTATAGCTTAAAACCCACTTCAAGACTCCATGATATACTTCCAACCCTGGACAGTTCATGAAGTGCATCTTACATCATCTTGCTCTTCCCCTCCGGTTCGGGAACACCCTCCCCCCCAGGATGTTCCCTTTCGGCACCCTGTCTGTGTCTTCTTTCATTCGATCTTCGCCCCTCTCGCCACGCGTACGTCGCTCGCGCAGAAGGACTTCGCGGAACAGTCCTGCCTCCCGATCCATGGTGCTCCTCAGGCTCACGGCGGCGGCCAAGACCAAGCGGTTTTGGCCTCACCGACCGCGCGTGGTTTGGCACGCGAAAGGCAGGCGGGCGATGGGCAGGCGAGCTGACAGGTTGGGGGTCTTTTGCGGTGGGCGATGGTGTGAGCGACATAGGTTGAAACGCGGCCGCCCCCCAAAAGAGGGCGGTTTGCGGTGAGCGAGTCTTTCAATGGTTTTTGGGAATGACAGGATTGACTGACCCTCCTTCTTCGAGGACGTTTGGAGGCAGGCTGGGTGTTTTTTTTCAAAGGAGTTGATGGCTTTCAAATGCCTTTCTCTTGCGGACATGGTATGCGCTCGGCGCCAGAGGGAAGGGTGGAAGAATCCTTCATCAAAAATTCATGGCAAAGGATCCTTGTGAGGTCATTGCATCACCATTGGCATTACCTCCCTATGAATTCTTTAAAGGGAGATTCCCTATAATAGAAGCCTTGAAGGTACGACTGGACCTCCAAACCTCTACATGTCACAGTGTCTCCAACACCTCAACCGTACGCGATCCACGTGGATTCCCGTGTCTCCTTGCCTCGCTTCGTCGGTGGGTTTTCCACCGACGGAGCGACGGGGTCCGCGGCGCTCTCGATCTTGATTCGGCCCAAGCGGCCCAGGCGTCCCACCTTGCGCAAGTGAGGCAAGATCACGGTGGCCTCACAGCGGACGTAGAAGAAGGCAGCAGGTAACATAGTAGCGGAGAAGATCGAAGATCGTTTCGTTGTTGTTTTCAAAAAGCAGGTCACCGTCACCCTTAAGATGAACGGCCATTGATTCGAGTCTTTCTCATCTTTCTAAAGAGTCGCTCAAGGGTTTCTCAAAAAAACATGTGCTGAGTAGTTCACTGCACAACAAATTGGACCCCCCTTGAGATATCCTTAAAACACTTCCAACCTCGAACTAGCCTTTTGTCCAACTAAAAAGACCTCTTACAGTCGTCCCTAAGTCTCTCCTCTCTCAGTCCACACCAGCAAAAATCGGCGCACCTCATGGATGCCGACCAAAAACAGCCAAACAAGGCCCGTCGATCAGCCCCGCCCACCCCCCATCGCCGACCCTCGACACAACCCCCACCCCCCATCGCACTCCGCGGTGGGCGCTGCCGTGTCCCTTGGGCGCTCCCGACCCAACAGAGTCGCACGTTCTTCACCGGGTCCAAGGACAGAAACAGCAAGGGCCGCATGAAGAGGTCCTCAGGCTCCACGAGCCAGGCGCTGCCGGCGTGTGCCCAGTGGGTCGGATGGACAGCACCTGGTGACCACCCGTTCCGCGTCGTCTGTGCGGAATGTTCCCGGTGAGGGACATGAAGGTGCCGTTGTGCGGAACTGGGGAGAGGTTCATTTCTGGGGTCCTACAGATTGGCGCATCCTAGGAGCTTTACTTGACAACAAATCCCGCCTGTTGCATCAGAACGATGGACTTGAAGCCACATGGATGTAGGTCAACTTCCCTTATAAGGCACACACTCTTTGCTATTGTTCGCAAAGCAGGCTAGTGAAAAAGAATGACAAGAGGATGTCTATCCTAACTTGTTTCTTTTCAGGTGTAAATAACTTTCTAACCCAACCGCTCCATGGGACTGCCATATATGCATGCCGATCAGTTGGGGTGGTGCCAGGGGGGTCAATGGGGCGGCATATATATTCCAGTCCCATGGAGTGTCTGAGTAAGATGTTGTCCTGTGCCATCGACTTGTCTATCACCCCAGGAACCCTCCATTCGGCGGGTGCACACCGTCTGACTCACCGGCACGACAGGCGCGTCCTTCTTGCGTCCTTCGGTTCGACTCTTTCCATCTTTGATCAAACGACTGTGTGGTCCCTACAGGGCTTCCAGCGACCATCCCAAGGCCACTTACACCTTAACTCAGATCTCTTGGCTCAAATTCCCAACACAAGACTTCTTTTTTTAAAACCATTTTCTTTTTCTAACCCCCACATGGATTCTTCGGGAAATACAGACTGGAAACGACACGCCGGCCCACATCTCAGCGACAGTCTGACAGTCGCCGCATGTCCCACAAACCCCCTCTCCACGTCCCAGGACTGCCGTCATTGGCCAATCACCTTGGGGTGGTTTTAGTAAGGGGTCAACGTTCGCATATTGGACATACTCTCCCTGGAATTCACATGGTTACGTGGAGTTCACCACCTGTTTGTAGTGGATTTCATGGTCTTCCTTTCGAGGCCATTCTCCACTTCCATGTTAGTTCGAGGGAGTGTAATTAAAGTGTCTGACAATACTAGGAGTTGCATGTCAGGGTGCCCCCGTCACAGCCGCTGTGCCCCTGTCACATCCACTCACAGGATGGAGCTGAAAGCCGTCCACTGCGGATGCGTCGTTCACGCCTCATTCACTGAAAGACCATCCCCAAACATTCCCCCCTCCTTCTCAGTCACGTCACGTCACTCCTCAGTCCTAACATCCTGCAGTCGGGTCACTGTGAAGACATGGACGGGTGCTTCTCGAATCACCGAGTCGCACATTCCTTGGGGACGTCCGAGCCCCCCACGTCGTCGTTCGGGGACGACGTACACGGGTAGCCGGGCGGAGCGGAGCGGGTGGAGAGGTCGAAGCAGAACATGATACCCCCTATACGTACGTCCTAGAAGAGACCCAGTAGAGACCCAGTCTTTAAGACCTCCTTGAGTAATGCACACACCGGATTCATCAAGCCCCCCCCTTCAAGGTCAACAAGGTTTGAGATTGGAGGGATTGGAGACCACATCCCAATTCTATTTCCTGGTCACCTGGCCACCCAACATCAACTACTATAATCATCCTCATCCGCGTTGCTCTGATGTCCTGTCGCCCACTACGGGGGATCAGGTGGCAATGTGGTGCGGCCGCAGCCTCAGTGTGGATCCCTCTGGAAGTACAGACTCATCTCTCGGTTCGACCAATGAAAAGGTTTCAGGGAACATCTGCAGGACCAGGACCTTCAGTACGTGATCTAACTTGAGATCCTAGTGGCTGAGGTCACGATCGCTCGTCCCCTAAAGAGGTCACAAACAGAGCAAACGATCGACTCCAAAAAGCTACTGCAGGTCCTCAGGTCCTGGTTTCGACCCCTGTCTTTTCAGTTCGCAGTTCACCCCCCCCCCCGGTCCGTTCCGCGGTCCGTTCCTCAAAGCCATTGACCTTGCATCCGATGTTAGCCACATCGACCGGTCATTGGCTGACATCACGGCGCTCTTCCAGACCCCCTATAGGCCCCTATCCCTAGAGGCCTCCAGTTGTACCGAACCTGAGAAGGTGGGACTGGGGTGGGTGCCAGGAGGGTCTAAACACCGTCTGAGGGGGTACTTGGAGGTGTAGGGTATGTCTTTGTGACTGAAAAAGACCCTGCCCATGTGAGCCAGCCAACCACACGCCCTGCAACAAACCCATCGTCGGTTCAAGAGATGCCAAGGAGCGTATATACATCATCCGGCTTTGGAAACACCTGCGAGCAACCAAACCAAACAAAAATCAGTAGACGCACAAAGTCATTTTTCCGTGTTTTTGTTGAACGGCGTGATCTTCCTCAGCGAAGGAATGAAAAACACGACTGAAGTGACGTTTTGAAAGCGACTAGAGCGGATAGGGATGGATTGGACTTTGAGATTGGCTCATCTGTCAGGGTCGGCCCCCGAAAAAACAATGGCTTCGGCTACATCCCATCACCAGGGCCCTGTAGATGAAGAAGATGATGATGGTTAGGAGATGTTCAGTTGCAGGCGGACATCTCCCAAATTGTGATGTGTGTTTTTACCGACTGTTAACTGGAATTGGACCCGTCCGTCGCCGAGGAGAGGTTCGGAGGATGCTAATATGCTTTCGGAGTAGTAATTGGCCAGCTTATAGACTCCCCGGAATTCCTCAAGGTTTCGTGGAGTGAAGACTACCTGTTTGATATGGTCTTCCTTTCGGGGCCCTGCCATCCACTTCGATGATTCTTTCAGGGAGTGTAGTACAGTATATATGAGTTGTATTCCAGTCGTGTGGAGCCTTTGGGTTTTAGTAGGATGGCCTCTACAGTGGAACATGACTGAAAGAACTCATGGATGAAAGATGGCAAACACCTTCGACCCCGACCCCGTAAGTTTGGGACTCCCGTAAGAACATCACACGGCACACGCAGCCTCCACTTCCTACAGCGCCTCCGACACAACATGACCGTGCAATAGACCTACAAATTTACTTGGCCTTCTTGGACGTCCATGTTATAAGGCGTGAGTTTCTAGCCTCAGTGAAAGACTAAGCAACCATTAAACACTAAGCTGTTTGCAAAAGTTATTATCATATCCATGGTACATGACTGAGCGTGCCTTGAAAATAGGGAGAGCCCCCCCACACCCCTCCTGGCTAAAGAACAACGTTTAGAACCCCCCTACACACCCTTGCCCTGCTGGCTAAAGAACAGACTCCAAAAAGCGATGATCTGATCGTTTGGGGTTGCAGGTATTGGTTGGAGCGTCTCCCGACTCCCGCACTCAGCAGCGAACCAAGGTCCACTCAAGACCCACCCAATCGACCGCCTCCCTCGCGCAAAGTGGCGGATCAAGTGCCGCGCCTGGGTCGGAAGATGAAGCCGCTTGGGAAAACGTTGGGCTTCGGAAACGCGTCGCTCGCGCTCTCCATATCCGACATGATCATGATGTCAATCCTTTCCTATCTCCCGCCACCACCCACCCGAAACCCACGACCTTCTGAAGAAGTTTCTGAACCTGACATGAAGAGAGTCCAAAGCCAACACAAATCGCTTCTCGACCCGGCAAAACCCTCCGTCTTTGAACCAAAACCTGATTCCGAACCCGACCCTTTGTCCACAACAACTTCGATCCCCCCCCAATGATTCCCACCGAACGAGCAGGGACAGAACTGGAGGCTACTGGGTCTTGCGGGGTCGAACATGTTGCGGTTGAAACCGCCTCCTATGCTCCCCAATGCGGGCAATCTCCGGAATGTTCATCGAACTGTTCAACCATTAATAGTCCCTAGGGCTCCAGTCGTACCTCCTCACAAGGTACGACTGGACCCTCTAAACCCACCCCAAACACCTTCTTAGAATGCACTCGGAGCCCTAGGGAGTTTCAGATGGGGGAAAACCAGCTGTCCCAAAAGTTGGGTTTTTCCAGGTGATCCACGGAACTCCTGGATGGTTTCAAAGTAGATGGCCCAGTCGTCACCTCAAGATCTCTTGAAACGATGGGGGTCCACTACTGGGTCCACTACTTCACCGCTGGATCCAGCTTGTGAAACTGGTGCCATCTACTCTGAAAGCATTATATCTGGATCTTCCAACTACGCGACATTTATGCCTCTTGGACTCTTGGCTGTTTTTGTTGGATGAAATGGCAGAACAAGTATTGCACTCACTAAAAAAAGGGCAGTGGACAAAAACCGCCTCTTTGTAGAGGACAGTCGTCTTCCAGGGCCCCATTTTCCACGTAACAATGTTTCCCAAAGGCTCATTGGACCCTCATTTCGCCAGGGTTTTGACCCTCACAGCCAGGGTGAACTGGACCTCAAACATGTAGCAGTTTGAGGGTCCATGAGCCTCTGGGTAGTGAGTCAGTTGGAGGAGCTCTGTTCCCCAAAGTTCGGTGAGCCGAGTCGAGCTCGCTCCATCCGTCACCATTCCTTACCCGCCTTTTTCAGGCGGTTGATCTGCCATCGGTTGAAGAACCCGACAGTTCGACTTATCCCAGTTGGGTACCTGAGGTTATGGGCCTATTGTTGCTAGTAGTTTGTACAGCTACTAGATGCTACTAGTAGTTATACCCTTGTTACTAGTAGCGATGCCTTTGTTACGGACCGCTTCGCCGTCACAGGCGGTCACACGGTCAATTTTTCATCCATTTTTCAGGTCACCCACACCACCTGTTTGCGCGCGCGCCCCGAGTCCCCGGACGAAGTTGTTGGAGTTCTCCGAGGGCTGCTGCGACTCGGTGGCCGCGTGGCTTCGCGCGAGGTCGGACGTCTTCGTCGTTGCGGCGCGGCGTGCGGTCGAAGCCAGGCGGTGTGGCGCGGGTGGGAAGGGGGAGCTCCCTATGAGAGGTTGAACAGCCCTTTTTCGCCGGACCCCATGTGGAACAGCACGACCGGGGTCCTCGTTCCTCTATCTCTCAACCTCTCTTGGGATCTTGGCGGAGTGGACAGATGGAGGCTCGCTCTCTAGCGATGGAAACACATGGAAACTCGGAAAGGCTCCAACAAGTGGAGCCAATGAAATGGATAGAATCAGTACTATATAGTTTATTCCCAAAGGACATATTTGCATTGTTTGTTTCCATATCCATACAATATGGTTCCATCTATTTGTCGTCAGATTTCTGACCCCGCTTTTGAAACGACCGGTGCAAAAATTCAGTGGGTTTGTGGGGTCACCTTCACTCGGGCTATGAGCAGGAAGATGTGGTTCTCAAAGCGAAGTGGCACTCGCTTAAAACATGTTAATACAATATCTGGGTGTGTTTGAAGGTAGACCTTCAATTACAGACTCTTCACTTCACCTTTGGTCAAACACCCCCCCGGGCGTCTGCTGGGTCTGACGTCAAAGTGAGAGTTGCACCCATAGGGGTAAGGGAGTGAGATGCCTTTAAGCATTGAACTAAGAAAAACTAAGTGCACCTAAAGAACAACCAACTAAAAATGTGTTGCAGTGAAAGTGTGGGCCAAGAAAACACTCGGCTACGGAAAAACAGAATTGCCAAACTTACAAGACCACACGTTTGCCATATTAACAGGAGCAAAAACACACCTTGTTTTGGCGCAAACTGGCCGCACAGTGCACTGAACTAATGAAAACTAATTGGTGGGAAACTGCGCGAAAACCTGAACATAAGATTGTTAGTTTGCTTACCTTATTATGAAATAAAAATTTAAGTTGATATACTATGATATACCCAATTAGAATATGGCACCAATTAGCCGTCCTAAGCATGATCCCCGAGCGCGCGCTCTTCGCGCGCTCTTTTTCCTTTTACCTCTTCCTCTTACTCTTCCTTTTTCCCGTCCATTGACTTGCTCACTGTTGAATCAGAACCTATCGATTTTTCAGTTTTTTTACACGGAATCCCTCCCTTCCTTTTCGCGTTCTTGCTCTTCCTTTTCTCCTTTCTGGAGCCAAAACCTATCGTTCTTTTCCTACAGCGTTTTTATCGTTATTTCAGCCCTCCTAAGCCCTCCTAAGCACAGCCCGCCTAAGCCTAGAGGTACTGGTAGCATAGTAGTAGTAGTAGTAGTAGTAGCAGAAGTAGTAGAAGTAGTAGTAGTAGTAGTAGTAGGAGTAGTAGTGGTGGTGGTGGTGGTAGTAGTGGTCGTAAGAGCGGAACAAAACAGTGGTACAAACCTCACCTTAACGCCAAACCTATCGTTTTTTCTACCTTTTTGCCCTCCCAAGTCATTTCTCCCAATGAGAACCATGTTGGTGGTGGTAGCAGTAGCAGTAGCAGTAGCAGTAGCAGTAGCAGCAGCAGCAGCAGTAGTAGTAGTCGTAGTGGTAGTGGTAGTGGTAGTAGTAGTACTAGTACTAGTACTAGTAGTAGTAGTAGCAGTAGTAGTAGTAGTAGTGGTAGTAGTGGTTGTAGTGATAGTAGTAGTAGTAGTAATAGTAGTAGTAGTAGTAGTGGTAGTAGTAGTAGTAGTCGTAGTAGTAGTAGTAGTAGTTAGTAGCAGTAGTAGTAGTAGTAGTAGTAGTTAGTAGTAGTAGTAGTAGTTAGTAGTAGTAGTAGTAGTAGTAGTAGTAGTAGTAGTTAGTAGTAGTAGTAGTAGTAGTAGTAGTTAGTAGTAGTAGTAGTAATAGTAGTAGTAGTAGTTAGTAGTAGTAGTAGTAGTAGTAGTAAGTAGTAGTAGTAGTAGTAGTAGTAGTAGTAGTAGTAGTAGTAGTAGTAGGTAGTAGTAGTAGTAGTAGTAGTAGTAGTAGTAGTAGTAGTAGTAGTAGTAGTAGTAGTAGTAGTAGTAGTAAGTAGTAGTAGTTAGTAGTAGTTAGTAGTAGTTAGTAGTAGTTAGTAGTAGTTAGTAGTAGTTAGTAGTAGTTAGTAGTAGTTAGTAGTAGTTAGTAGTAGTTAGTAGTAGTTAGTAGTAGTAGTTAGTAGTAGTAGTTAGTAGTAGTAGTTAGTAGTAGTAGTAGTAGTAGTAGTAGTAGTAGTAGTAGTAGTAGTAGTAGTAGTAGTA
>CAXAMN010000636.1:480834-515509 GCA_963970005.1 Durusdinium trenchii
TAGTAGTAGTAGTAGTAGTAGTAGTAGTAGTAGTAGTAGTAGTAGTAAGTAGTAGTAGCAGTAGTAGCAGTAGTAGTAGTAGTAGTGGTAGTAGTAGTGGTAGTAGTAGTAGTACTAGTACTAGTACTGATACTAGTACTAGTAGTAGCACTAGTAAAAGTAGTCGTAGTAGTAGTTGTAGTAGTAGTAGTGGTAGTGGTGGTAGTAGTAGTAGCAGTAGTGGTAGTAGTGGTAGTAGGAGTAGTAGTAGTAGTAGTAGTATTAGTAGTAATAGTGGTAGTCGTAGTACTAGTTAGTAGTCGTCGTAGTGCCAGTAGTTGTAGTGTAGTAGTAGCAGTAGCAGTAGCAGTAGTGGTAGTAGTTGAAGTCGTAGTAGTAGTAGTAGTGGTGGTGGTAGTAGTAGTAGTCGTAGTAGTAGTGGTAGTAGTAGTAGTGCCAGTAGTAGTAGTAATAGTAGTAGCAGTAGTAGAAGTAGGATAAAGTAGTAGCAGTAGTGCTAGTCGTGGTACTGGTCATAATTCTAGTACTAGTACCAGTAGTAGCAGTAGCAGTAGCAGTAGCAGTAGCAGTAGTAGTAGCAGTAGTAGTAGTAGTAGTACTAGTACTAGTAGTAGTACTAGTAGTACTAGTAGATAGACAATGTATCTAAACCTTGCGCTCGCCCTTGCGCCTTCCAGGTAAAAACAACAAAAAACTGATCAATCTTTATGACATGTCCTCTCTAAAGCCTGTCTCTATACCAGGGGTTTCGAACGGCTCCCAATTATGTTTGACTGACTGAAGCAAAGAACATTCCTTGACTCCCAGGGGAAACGAATGTAAAAAAGCACCACCCTCGCAGCCCAAACCCCGAACGATGTGTTTTCCCCGAAAGCATTGCGAAGGGTTCTTCCGTAAAATCTCTTGAACACTGACACTTCTACACTTACGCTTGAACACTGACACTTCTACACTTACACTTGAACACTTACGCTTCTACACTTACACTTGAACACTTGCACTATGGCACAGAAGTATCCAAGTTTGTAAGTGTGAGTATCCCAGTGTAAGTGTAGCAACCAAGTGCAAGAATGCAAGTGTAAGTACCCAAGTGCAAGTATGCAAGTGTAAGTATCCCAGTGCAAGTATGCAAGTGTAAGTATCCAAGTGCAAGTATGCAAGTGTAAGTATCCCAGTGCAAGTATGCAAGTGTGAGTATTGAAAATTGAAAACTTTCACGGGAGATGTCCTAATGATCCAAACTATGGTTGAACACAGCAAATGGCACATGACAAATGCACAAGTTCTAGAGCTCTTTTTCCCGCCGAGCTGAATTTTAAAAAACGTCATGTGACACATGTCACGTCATTCAATCAGCCATTACTAATTCAAGGGCAACATCAATCAGAATCAGCTCAGTGATTTCATTGAGGTCCTCGACTGTTGGCTGCGTTTGTGGAGCTTCCTCCACTGTTGGCTGTGGACCTGGAGTTTCCTCCGACTCGGTGTCAGTTGCGGTCCCCTGCCACTGTGAATCATTTGTCAAATTAGAAACCTCGATCCTGCCGCGCTTCTCACATTAATCAGGTTGCACATCTGGCTGCTGGCGCGTGACATGTGTCTGATGGCACATATCTCTGAACTGTGTCGAGGAGGTCAGGGTCCCTTTGAACGCATTCTCGGCCTGGCCCACGAATTTCCATCTTGAAGCGCCATTTGTCACATGTGTCACTTGACTGAGTGTCACGTGACTCTGCGTCCGATGGATCCTGAAAGATGTGGCAAATGGCACATGGCAAATGTCGCAAGTTCGACAAGCAAGACTATAAATTTCCACTGACCCTAGTCCAAGTCAAGCGACAGTGACGCGGACCTCATATAGTCCTTTCTGCCACTGAATGGCTTCCAGGATGTTCTTGGACTCAATCTTCCGGAAATTGGGGCCATGCGGAACAGTAGGACGTGACATGCTTAACACACAAGCAAGTCTCACTTGACAAAACACTTGGCAAAGCTCGCGCGTATTAACATGTGTCACTTCGGCTTAAGCGGCAGCGCAGGAAAAAGGTAACGCTGTCACATGACAAGTGACATGTGTTGCCAGCGCAGTAAAACAAGCCAGCGTCGCCAATCTGGAATTTCCCTGATGGAGCCTGAGCATTGCCAAGTACCAAGTTTCAGTCACACACTCTCCACTGGCAGTTAAACCAAGAAATGCACATGAGGCACAGGCCATGTGAAGGATGTCCTCGATGATGAAACATGCTCGACACCTTGACGATCATTCAACAATTGACACGTGACGCGCAAGTCAGCTGAAATGGTTTCGCATGAAATGATTCTGCAAATTTCTGCAACTTGCTTGTCAAAACCCAACTTGATCCACGACAAGCACTGGACTCGCAAGCTTAATTGAGATCCGGGCATGTCAAATGTTGGTAGGCGGGCAAGCAGTGACAGCTCCGCTCAAGGTCGCGAGCACTCAAGCTGCTGGTAAGGGCAAATGGTGAAGTTCTTCACTCTAGAAATAGTGAAAAGAACTAACTGTATCACTTAGGTGTCGTTTTTTTGACCTAGGTGTTCATTTTCAAAGTCCCTGAGACTGCCTGATGACTGACATCGAGACTCCATGACCTTATGCTTATGTCACGCCATTGTCACACATTCGCTTTTTTCGATATGTGTGTGTATGAAAAACTTAATGTGTGTGTGAAAAACATAGTAGATGCAATTGGCTTACTCAAAAATTATTTGCCCACCAAGACTTTGCATTTACTGCCATTTGGATGGCTCAACTTTTAATCTTTTATTCCAGCAAGCTGGATCAAGTCGTGACTGCAAGCTGTGATAAAATGAAAGACAACAAAAATGACAATGACAATGACCATGACTAGACCGATGGCCCTGGTCCGTTTGCCCATGCACACGCACTCTTATTTTCCTGCGGCTGTGTTCTATCCTTGTTTGTGCTTGCGCTCTTTGCGCGCTGCCTCCCGGATATTCTTCACATCGCGCCGGAAGCGCTCGCTGGCTTCCCACAAGTTCTTGGGGCTTGTAAATTTTTTTTGCCTCCTTTGAGGACCATCACATCACGGCTAGTTTCAAACTCATGGATTCTCCTCCGCAGTTCCATGACTTGACGCGCCAAGCTCTCAGTGATTCGACCATTTTCATGGATCATCGTTGCCCGTTGCCCCAGATGGATGAAGATTATCAAGGTCTTCAGATTCAGCAGCCGGTGACACTGATCAGGAATTTGTTGCCCCAGTTCGGAAATCAAATCAGGCTGCTCCCGGCAATTCTGCACCAAGTCCTTCAGCGACCGCTCAGTGACTTTTTCGTCGGTTTCGGCGCGAACAACGTGTGGCTCAGAGCGGACTGCATGAGGGCTGCGGGAACAAAACACAAAGAGAGCTGTGGACAGAAACCCTGGACCAAAATGCTGGGGACAAATCCACTTGGTTTGGTGGGACCAGCGAGCTGGATGTTTTAACCTTAGAAAACTGCAAGCAAGCTTGCTGTGATTTATGGTGCAAACTTTCATTTATCAATGGAACCTGACAGTCACAGAATCAAATTCAACAGTTCACCACCAAAACTTTTTGGCCCTCCGTCTTCTGCGCAGATCCGCCACTTCTAATATCAGCAAGCTAAGCTATTAACTGAACATATCCTCTGTCAACGCCATGACATGAGGCTCCAAACGCGCTGGGTGCACCAAAATGCCTGTCAGCAAATCTCGGTGGTCTTCAAAGATGACCAGGCATTGGGAAAACAGCCAAGAACAATATGTGTGGGAAGAAAACACACCGCAAGCATCATCAACTTTCAAGCCACTCTTGATGGTGGACACCGAAGCATTCAAATCCTCCAGGAGGGCTTGTTTGCGTCCAGAAGGGAAATTGGAGATTCTCTCACGGAAACTGTGCGAGATCCGGCTGCAAAGATTGACGCGGCCTCCATCCGAAGGACCCAGCGGGGGCACATTCATCATCTCTTGCTGCAGCTGGGGGGGGGTCTTCGCCATCATGTTCAAGGTAGCTCCGGGCGAAATACGTCAAAACTTGCACCTGCTTCAGCACGCGGAGGTGATACTCGCATGTCACTAGGCCTCCAAGTTGGACACATGATTCCTTGATCACCTCCATGTGGTGCGATCCGACATACTGCCGGCTTTCTTTTTTCAGTGTTCAGCTTCGCTGTAAAAGCTTCTGTCATGGACAGCTCCATGGTCATGCGGTCAAACGAGTAAACGACAAATTGGGAAATTGTGCCTCATTGCTGCAACGAACACAGAATGACAGTTCCAGGCCCAGTGATCGTCGCATTCTAGCCATATAGGTTGTGAAAGTCGTATCAATATCTCGCAAATATGGAGAACGTTTGATTGACTCACAATAAAAGTCTTTGTGGACGGGCAATTTTTAGTGAGCCAATTGCATCTGCTATGTTTTTCACACACACAATATGTTTTTCATACACACACATATCGAAAAAGTGAATGTCTGAACATGGCATGACATAATGTCATGGAGTCTCGATGTCAGTCAAGCAGTCTCAGGACTTTGGAAATGAACACCTAAGTCAAAAAAAACAGCACCTAAGTGATACAGTTAGTTCTTTGAGCCAAGTAGCGCGCAGGCCTCCCAAACCCCTCCCAAACCCAGCGCCAGTTCTCATCTTCCAGCTGCCCAGATACTCCGCACACTACAGTTTTCCTACCAAGTCGCCAGTTCTCATCTTCCAGCTCCCCAGAGACTCCGCTACAACTTCGCCAGTTCTCATCTTCCAGCTCCCAGATACTCCGCGACTGCGCCTACTACAGTTGCACTACAAGGTCGCCAGCTCTCATCTTCCAGCTCCCCAGATACTCCGCGTACAAAGTTGTACTACCACGTCGCCAGCTCTCATCTTCCAGCTCCCCAGATAATTACTCCGCGTACTAAAGTTGTACTACGACGTCGCCAGCTCTCATCTTCGATCCAGCTCCCCAGATACTCCGCGTACTACAGTTGCACTGCCAAGTCACTAGTTCTCATCTTCCAGCTCCCCAAGTACTCCGCGTACTATAGTGTTACTACAAAGTCGTCAGTTCTCATCTTCCAGCTCCCCAGATACGCGCGTGCCTGGGACAAGTCGCCCTCTCGCATGCTTTTCGCGCACTCGACCCGCACAGTCTCAGCACAGGGTTGCGCGGGCATGGGGCAAATCGCGCTCTCGCCTGCATTTCGCGCACTCGACCCGCACGATTTCCGCAGAGGGTTGCGCGCGCATGGGACAAATCGCACTCTCGCCTGCATTTCGCGCACTCGACACGCACGATCTCCGCAGACGGTTGCGCGCACAGGGGACAAATCGCACTCTCGCCTGCATTTCGTTCCCTCGACACGCACGATCTCCGCAGAAGGTTGCATTTTCGGTTGACGCTGTTCGTCCCACCCTCCGCCTTTAAAGAGAATTTATAAAGTGGGGAAATGTTTTTCAAACCACAAGTTCATGTGGGAGAGTGCAGTGGGATCTCCCAAGACGTGATATTCCGGGGGTTTATAAATCAAGAGTCAGTTCAAGAGTCTACATATATTCCCCTGCGTTCCATTGTCCTGACGGTGACTGGATGATACCTTCCTTCTCCGTGTATTCAAGTGCTACGTGCCTGAGTTTCGGGGTAGACACCGACCCCAAAAACTCAACTTGCAGAAACCACTCTGAAAATGCTTGCCATCTTGGCGAGGAAGAAGCTCCACAACCAAGAGAGGTAGCCAGTGACCTGAACTAGGACCTTACTGGGGTACCTATGCTATAGGCTATAGGGTCCTGACCCACCTCTGTTGGAACGCCAGTTCTCCCCAAGTCGCCGGTCGCCCCACGAACCCGCACGTGTTCCACGGGTCTCCGCACACAGCCACTGGACCCCTCGACCTCGGCCCGTTCGTTGGGCACAGCGAACCTCGGTCGTGGCGGGTGAGTCGCACTGGAAGGTTCACCCAACGAACGAACACCCTGTTCCTGTTGCAGATCGGGAAACCCCAGCTTGGGCAAAACATTTGGTGTGGCAGGTCAGACACTTGAAGTAGGGTAGAAAAGGAGTCAAAGTTCTGTTTAAAGGAAGTCTCGCCCAAGAAACGACTCCACCACAAAAGAAAGCGGTCAAACAGTCTGTGGGCCACAAAAAACTATGGAAGAAACCACGACGGCAACCCACAAAAACACTCTTGCCAAGTAATCAGAAGGCTAATACATGATTTTCAGATCTCACAAAAATCATCAAAAATCTCTATAAATGATCAATAAAGAAACACAGACCGTCTTGACATGTCTTGACATACTTGTTTCGTTCTGTTCCCTCTTTCGCTGACATACTTGTGCTCCTTGTGCTCCCCTTCACCAGCTCATTCGATCGAAACCACCCAAAGACCCCGTCTCCGACCGATCGAAACGATCTCCCCTCTCTCGGACGACCGGATCACGCGAGTCCCGGAGACGAGTCCGGTCACCGAGAAAAACCCCTCGTCCGGCAACCAAACCCATCCCAGACGCGACTAATGGGACTGCCATATATGCCGATCAGTTGGAGTGGTGCCAGGGGGGTCAATGTAGGCATATATTCCAGTCCCATGGAGTGTATGGGCATGTGGAATGGATACGATACATGGCGCTGCCATGGCGCTGCCCCATGGCACTCCATTCGTCTGCCATGCAGATACCTACCGGACCTAGTAGCTAGCGCTTCCTGTCTGGTGACCTTTTTCAGCAGTGTATAGGGTTGTCCATTGGTAACCCCGAACGGAAGCAGCTGGTATAGATTGACCTTATTCCATAATGGATGGGTCTATTCTATTACCAGGTTGCACGCCCTGTTCCAAATAGAGTGATCAGCTTGGCTTGTGTTGGCTTGTTTCACTGTCGACTGTTACAGGCCTTACAGCTCAGTTGAGACAGACCCAACGTAGATATCCATGTCGACCATTTCACCTCCCTAACCTTTCCCATCCGACCTCCAACCGCCACCGCCAATCCACCGCGCCGGGCGGCAGCTCCGGCGCGGCGGCGCCCAGCAACGCGCAGGCGCTCTTGGCCGCGGCGTCGCGCACCTGGAGCGAGCGAGCGGCTCCGGTGACCGGCGGCGATGCGCGCCGGTTCGGTCGCGGCCGCGGTCCGACGCCTCGGCCGCGGGCGAAGCGCGGCCGTGGCCGGAGCAGTCGGACCATGGGGGAAAGGGGCATCCTTTGGGACTAGAAAGCACACACCTCTGACCCGGTCGGAGAAGACGGCATGAGGTACTTGGGTATTCTCTACAGTCACAAGCTGGCCCTGGGAGATGCAGTGACGAACTGCCCAAGCTATCAGTAAATGCTCAAGTCATGGAGTGTTTGGGTACAGTCACTTCAGACTTCCAACAACACGTTACACTGTTTGACCATATTATCATCTCATGTTAGATTTGAATAACGCTTTGAACTATCATATGCCGGTCATTTCGTTTCATGTGTTCTTGGAACAACACTTTGGACATCTTTTATATAGCTTTTACTAGGCTTTTAGTATCTTTTAGTATGTTTTATCATTATTTCAGAGTGAAACTAGATTCATTTCAGAGAACTTGATGGGAACGTTTTAGTGATCTATCCGTTCACAGCCAAGGTTTAACCCTGTTGATGTCGCGCTCCTTCTGTGGACATTGTAAAACAACAATCTTGCTCATCAGGTATGTGTATGAAGTTCACGCAAGTCCCCATCTAATCATTTATCATTACGCTCACTACCAGCCAGACCTGTTTCTTCCACAGGACACATGAGACCTGTCGCTCGATCTAGTGCATTTGCTGTGGAGCAATTCATGATGTCTTTGACTGGGAAACATCCAGCGACCGGGAGTTTCCGGGGGTATCCGGGAGTATCCCCTCTATAAATCAACCAATAGAACCTCAATAGTCTGGCGCCTTCAGGTTCCGATTTATTTTCCAGTGGACCGTACTGTCCACCTGTACTTCTGTGGGACAACATGGGACAACTGTCCTCTCCAAGAGTTCGGTTGGGGCAGGATATCCATTCTTCAGTCCTGGGTAGGCAATAGTAAAAAGGCCGACGTGGCAGCTTACCTCTCGCCTGAACTGTCTCATTTTAGCAGGGGCTCCCGCAGGGCTGCAGCTGACTGAATCTATGACTCCATCCGCCAGCTCAATCCGCACGCCTTACCTACTTAAAACCGCTGGTCACGAGTACCAACAGAGGTGGGTCAGAACCCTATAGCCCATCCCATATGTACCACTACAGGGTCCTATAAGGTCTTTCAACCTCGGTTGGTAGTTCCAAAGACTCAATGGGTGGGTCAAAGCCGTGGGACGTCACACCGGCGTGACGTGCCACGGCCGTCCACGGACGTCCGCACGGGGTCCGGGGGCCCGCGGGGTCCGCGGCGGTGCGGAAGGCAGCACTGTTCTCCTTGACCCCAGGGTGTTGACACACCCAATTCAAACAAAAGACCGAACATGTCACCCTGATGTCACCCTGATGTCAGCTTCCAAAAGTGCTAAGTTCCATGGACTTCGGAATGAACATGGATGAACCCTAAACATCGTTGAGCTCTGCCGACGAACTGGAGGAGTGCATTGTCAATTGTCCATACATCAAGGAACTGTCTCGTGCTTGAAGACTTACTTGATCAACTTACTCCAGTCCATACCCAAAGCCTTGGGTTCCCCGAACCTTCTGGGCGTGCACCCTCTCTGCGCTCTCTTTTTTTGCCATGCACGTGTGAGACCGGGATTGGCCACTCTTCCCGAGTCGTCCGACGCGGAAGCGTTCTTGGAACGAGCGTCGGCCTCGCCTTCGGCTGTGGCGTGGGGAGGGATACTCCTTTCGGCTTTAGCCACAAAAGGAGACTCGCATGTCGAGCAACTGATGGATTGGTATGCTTTGGTGGAGTCGGAGTCAAGAAAGAGATGCAAAGACGAGTAGTCCATGCACCCTTTCTGACCCGTTGTATAGTGAGACTCAGGTAGATTCAACTGTGCAACAAATGAATAGGTTCTTCTTTCTTCACCGTGCTTGAGATTGAGATTGCGTGCTCGACTTTTTTTGAAAATCATTGGACTTGGGTCAGTTGGCTTGCTCCTCTACCAAAAAAACACCTGAAATCAGATGGGTGTCATCTACCTTGTCCTCTGCGTTCTGGACACCATCCTGCATGTAGTCGGTTGACATGTTTCAGCCTTCAAGGCAATCAGTTTTCCTTTTGAACCTTTTAAACATGGTTGATCATCTTGTCTAAAATCCTTGGGGCAAAACAATGGGAAGTCTTTATGGGAAGTCTTTATGTACATAGTAAAGACCACGTTAAAAAAAATAAACGGTGGGCCACCGACTTCAAGGGCATTCAATCACTTCACGAACGGTTGAGCCATCCTGACCCGCTCCGCTTCAGAGTCGACCTCTGCAACTCAGCGGAGCAGCTGCGGTGCAGCGGAGCAGCTGGGGAGCTGCGAAAGGACCACCATTCCGTGCAAGCGTCGGCCGCGCTGAGGTCACACTGAACCCCAAAGCGGAGCCCTTGGCGCCCAGCATGGGTTCCAATGGCTTTGGGGCTCTGGTCTTGAGATGAATTTGGGTCTGATCCACTTGCTCCACACCAGAGCATTTCACTCCCTTACGAAAGTCGAAAGTGACAGAAATCCATGTTTCCTGCCCAAACAACGGTTTCCTTGTCAAAAACAACAAGGAACAGCCCAGTCTGTTCATGCAAAAGCAAACACATATGCCGAAAACACATTGTAGCCACAAAGTACGCCGGGCCAACCCAGATGTTCAACCCTCTACATCAATGTCTTGCATCGGGATGCCGATGATGCACAAAAGTTCTTTGACTCACCGAAAGTGTTTTCCAAGAGCAGCGCACGATTGGTTAAACTCCTATCACCCCCAGTGCCAAAAGAGGTTGAAGGGTCACTGAACCTCTCTTGGTGATGTCCCACCTTGGAAGTAATCAGGTACCATCGAATGCCAGGGTACCATATACCTCTGTACACGACCGAGGGGATGCCCTCCAACCAACCAATGGTCAAAGGATGTCAAAGGTCATCTGTGGGCGGCCGACCATTTCCATGCCACGATCTGCTACATGTTTGCAATCTCCGGGCTTGGCCGAGCGCGAAGTGTGTTGATCATGCTGAACTATGGCGAACTTCCAAGTTAAAGTACCAAGACTTCAAAGTCTTTCATGTCATCGTGACCATTTGGAGGTGCGAATTTCAAGCTTCATGCCTATTATAACACTCGGCAACGATGAGTTTGTTTGTTTGCATGTTGCCGAGTAAACCCACTGAACCACAAAGCACCAACTCCTGTTGAAACACATCAATTGCAAGCACAAGGAGTTATATGAAAAAACAGAACCGGTTACAAGTTACAAACCAACATAGAAACGCAGTTCGTTCAAAAAAAACTAGCTTTTGATGGGTCTATCCTCATGTTTCACCCTAGCCTGCGGGAATGTATGGCTGGATCATCCAAACTGTGCAGAATTGATGTCTTTCCCAACCATAAAGCCAGCCCAAAGGCGGACATGTTGCACAGCGAAAGATGCAAGTACTGGTCCAAGTATCAACACAACGCTTGGAACCACACGTCACCCAGTCACGTGCACGGGTGATGGCTCACCGATTCTAGTCTTCGACGTCCGATGGTCCAAACCGCCCTTCCACGTGTTTCGTGTCACTGCAACGATGCTCGGCCAAGGCAACTAAGCAAGGCATGCACCAATGCAAGGCATTCACCGTCTGATTGAGTGATTTTCGCCCTGTGGGGACGAAGTGGACAAAGCAAAAGGTCTTCTACACATAGGGCGGCCAGGTGAGGGCCCGGACCCCTGCGTTTTCGGTGGAGAAGGCCCGACCCCTGCCATAGAGAGCCCGTTCGGATTCTTAGAAATCACTCCATGGGATTGGCATCGAAAACCTGGAGATCAGCTCAGGGTGATTGACGGGGTCAATGTGAGGGGCAACTGGTGCCATACATTCCACCATGGCAATTAGGCGCGACCTTTTCTTAAATTACCGAATTTCGCTTTCACCCACAGAGGTTGAAGAACCCTATATAGACTAGGTACCCCAGGTTCTCCGGGTCCTATTTACGGTCACTGAACCTCCCTTGGCAATGTTGATTGGTTCACATTGTTCTACAAAGAACTCGCCGATGTCCGTCGTGGTTCACCCTGGATGATCCTGATCTAAATTCTCCCACCCGAAGCATAGACCAGCGGAGGACTCGGAGGACCCGGTTTGCCCACCAGCTAAGTCAATGCACATGTCATAGCTTCCATGCCTAACAGAGGTTGAATGACCCGAACTAGACTATACCAGTTGGGTACCCCAGTGGGGTCCTATTTACGGTCACTGGCTACCTCTCTTGGTATTTCCAGAGAACTTGAAGATTCCTTTCTCCTCGAAGACATGCTGAACACCCTTGGAGATCAACGGATGCACAGCTGAGGGTTCCTCTGAAGCACCCTTCTGTGCACATCAAACTGTATCTTCTCCATTAGAGGGAAACTGAAGTAGACTTCTAGCCTTAGGCAATTACCAATACATTCATCAGGCAAACTGGGATGCAAACTGACATCGCTCGAATGGTAATCTTCAACAACAATAGCTAATAAGAGACCGGTCACCCCTCTTGTGTATATATATATATATATTATATATGTATGGTACGGATCTAAATCCTAAACACTGTAACAGTTGTTGTTGTTGATGATGATGATGATGATGTAGATGCTGATGCCGATGAATATGATCAACAAAGACCTATTTTCCAAACCACCAGACGATGAATATGCCTGCCGAGGGTCACCATGAATAGGATCACCCAGCCACACAATAGGATCCCAGTACACATATGCCAACGATATGCAAAAACGACTCCTTCAGACACAGACCACACCACCATGTTCCTCTAGATGGAGAGGTAAAACACCTCTCCCATCGGTCTCCATCTGCTTCGAAGCATCGTTGGGTGTTATTCACGGACCATGACTTGATCCTGCAGACGGTCTGTTGGCAACATGAGGCAAAAAAGACTCTTCAAGACCGATGGACCCATCAAAGTCCTAGCATAGGACCAGTCATAGGACCAGATAGGACCATTGGCATGGGGCTGTAGGACCATAGAGAGGACCATCATCTAGGACCATAGATAGGACGGATAGATCCAGGCTCTCGTCACACGTGTCCACAGTCCAGCACTCGTCTCACCACCGAGGCGCGACACTGGGCGCCATCCCCGCGCCCTCCGTTTTCCTCACGTCATCAGCGCGGCATCCTTGGGTGAAGAGGGCCGAGAGGGCGGGAGACGTGGTGAAGGCGGTCTATAACTCCTTAAGACTTCTTTTGGGATGTTTGTGGATGGAAAGAAAACAGAAATTCAACTAACCAGCGTCATAAGTTGGTGTGATGTTGGTGCAGGAAATTTCTTCCAACTGGTTTTTGGTCGTTTCGAGATGAGTTTTAAACATGTTGGAAGTTAGAAGATGCCAGGTAGTAGAGGTTGATCTTTCTCGGCTTTTGGACCGAACTGAATGGGATTCCAAAAAAAACGGATCCAAAGATCCCAACCCAAACACTCCAGGGTTTCGGGGATTTGTGCCCCCCATGTAGGCATAATCTCCCTGAAACAAGCATGGAAGTGGAAAACCACCGGTTTGTAGAGGAAAACAGTCTTCCAAGGGGCCATGTTCCACGTAACCATGATTGTTTGTGTATATGGCAGTTCCATGGAGTGTCTGGGCAACAAGTTCTTTCTTTCACTTGGCAGGTCACGCCGGTCGGTCACGCTTGGGTCTATCGGTCTATCTGATCGGTCTACCTGTGGCCCAGTGGATGGAGCCTGGTTGCAGGGTTTGTTCATAAAACAGTGATGTTCTTGTTTACGGGTCCTGTTTCAGGTCAGTTCGGACAGACCCCAGGTCATGCCTCTATATATAATTACACCTAATACTAGGCAGAATCCCACGACCTCTTGACATGCGACTGGCTGGAACAAGAATGTACGCAGCCTGCACACCCAGCTTACAGCACCTCCACAGCGCGCGCAATCAGCTGTCAAGGGCTGTACTGCTTGCGCGCATACTTTTGTGCGCATAAACTTCTTCGCGCAAGATCATACGTTGTTGTTCCTCAAATAGGGATAGCTATGGGGTTCTGGCTGCGAATAAGAACGAGCTGGCTGCGCGCGTCCGAAAGGGTGTCGGTGCTGGTGCTGGTGTTGTGGTCCTGGGTGCTGGTGCTGTGAGCTGGGTGGGTGCGCGCGTTTAAGACGGGCGGCGGCGCTGGTCGGGTGCTGGCGCCGCTGCCGGTGTTGTCAGCTGGCAAAGCGCACCGGTGCTGGTGTCACAGCTGTCGGCCAAGACAGAACAGTGTAAATACCCCACAGCGCTAAATAAACAAAGGACGCTCAAGCGACAACACCGCATGATGTTGCGTGCATAAGTTCATGCGGCCCATGACTGCTGGCACTTCATTGTCAGAACCGGCGCTTGGTCGCCCTTCATGGCTGCAAGGAGCGGTTTGTTACCCTTCACTGTCTAGAAGCGGCGGTTGTTATCACTTCACTGTCAGAAGCGGGCACCAGCACCGAGCACCGGCACGCCAGCTCACGGCGCCAAGCACCAGCACCGGTATACCCAGCACCCAGCACCCTGTCCCTAGGAGCTCGGGAGGAGGTTGCCTAAAGGTATAGTGGCTAGGGAGGAGGTTCGCTAGGAGCTAGGGAGGAGGTTTCCTAGGAGCTAGGGCGGAGGTTTGCTAGGACCCAGCACCGGCGCCCACGCGCACTCCACCTCACAGCACCGGCACCGGCGCCGGCTGTCTCGTTGGGGTCTTGCTTCAGCAGGCATCCGAACAGTAAGTCAGCATTCAGGCCGCATGGCGGCGTTCTTGACGAATCTCTGTGTGCGAAATAGCTCGTTCCAGGACGTTGTTGTGATATAGACCATGAACCGGCCGACATCCATCAGCGCAGAAATCGTTCATGCCATTGACCTCCGGACGTTGCTGAGAGCAATGCCGAGACGGCTCACCAGCTCGGAGGTGTACGGCTCCTGCTTGGCGAGGATGTTGGCCAAGCTCAAGAAATCGGAATCTGACTAGCACTGAGAAGCATAGAAGGGCGACCCTCGGCGTTTGCTTGTCATCTTTTTCTGCCTTCTTTCTTGAGCTCGACGACGGCGTATAACCTGCTCCAGGATCATCATCTCTAAAGCAAACCTTTTCAATTGCCTGCCACGCCGCCCTCTTTTGCGCAAGCTTTTCATCCTTCCTGCGCCTTTTTGACTCGGGCCATTCGCGCGCCTTCTTCAGTTTCTCGGGCAACCTGCTGGGCTTTTCTTTTCCTTTCAGCCAGCCCTGCAATTCCTTGAGCTTGTGGTCCGTCTGAGCCTCCAGGCACTTGTGGATCACACACATTGTGACAACCAAAAAAGGATGAAAACGATTGGGCTGAGGTGTTCAAACCCTGTTCAAAACCCATTGTGTCAGTGATGATCATTAAGAAATGGTCGGGAGAGTGAAAAGCTGGATGTTCACTGGCTACCTCTGTTGGATATAGCCCCACAACACCCCACAGGCAAGTTTACCCAGCTCCACCCTTCACTCCGGACAACAAAAAGCGCCGCAAGTCACTGGCATTTGCTGTCCAGGAGCCAGTCAAAAGCAGAAAGACACGTATTCCATCCCATGTATTATATATATGTTCCCCATGCCAGGGATTTCTCCTCGCTCTGGAAAATAGCATTCACCCGACAACCGCCACCTGAGAGGTCTTTGCGGGGCTTAGACACCTCTTATAGGCCCCGAGTTGGGGGGAGTTGGCAAAATATATGCCCTATGACACACATGCGTACGCGTACATAGACGCGCACACACACACAATCACACTCACACTCTGCTCTGTGTCTTCGGCCAAGCATCTAAATCCTCCAATAAGCTATCTACATCTTGCAAAGTCTTCGGCCTCCACGGCTCGAGAATGACCGGCACGGCTCGGCTCGGTACGTCGAGGCTGTCGAGGCTGACGATGACTGGGCGGCCGAGCATGTTGTTGTTTGTTCGGCACCCACGGCGATCCATTATACCATATAGGTTGGGTCTATCCTAATACCAGTAACAATGGATGATGATGGTTAGGTTGTAGGCCTTGTTCAAAAATCGTGATAGTTGTTTACTGACTGTTATAGGTAATAGGACGCAGGATGACGCAGGTATATATACCTAAAAGAACCAGTCGCAGTCAGGACTCCAGGCCTCAAACAGTTTCAACAGGCCGGCCTGTTCTTACTAAAAGAGAGTCCCACCAGTAAACTGCGTTGAGGAACAGAATCACAGTACTCCTGTCCTTTTCTGTATCTGTCTGTGACATTACGGCATTGATGGGGGAACGGACGGAAAATCTGACGAACATCCAACACAAAGCTCTTCCTGGGCCCCTTAGGTGCACTACCAACAGAGGTGGGTGTCAGAACCCTATGACTATCCCAGTCTGGTACCCCAGGTTTCCGGGTCCTATTTACGGTCACTGGCTACCTCTCTTGGTAACCTCTCTTGGTATGTGCCAAGCAAACGTGCCACCTCTTCTCGTACTGAGTGGCATGTCCCCAGTACGTGCCCTAAGGGATCGGTCGGGGGGACAAGCTTTCTGCCTCAAGCGAATCCTTCTTGGACGATCCGCGGTGCAAGGGCTACATGGGTCCCAGCTGCTACGGGTGACCTCTGGCCCGGTGCTTCTTCGCATCTACAAAAGAAAGTGGTTCGGCACCATGAAATGCCCCAAAATGGCCCCACTGAAGGACACAAAACCATCGACACCTGCACTGATTCAACAAACAAAACCACTGTCCTGGCGGAAGAATTGTGGCAGCCCATGGTCGCCCATGGACTGCCCATGCATCAGCGGCCATCGAACTGAAACTGTAAGACGAGCCAACAGAGGTTGAGGGACCCTAGTTCGACTATCCCAGGCCAGGGTACCCCAGGTTTTCCGGGTCCTATGGTCCCGGTCACTGGCTACCTGTCTTGGAGTGTGTTGGGGAGCCTTCGACCGCCACAGGTTCAACCAATCGCCGTGGCGAACTTCGACTGCACGATGCCATATCGACCCATCCAAGAGAGGTATAGCCAGCGACCGGACCTGGTCCACCTGGGAAGGATCGTCGAAGCAGTCTAGAGTTCTAGATGGTTCTAGTCTAGTCCACCTCTGACTCATTCGTCGGCCGTTTCTCCAGGGAGTGAGTTTCGACAGGTGACCCAGGTGACCCACCCGACATCCCGGGAAGAATCCAACACCTGCCTTTCCGGCGAAGGTGCATGACGGCTGGTCGTCTCCTCTTCGAGAGACGAGAGAGGAAACCGAGAGACGTTGGGCGAGTGGTGAAACAGCACCCCGTTGGTGGTTGAGAGATGTCGTACCGTTTCTTTGTTAAAACAAATGGTGCTGTTCTTGTTGACCGACTGCTACAGGTATTGGGACAAACCCAACATGGCCCATTTACCTATATATTGCAGTGTTTTCACGGGTCTTGCTGTAGATATTCCAATCCCCTGCACGGTCTGGTTCTGCCGCAGTCACGGGACCACACTCGGCGTGCGAGCGAAGACATAGAATTGCGATGACTTCAAGAACAACTGGTTCTCCTCATGCCACCCGAGTTTGATGGGTGAGCATTCTTTGACAATCCCTATGAGCCAAACAAAAACAAGTACCAGCAGTCACAAAGGGGTGCTTAATGGAGCTTAGGGGTGCCCATTATCCACTCACTTAGGGACTAAACACCACCCCTTTGTGACTGTTGGTACTTGTTCTTAATATGTACTCGTTAAACTGGTTTTGCCGATTTCACAGGGAATCCTTTTTGACATGTCCGTGATTCTTTGATCATCCTTGGGTGGCCTTGTTCCAAAAAGGCGAACCACACACACTGTAGATATCAAACATGCTTTAAACATGCTTCATTTGGTTAGACGTGTGTATATTATAATGTGTACTTTATAGCATAGAAGAACGCACTCAAGCAACCAGGAAATGCAAACACTCAATTAGCACCACCAACACTCTGTTTTCCCCCCGAGAAGATGCAGGGTGCATGCCGAACGACCTCGCGCGTCGAGTGTTTCTCCTCTTCGAGAGAGGCCAACAAGGAGTCCACATCCATCCGCCGGCTGGCTGGTTGGGGATCCTCCATTGACGCTGAAGTCATGTGACATGCGCGACCGCGCGTCGGTGGGGTGGCACTTGATTTGAACCCGTTCGGGCGTATCTGTCGTACCGAACCTCAGGTTCGGGACGGGGAACTGGGGTTCCAGTCAGGTCCTGTCACCCTAGACTTCCGTGAAAGATCATTAAAAAACTTCTTGACCTGGTTTTTGTAGTGTAACATCCTTAGTTGATTCCATCATAAAACCTACTAAATTCATGGTGTTTTTAAGCAGGTCCAGTCATACCGAACCTGAGCTTCGGTACGACGATCCGAGCCCCAAGGGGGAAGCAGTACTTTTGATTGGTTTCCACGCGCGCCCGTCGGTCCAATATCATCCCCGTGCGTAGAGGTTGAACCATCAATACCCATTTCTTTTTCCGTTCGACTATCCCAGTTGGGTACTCCAGGTGACGGGTCCTATTTACGGTCACTGGCTACCTCTCTTGGTATGGTTCTTCGACTGTGGTTCGGTAAAGGTCCAAGAGAGGTAGCCAGTGACCGTAAATAGGACCCGTCACCTGGAGTACCCTGGTCTGGGATAGTCGAACAGTCGGGTCCTGACCCACCTCTGTTGGGTTGAACATATCTGATCATGACACCAACCCCAGCGACTTTGACTTGGGGGAGTTCTTTGGAACTTCTCCTTGCGCATGTCGTGTGATCGTTGAAGCCACCAACTGGTAATATATGCCGGTATGGCCAGGCCATCTCTCGGGTCTATCCTACGACCAGGGGCCTGAACCAAACCATGAATCTAAAGGTGTGCACATACAAAAACTATGTTTGTTGCTAGGGAAAACCAGGTTTTTGATGGTTTGGTTCAGGCCCCTGGTACCAATGAACCTGGATGATGGGGCCTGGTTGGATTTAGTGGTCCAACAAAAACCAAACCCAGAGGCTATGGCATAGACAACGGCAGAGCAACAGTGAGTCTGAGGACTGAGGATACTGAGATACTGATTTCTAGGCTGGGCACTTTCCAAAGCCTTCTTGGCAAAGACCGTGGAGCTTGGCAAGGGCGTTTTGGCTCATCATCCTCCCTCCGCTACGTCGCAACTAGCGTCCACAGGTTTTGGAACCGTTTTTGGAGAGGCAATGCCTGTGGCCCTGAACGAACTGCTACACCCTCGAAGACGATCCCATGGACTCTGAAAACCACTGGTTGGTAGAGGAAAACCATCTTCCAAGGCGCCAGGACGTCAGGGTCTATGTGAGTTGGACCGGGAGTGTATATGTTGCTATTGCTTCGGTCCAAGCCCCGAGGTGCCCAACACTGTATCAAAGCGAATCCGACGGATTCAAACACCCAAACACCTGCTGTTTTAGAGGTGCAAAGTGTGAGGTCACAAACAGGAGATTTGGCAAAGGCTCTTTGTCACCTGACTCACCGTACTCACCCTACTTCCTGATCACCTGACTCCTGATTCACCTGATTCACCTGACTCCTTGGCACATGCTGATCCCCTGACTTCCTCACCTTCGGCTAAGCAGAACAGCCCCTAAACTCCAACAGATGTCTTCGGCTGAGCAGTTTCTCCGGGCCCAAACACGTTAACAGTCTGAGTCAAAGCACCTTAACATGCCCCAAAGCCCCTCTTCAAACTTGGCCAAAGGTACCAAAGGATCTTATTTAGCAACTGTCCAGCAGCTTAGCTATACCCCAGACACTCCATGGGACTGCCATATATGCATGTATGCCGGTGTATGCGGGTGTATGCCATGTATAATATGCCTACATTGGGTTGGTTTTGGCGGTCAATATAGGCAAAAAACAGTCCCATGGAATGTCTGGGTACTGACTTGGCAACAAAAATCCATTCCAAACACGCTAAACACCACCCACCCCAACCCGCCTCGAAGGAGGTGCGCGCGTCGCTTCGCAGGGACTGGATGCTGCGGGAACTGAGTTGCGGATAGCCTCGGCCAAACATGAAAAAAACGTCTCCCAGAGGCTCATGGACCCGAACCAACTGCTACAAGTTGGAGGTCCAGTTCACCCTAGTTGTGGTCAAAGCCCTAGCGAACTGAGGGTCCAAAGCTTCTGGGCCCAAACATATCCAACGGACCCAAGATGACCAACTCCATGGTGGCGTCAAATAGATAGCCTATATATGCATGAAAACCATCAAACGAAACGGAAGAACAAGAACAGCTGAAACTGAAGCTGTAGAATAAGAAAATTTAAGGACCGGATAACCCCACATGTACCGTTTTCTCAAGTCTGTGTTATGTAGCACAAAAACATGTCTGTGAAGGTCATGTGTTCGGTCAATTCTTTTTCTGCACAAAACAAGTAATGTGGTCAGCATGTCCTGAAATGAGGATGAATCGGAACAGTCCCAGTAGAGATCGAAGTTGCATGAAGTTGCGCATGTCCTTTTGTAGATGAAGTTCGTTTTGATCCTGCTTTAACAAAACCACGTTCTCTGTAGAATGGTTGGAGAGGCAGTCAGAGTCCAAGAGAGGCAATGGTGCAGCAGCGACTTGTCGCGGAGATCGCATACAGATTGGATGCGTCGTTGGCAATAATGCTGCCAGACCTCTTTTTCTTTCATAAAGCGATCGCAGAGACAAAGCACATATAAGAAAGTCAGTGAGAATACTTCTGTATTTGACCACCACCCAAAACAGGAAGACATTCAGCAAGAAGGCCAAACAAGTCTGACGTGCTTGAGACGTATATCTTCGGCAGTCGAAAGTTGAAAGCAAATAGTAGATAATGTGTTCATATATACAAGATTTCTTCAAACGACAGATTACCACAACCCCCGCGTTTTTTGTGTACAAATTGCGCTTTTGCTGACAATGGTTTTCTTCCAATTACTCTTTTGCAACTGGGGTGCATTTTTTCGGACCAGCTTGCACCCACGTACATCGTGGTCAAGTGCACTCTCACTTCTGAGCCAATTGGCCAATGTCTTTTGATGATGTCTGCTACTTGATCATGAGTTGCCAGTACGCTATGGCGCAGTCAGCGGAAACACAGGCTTGAAAGCGCCATCTTCAACCCTAGCTGCTAGGAAACGAAACAGGGAATGCAAGTCAGCGTGTGGTACCAGCCGGAGGACTTTGTTTAAAATATAACGTAGGTTATACGTTCTATAACGTAGGTTTAAAATGGTGTAAGTTTGTTAAGTAATCGCCGCTTTTATAACTAACTTATTGGATTTATCATTTCTAGTTAGTTCCTGCTTGAGATGAACTTAGGTTCGACTTGGATTGAACTTAAGTCGCACGTTTCTTTTTGTATGTTTTTACTTAAGACGCATTCTTTGTTTTTGTAATGTTTTTGGCTGCTCCGGGAAAGTCTAAGAGAAAATGTCTGCTCCGGGAGGATTAGGCGAATGTAGGCCGAATGTGGGCGAGGAATATAGAGCTCTAAGTTGTCCACTGCAGGCCCTTCTAAAGTAAACAAGCAGGCAATGTAGGCTGACTACTACGAAGGACCATGTGGCCAAACCGTCTCGAAAAGACCCATCCGAGAAGATTTCAAGTTCCTGCGAGTGCTCTGGCTCCCAATCGTATAGATTGATCCACGGGGCTTTCTCACACCATTGGCTGGTAGACTCAGGCAAACTCTGCAGGGACCTCCAATCTGTTCTAAGATCTTCTTTGGGATCCCACTCAATACAACGCATGTTGTCTTTGCTCCAATGTGCAGTGACACAAGCATTGGCCCCCTCTTGTTGCGGGATCGAGAGCAATTCATGCAAACGGATTGTCCTGCGTCCAAAAGGAGTGATCGCTGGGCGCTTATCGTCTCCTGGTTGTCCGTCCGGATTTCCATGTGGCGGGAGCCCTCGTGTGGGTTCCTTGGTCCATAACATCGTGGTTTTCACAGCGTTCAATTGCAAAAGTGTGAGCGTTCCAACGTCTAGCTGTTCCACTCTGAGCTCCGGTTGCTCTTGTGGCGGTATATCACTGCTACTTGATCTGAACGAAATATCCTGATCGTCATCGCAAGTAGTAGTCCAGTTTCTGACACGATTCGGGGGGAAAAGTTTCAAAGTGAGAACATCCCCTGGACCGAAAGACACCGTATCCTGAAATTGGACCCGTTGATGGTTATGCCATAGCTCGTATTCATTCAGAATAGTTACTTGTCTTCTGATCCAATCGATCAGTGCACTAATTCTGATTGCCTGCGTGGCCACATATGTAAAGACTAGAGAATTCTCAGGATCGTGTGGTCTCCAAACGTAGATGACAACAGGTACATCTCTCCATCTGCAAACATCAGCCAACAAAATCGCAGGGACATTCTGGTGTAATTCATCCTTCACTGATTTGACACCTCACTCCGGAGCCAAGTTCTCCGGAATCCCTGAGATTCGATTCATAGGCACAATTGTTATCGTCGCCCACTGAACCGGAGGCTTTGGAGCCGCAAATGTGTTTGTCAAGTGAGCGAATCAAGGAATTAAGGAAGCCAGTTGGCCAAATTCCTGATGCCATAATTCCAAATATATTGATTTGGATAAGCTCACCGCCAGCCGCTACTATCTGTGACGTGTAGATGTAGCTCCATGCTAAAAGGTGGGGTGTAAACAAGAACTTTTCTTCACGGATTGCATTCACGGTTGCTGCGTACGCCAGGACCACAGTAATGAGAAAGAACCCATCACGGGACACTGACAAGTCCCATCCTTCCGCGTCATCACTGCAGACTTTGTTCTGTGAAGACTCTGCTGCGAGTTCTTCAAGATTGGCTAAACTGGAACAAGGCACCTTGCTCTTCAATCCTTTTGTCCGGGTCGTTCGGGATATGCCCTCGCACGTCCAGGTGCTGGTGGCTTGCATGCCTATACTTATGCTTGAAGATCTTCTGTACGACTTGGTGCCCGAATCTAAGTCCTTAGCTGTGTCAGGATGAGCATCACACCCTCATCGTGGTGGCCGACGCCAATCGAGGACTCCTTGCTGGCCCCCGCTTGGTACCGTTTGATGGAGGTCTTTGCCAAAGGATGAAATAAAAGACAAGCGATCACATTGTCGATGATCGAAATGTCCCAGATCAAGCGCCACCGTCCATCCTTAGCCTTGGCCGGGCTGTGGCCTTCAGCTTGGTGAACAGCTGTGCCGGATCTCGCAAACCCGATTGTATGCATTGTGTTGGAGTGTAGTATGAACAAGTCTTCGCGTGGAAGCACTGCAGAATCATGCGACAGTAGACCATGTATTCAAGTTCTTCCAGGCCCTCTTGGCTGTCAAGCCAAGCGGACTTGGTTCCAGGTCGATAGCGCTGGGACCATCCAGAGGACTTGTCGGAGTCGAAATTCTGAATGGCCTCATGAAGGCAGTGGGAGAAATTTGTCCCATCACGCGTTGGAGATCCATGTGTGATGTTGAGAGCTGTGATGTTGAGAAGTGTGATGTTGAGTGTGTGATGTTGGGTGACGACGAGGAGGAGGCGGCAGGATGTTGGGTGAACACCGTCCTCACCTCACCTCTCACCTCAACTCACTCACTCACTTACTCAGCCGTCGGATTCGCCACGTTCGCAGGGATTCGTCAGGCCGGGTCGCTCTCGGTGTCCGACGACGTGGCCTTCTCCGAGTCCTGCGGCGCGAAGCGGCGAGACAGGGATCAAAACGAGGTTTGGATTGGTGACCGGTGTTTCAAAGGGCTGTGGACTGTGTGTTGTTCAATGGTGAAGTCGAAAGTCAGTATAGTTTTTATTGTATCCACTGCAATAAGTTAAGGAATATATGATATCCCTACCCTATCCTGAGGGGGGGCGTCGAAAATTGTAAGTTACATTTTCCTGCGCGCAGGGCCTCAAAAAATGTAATTACATTAACTTTGAGGTGGCCTCAAAAAAGGTAACTTACATTTTTGAGGCCTCATGGGTGATTTCCTGGGGAATGACCTCAAAAATGTAAGTTACATTTTTGAGGCACAGAGGAGCGCTTACAATTTTAGACCCCCCCCCATCCCCACACTAATTTCTGCTCACGACCACGTCCCGCATGGTCAAATGCGGCATTTCAAGGAAATGCCTGCCGAAACATGTCAGCCGTCAGCCATCAAGTTGAATGATGCTGCCCGCGGCCGGCTGCATCATTAGCATTTTTTGAACTGAAAAAACAAATATATAAAATATATATGTTGTTTTGTTACAATTCTTTTTGGCCGGGGGGTCTTCCATACACAACTCCATACACAACTCCTTCTGCAGCAACAAGCCACACAAAAACAAAGCAGATGAGGGAACAGCAGTGGGTCTGAGTCATCATCAACAAAGAAGAACAGGAAGCACACCCAAAGCAAACTGCCAAGAAACAGGAACATACATGTTCCCACTGAAGACCCCAAAGGAAGGCAACAAAGCGAAACCCAAACATAACAGACGATCACACTCCATACACAATAAGCAATAATGGAGAACAATAAAGGAGAGGCTGCCTGTTCTATTGGGCAGGAGAACAAGGATATTCAACGCCGTTTGATCCCCTGGTTTCTTGCCCCCTGCTTGCGGTTCGTGTGGTCGGACGTGTGTGCTTTTCAGTATGCTAAAATGTAAGTACCTCAGGGGGACACCCCGGTTCCTTGTAAATTCTGGGGAGTTGGGCATGTGGCCAAAATGTAAGTTACAATTTGTGAGGTCAAACTTTCTCACAGAACCCATGTATTCCCTGTAAAATCTGAGGGTTTGGATGCGTGGACTAATTGTAAGTTACAATTTTTGACGTCTGCAAATCTCACCTTTCGCCTGTGTCCTGGTCCTGCATTTTTGGAGGCTATGTTTTCCTTGGTGTTGAGGCATCAGCAAACAGTTGCCAAATAATACTTTTAGTTAATTACTTATTTAGAAACTATTTCATTAAGTGACTCCCACCCGCAAATAATTTCTTAGTGATTGGCGTATCTTCGATCTGCCAACGCACCCTAGGGGGGGGGGAGTAAAAAAAATGTAAGTTCAGGCCTCCCAGGTCCCAAGTTACATTTTCCAGACCCCCCCCCCTCCCCTCGATCTGACGACCCACCCAGAAGGGGTTGGAAAAATGTAAGTAAGCACGTCCCAGGCAACAAGTTACATTTTTTTTGCCCCCCCCCTCCCCCCCCTTGACTAGTTTCGATGGTGCCTGGGGGGGGGGTAACTTACATTTTTTGACCCCCTAGGGGGGTACCCTAAAATGTAACTTACTTTTTTGAGGTCCCCCCTCCCGGAAGTAGCTCAAGGGGGTAGGGATTATATGATGTATACTTGCAGTACCTAGAAGCAGAAATGGAGAGAGAATCATGGAAGTGAAAGTGCTCACACAAAGCACCATGATATATGATGAATCAAAGGGCCAGTCCGTCATCCCTGAGATTTAATGCTTGAGATTCCACTCCAAACCCGCACAAGTCCAGTTCGGCAATACTTTTCCGAAGCAAAGACATTCCCGTTTGGATCGCCAGGCTGTCAACCCATTCTTTCTATAGTCCTTAACCCCCATGTCCCAAACAGCAAACATCACAAACCTCAAGCACTTCATGCACTTTTTATCTACACTGCATGGGTGTGTGTTGAAATAGGGAGAACTCCCAGGAATCGCAATCCCCTGGCTTCGGAACATGGGCCAGTCTACCTAGTAAGGGCCAGGGTGTCTCCCTAAAACACATCTAAACTTTCCTGAGTGATGTATAGACTCTTGATCGATAAGCCCCCCAGACATGGATTGTAGAACGAGGGTTGAAACATATCAAAAGTCTACCAAGGGTCTACATCTAACCCTATGATCAGGTAGATGTCTATATTTACTTATTTATCTATTCCCTGGAGGATAATTTTAACCCTATGCAAGAGTCTGCATTTACTTACCTGATCCCTTTTCCAACCACCCCTGGCCGCAATTGCTAGTCCCATGGGGTGGCTTTTGATGCTTTTGTCCAAGAGAGGTTAAGTGACCTTATAGGACTCTACTGGGCTACCCTGGCCTGGCATCGTCAATCAGTCGGGTTCTGACCCACCAGGCTAGTCAATCAGTATCGGGTTCTGACCGTTCGAGGTTGAATGACCCTACAGACTATACCATAATTAGGTACCCTAGATAAACGGGTCCTATACATACTGGCTACCTCGCTTGGCACCTCTGGCCTCTCACCCCAAAACCAAACACAAAGAACCGCCGTGGCAAAAGCGTCCTTGGCACGAAGCCTCGTGGCCACCGAGGGGCTCTCGCTCTCGGTCCTCCGGCTGATGCCCTGCGCAAGAACACGCGCGGGCCCGGAATGTTTGATGGGGAAAGTCTGGAAAGTGGGGGCATTCGGTACCACCATATATGATGTGTAGGATGTATGGGTTGAATATGGTTGAATACTGACGACACAAAAAAACACATCGTTTTCACTGAAGGAGTTTGGAGGTCCCAGGCAAAGGGGTATTGGACCGTCCAGATGTCTCGTGTGGAGATGATCTCCAGGCATAGTTCAGGCAAGCTGACCTGTTCGGGGCCAGGATGGCCAGGGGTGGTATTGGAGGTTTGCGCGTTTCCAATCCCAATCAATTCCGCTTCCAAGCACCATGGATTTGATAGCCTGGATCCGGACCAAAAGGAAGCTCTTTCAAGAGTTTACACCCCCTACACCTCCTGTCCCATCTCCTCAGGTGACCGGTGGTATTCAACCCCCCTGGCACCCATCCACAGGTTCGGTGGGCCGGACAAACCGACCCAAACCCCCAAGACAGGTAGGTGAAGTGCCCAAAACCAGGTCGGAGCGTCACCTGCAGTACTACCTGGGGTCTCCCGATGGATAGACCAGTCCGAAGCCTTCAGGGCTTTTCGGGTCCTGACCCAACTGTTGGGCTCTGAACGGAACGGTCCAGTCGGCTCGACGTGCGACGGAGAACGACTGTGCGACCGTTCGAACGGTAGACCGACCCGTCTGACCCGTCTCCCTGTCTACAAGGCATCGCAAGGCGAAAGGATCTCACATATCGACCATTTGAAATCCTGGTCTTGAATAGGTCTTCCTTATGTCAGGTTCCTGGTTTGCAGGGTCAAATCCTTCATAAGCAAGACCAGGAGTTGAATCCGTCGCCACTTTTTGCAGCATCTGCCAGGGTTTCTTGTATGGAACCTTGAGTTGTCACCCACGAACAGCTGCGACATCTGCCAGGAACCTTAGATGAACTATCCCAAACACTCCATGTGTGGAATATACTTATATTAACCCATCAAAGCAGGCCCACCTGATCAGTATAATATATGCCAGTCGCATATAAGGTATATCTCATGAGTGGATGATGATGGTTAGGTTGCAGGCCTTTCCCTAACATATCCTAAAATAGTCATGATCTAAGAAAATCTGTTACTGACGCACCCCAGGTAATATCATAAAAGGCACGCCCTAGATATATTATATAACATCTATAGACCATCTATGATAATCATCTATGATCATCTACCTGGACCCTCCAACAGGTGTTTCCTGGTGACAACAGGTGCCCAGAAAACACCTGTTAGGGTCTCCAAAACAGCCTGTCGGAGGGTCCTGGTATGATCCCTGTTACTGGTTTACTGGGCACGCCCTAGGTCTATACAGATCGCTGGACCTCTCGGGCCTTCGAGAGGTCCAGCGAGGGCGGCGGCTCGGGCCTCGCGCGCTTGGTGTGGTTGCCGTTGGGGGTGTCCATCCCCACATCAGACGAATGGGACGAACGAAGAGGGACCTACATTGAAGTTCATGTTCATGGGGTTATCAGACATATTATGTAACTATATCAAACATGGGAACAGGGCATGTGTCTTTACATGTTTCCCATTTATATAGCTCATTAATGGTGTTTTTGGTCACGAATGGGGATATCTAGGACTTCTGTGGGGACACACGATCACGAATTGCAAAGCTGCTTGCGCTCCAGATTGGGATCTGACGTGCGCACTCAAGCTACTACCACCAGGTGTTCAAAAGGCATCCCTGCAAATGGAAGAGCATGATGACATGAAAGTAGCCAGGCTTTTGGCAGTTGGCTGCACCTACAATGGCAGGCTGCACCTAGAAAATCTCCCATGCCACAGTTGTTCGCGACTGAAGAACTCATTCTACCTTAAAATCCAAAAATCACCCCTGTTCTGCTAGGACAGATCATCGTTCTTGATATGTCCTAGTCGAAGATCTGGGTGATAAAGGTGCTTGAGGAACCGGAACACATGATTCAGGGGATTCACCCCATGCATATCTACCAGCACCCTAACAGGCTGTTAGTTGAGGGCTGTTGGACCCTAACAGGTCTCAATTGGTGACCTGTTGGAGGGTGCTGGTATAGGTGATCCATGAGATGGAGAGCTACCGATCTTCCTCTTTTCTTGGATGCCAAGGTCCACCAGGACGAGGCTAACTCAGATTCAAGGACTCCATTGTTTGGATTTGGACGATTGGAACACCAAAAAGGACTTTCCCATGCCTGGGGATGGGAAGAATAGGGAACATACAGCATCATCGATCACCCTGAGCAAAACCAAGAAAACTTCTCAGCCCCCAAAGGAAATCCGCCCCTGCCCCCGCAAAATGGAACAAATAAATAAATAGCCCACAGTTACTGTAGGGAACTCCGTGTAGCTGCTTTGTTCCCGGCTGAAGGGGGGAAGATGGATCTGCCCCCCCTGAGCCCAATATATGTCATATATCAACTAAATACAGGATCGACCGGATCAAATAGACCTAGCGTTTCCACAACGTGCCCAATGCAAACCTATCAGTAGTGTAGGGATCCGTGGGTAACCCTGACAGGAAGCAGTACATCCTTTTGTGACAAATACATCTGCCACCGTCCCAGGAATCCTCACCCACCCTCCTGGACGTAGAACTTTGCAGTGAGTCTTCTGGGTCTGGCTAGTCTGCCTTTTTGCGGGGTTGCCCAAAACACACCTTCCAAGATCTTCCAAGCATGGAAGAGTTCCGCAGAACGACCTGGAAGAGGTGCCGAACTTGCTGAACACGTATGCATATATGTGCCCATCCCGTGAGCGGATCATGGGCATCCCTATCCTCCATGAAGCACTCTGACATGGATCTGCATGTGCCCTCCAACAATGATGCCCTAGGGATCCACATACCTTCTCAGAAGGTACGACTGGGCCCTCCTGGCCCCTACATAACAGTGTCTCCAATCACCGTACCTGACAAGGTACGACTGGATCCCTATAGGAATGGAACTTAGAAGACCACTCTCCTCTTCGAGAGGCAAAACTTTATCTGGACAAACATCTATATAACGATTCCACCCTAACCCAAGCCAACACACGTCCGAAACCAGGCGATCTCTGCTTCCACACCCAAACCGCTTCCTTTCACACCAGGCCACGCCCACGGGGCCGCCGCCGGGCCATGTGGTCCCGTGCTGCGCGGGCAGTTCGCACTTCGAGGCGCCTATGGGCGGCCGAACGGCGCGAGCCACGGCGCGAGCCGCGATGGGACGACGGGAAGACGTTCTCCCCGGTGGTCCGGGCGTGCACCGGTGGACGAAAGCGATGTGAGGCTGGTTTTGGGATGAAGAGGGACAATAGCTTGTCACATGTTGGAAGCGACGTCGGTGTGAGGTAAGAGACCACCGATGTAGTGAATTTCGCAGAAGATCCAGGTCACTTGCAAGGGAGACCAGTCACCCAAGGTTTACACCGAATGCTTTTGGTCAAATCCTCAACCCTGGGAGTCCAGGTCTGACTATGTTTAAAAGAAATGGTTGACTCATAAACCCAGGTGATCCCCGAAGTTCCAAATGTCCGTAAAAACACATCAGTGAGTCGCCAACATTCATATCCTCAAACTGGACAAACGCTCGTGGTTTTCACAGTGGTGAGCACGTTCCCTCAAAAGTCTTTGGATGTCCAGGGGTTTGGATTTTTTAAACCTCGTACCTGGTTCTTCAAAGTGACCTTTTGATAACCTGGTTTGAGGTCACTTAAGCCTCCTAAGGGTCACTTGGGAACCTTCAAAAGGTCACTTTGAAGAAGCTGGTAGAGTTGTTTTGCTTATGTTTTTTCGCCAAGTGGGTCTGGAGACACTACCTGGAGTCGACCTGTTCATACCTCAGAAAATGGGGGCCTAGTATCTATTCTTCCATTTTCTAGGGTACTTAGGAGAGTCCAGGTAGGTTTTCTGGCGCCACTTTCTGTTTGAACATGAAGGCTACACAAGCCAAAAGTGGTGCATCTGAGTCGATCACATCATGACAACATCCCCCGGGGCATCAAATTCAGATCTTCATCATCGATGTTGTTTTTACTTGAGAGAGGAGGTGAACGAAAGGTAGCAAGGTGCAGAATCCCGTGTAAGTACCGTCGCTTTGTGCCACTTTGATGCATCTAAACACGGCAAAAGCCCTTTCCGCCACAAAAAAACATGTAAATAGCGTGGTTTGAGGCCACTCTTGAAGATAGGAGGAACTGAAAACACATGAAAACGCTAGTATTTACGGTGTTTTGTGGCCACTTTGAAGCATACACTGCCCAAAACCATCGCTTCGTTGGACATTGCTTCGAGCTGCCAGCATGTCAATCTTCGTACAGAAAGGGTTGGTGATAGAGGGCAATAGCTGATATAACGTAAGAATACTTTCAATGTGGCTAGGCCCCAGAAACAACACTCCGCCCCTTCAGATATGGCAGGGCTGGCCTTCATAATGTTGGATCACGATTAGTAAGCCGGTCCGCAATAATGCTAAAATTTTCCAAAACCATTCAGGACCCCCTGTTTGAAAAAGTGGTCCTGAATAATGCTAATTTTTTTGGGGCCCTAAAATTTTTATATTGGAAACCTAATTAATAAGGGTTTCTTCAAAACTGACAGGTTTCTTCAAAACTGACAGCTGACCAAAACCACCAATTCCTAATTAAACCCTTTATAAAACATTGCTCCTAAACAAATTTTCAAGGTAGTAGACCAGGAAGGCACCTGATCCTCAATAATAGATTTGTTTTGGGGTTCTCAATTGTGAAAAGTTTTTTTCCACTGGAAAAAACTGTTCATGGAATCTTCCTTTACTTAGCTCTGGAGGCCAATGATTATGATTCATTAGCTGATATAGCTTTCTCTAGGTTTCTTCAAAACTGACAGCTGACCAAAACCACCAATTCCTAATTAAACCCTCTATAAAACATTGCTCCCAAACAAATTTTCAAGGTAGTAAGTAGACCAGGAAGGCACCTGATCCTCAATAATAGATTTGTTTTTGGATTCTCAATTGTGAAAAGTTTTTTCCACTGGAAAAAACCTGCTCATGGAATCTTCCTTTCCTTAGCTCCTGAGGCCAATAATTATGATCCATTAGCTGATATAGCTTTCTCTTGAGCTGAAGATCTGAGGTTGCAAAGCAAAAGGATTGCTGAGAACAATCACAAGGCACCTGAGAAAGGAAGCTGAATACAATCTATGAAAGGACAATGAATACTACAATCAATTACAAAAGGAATCCTCACAGGAATCAAGATTTGTTTTGGGGGTAGTTCATTATAGAGGAACCCCATTTGTTTGAGGGGAGGGGGGGGGGACCCCCCTTTACTAATCAGGATCAAACATTATCGCTCAAAGATCACACCTTTTTGGCTTTGAGCAAAAGGTGACAAGGAGGATTGTCGCCCCAGTTCCAAGTTCCAGAAACGCGGGTTCCCTGCCCCAACCCCCCAAAACGGACTATCGCTTTGTACCTTGCGCGAGGGCTTTTCCAGGATTTGCTCTGCTTTTTCTAGATAGTTCTGTGGTTGTCTAGGACCTCCGTGTTGTCTTTTTGGGTTCCCAAAATTTCCAAGAAAAATGCTAACCCATTTGCCGTGCTCTCTTCTGCCTACTTTGGTGATGCAGTGACAGATCATGTTTTTGGGTGTTCCGTGTTGTTTTTTGGGTTCCCCGATTTTTCGGAAAAACACTTAACCCAGTAGACCTAGGCCATCCACTTCCCTGGGGGTCGGCGGCTGCCAGGCGCTAGCCTAGTAGTCCGGGCGCCGGCCACGCGCACGTTCCCTTGCCGGAGGCCTTCGGTTGGTAACCGAAGGTTATATACGCTCGCCGCCCCTGCCGCCGACCCTTTTGTTGAGCCGCGTGTATACCTCAGGTCGACCTCCGCCCGACCTCAGACAGATTTATATGTATCTTGCGCAGGATGTTGAAAAAATGTTCAAAAACATCGTCTTTTTACAGTGTTTCGTGGCCTTCGGCGGATACGACTTTCGCCTAACGGGGCGCCGGTGGTGTCGGTTATGCGTGCCGCGCGGACAGGCTTATTCGACATTTCGTGGGTGTTGGGGACATAAGCTGCCTCACATTTCCCCAACGTAGTCCGAAGATAACCAACATATGCCCAACATAGCCTCCAAGATTGCTCAACATAGGGCCAACATTGGCCGACATAAGCCTAACAGAGGCCAACCTAGGCCCAACCTTGGCCAACATAGGCCTAACATAGGCCGACCTAGGCCCAACATAGGCGCAACTTGGGCCCAAGACGTGCTCAACATAGACCATAGACCCAACATAGGCCCAACCTAGGCCAACATAGGCCTAACATAGGCCGACCTAGGCCCAACATAGGCTCAACTTGGGCCCAAGACGTGCTCAACATAGACCACATTGGGCTCAACTTGGCCCAACCTAGGGCCAAGATGCGCACCAGATAGCTTAACTTTGCTCAATATAGGCCCCACCAACTCTCAAAGAGAGAGAGAGAGAGGGAGAGAGACAGAGAGAGAGACAGGACCCAGCCCTGCACATACCCAAACCCAAATAGGCCGGCGCCCGGCTGTCAGGCGTAAGCCTCATAAATAGTAGTCGTCGTCGTAGTCATAGTAGTAGCAGTAGTCGTAGTAGTAGTAGTAGTAGTAGTAGTAGTAGTAGGAGTCGTGCTAGTTGTGGCGGCACCTGTAAAAGTAGAAGTTGCTCGTTTTTTTGCGCGGAATTCCCTGATCCAGCAGCTCGTTAAGCTGTTACAGCAATTCTTCTTTGTCTGATAGCTCACATGACAGCTGACAGGCTATGGCTTTCAATTTTGCAACGTATACCCGCCCTTCGTCGCCTTTGCGGACTTCCAGGTCCTGCGCGGTTGCGTTGTTGGAGCTTAACCTGAACTGTTCTTTGTTGTCCTTGTTATATGGCTGTCTTCAACAGATCTGCTGCGCCATGTATGGAATTCCCATCAACTTCTCTCCATGGCCACAGTAGAAATAACATGGTTTCCCTCTGCACCCATCCCAATCGAAGCAACTTGTGCACTTTCCGCTGCTGTGTCAAGGCAATGATCTTGAATTATGAACCAGTACCGCTTTCAAACAATGTTCAATGTAAAAGTTCTTTGCGTCCACATTGAACGCATCTCGCACCCGGCCTGCACCACTCTTGAAGATAGTAGGAGCTGAAAACACATGAAAACACTGACATTTACGGTGGTTTGTGGCCACTTTGAAGCATACACTGCCCAAAACCATCGCTTCGTTGGACATTGCTTCGAGCTGCCAGCATGTCAATCTTCGTACAGGAAGGGTTGATGATAGAGGGCAATAGCTGATATAACGTAAGAATACTTTCAATGTGGCTAGGCCCCAGAAACAACGCTCCGCCCCTTCAGATATGGCAGGGCTGGCCTTCATAATGTTGGATCACGATGAGTAAACCGGTCCGCAATAATGCTAAAATTTTCCAAAATCATTCAGGACCCCCTGTTTGAAAAAGTTGTCCTGAATAATGCTAAATTTTTTGGGACCCTAAAATTTTTTATAATGGACACCTAATTAATAAGGGTTTCTTCAAACTGACAGGTTTCTTAAAAACTGACAGCTGACCAAAACCACCAATTCCTAATTAAACCCTCTATAAAACATTGCTCCTAAACAAATTTTCAGGGTAGTAGACCAGGAAGGCACCTGATCCTCAATAATAGATTTGTTTTTGGGTTCTCAATTGTGAAAAATTTTTTCCACTGGAAAAAACCTGCTCATGGAATCTTCCTTTACTTAGCTCCTGAGGCCAATGATTATGATCCATTAGCTGATATAGCTTTCTCTTGAGCTGAAGATCTGAGGCTGCAAAGCAAAAGGATTGCTGAGAATAATCACAAAGCACCTGAGAAAGGAAGCTGAATACAATCTATGAAAGGACAATGAATACTACAATCAATTACAAAAGGAATCCTCACAGGAATCAAGATTTGTTTTGGGGGTAGTTCATTATAGAGGAACCCCATTTGTTTGAGGGGAAGGGGGGGGGACCCCCTTTACTAATCAGAATCAAACATTATCGCTCAAAGATCACACCTTTTTGGCTTTGAGCAAAAGGTGACAAGGAGGATTGTCGCCCCAGTTCCAAGTTCCAGAAACGCGGGTTCCCTGCCCCAACCCCCCAAAACGGACTATCGCTTCGTACCTTGCGCGAGGGTTTTTCCAGGATTTGCTCTGCTTTTTCTAGATAGTTCTGTGGTTGTCTAGGACCTCCGTGTTGTCTTTTTGGGTTCCCAAAATTTCCAAGAAAAATGCTAACCCATTTGCCGTGCTCTCTTCTGCCTACTTTGGTGATGCAGTGACAGATCATGTCTCTGGGGGTTCCGTGTTGTTTTTTGGGTTCCCCGATTTTTCGGAAAAACACTTAACCCAGTAAACCTAGGCCATCCACTTCCCTAGGGGTCTGCCAGGCGCTAGCCTAGTAGTAGTCGTCGTCGTCGTCGTCGTAGTCGTAGTAGTAGCAGTAGTGGTAGTAGCAGTAGCAGTAGCAGTAGCAGTAGCAGTAGCAGTAGCAGTAGTAGTAGTAGTAGTAGTAGTAGTGGTAGTAGTAGTAGTAGTAGTAGTAGGAGTCGTGCTAGTTGTGGCGGCACCTGTAAAAGTAGAAGTTGCTCGTTTTTTGCGCGGAATTCCCTGATCCAGCAGCTCGTTAAGCTGTTACAGCAATTCTTCTGTGTCTGATAGCTTACATGACAGCTGACAGGCTATCGCTTTCAATTTTGCAACGTATACCCGCCCTTCGTCGCCTTTGCGGACTTCCAGGTCCTGCGCGGTTGCGTTGTTGGAGCTTAACCTGAACTGTTCTTTGTTGTCTTTGTTATATGGCTGTCTTCGACAGATCTGCTGCACCATGTTTGGAATTCCCATCAACTTCTCTCCATGGCCACAGTAGAAATAACATGGCTTCCCTCTGGAGCCATCCCAATCGAAGCAACTTGTGCACTTTCCGCTGCTGTGTCAAGGCAATGATCTTGAATTATGAACCAGTACCGCTTTCAAACAATGTTCAATGTAAAAGTTCTTTGCATCCACATTGAACGCATCTCGCACCCGGCCTGCACCGCTACCTTTCGTGACATGGGCCAAAGGGAGAATGGACAAGCACTGAGAACGATGAATTCGACATATGTCCAAGCATTTCAAACAGGCCTCCATGTCACAATGTGTTAAAACCTTTGAGATCCTTTGAGACTTGAGAGAGGAGGGGGTGAATGAACGGTAGCAGGGAATCAGGCGTAACCCTGGAAACACTAGTATTAACGGT